>JASTWF010000085.1:944921-1069921 GCA_030390025.1 Squalus acanthias
CTGTACCCCAGTGTTATACAGTGACAGACCTGTACCCACCAGTACTGTACCCGTGTTATACAGGGACAGACCTGTACCCACCAGTACTGTACCCCAGTGTTACTGACAGACCTGTACCCACCAGTACTGTACCCCAGTGTTAGTGACAGACCTGTACCCACCAGTACTGTACCCGTTATACAGTGACAGACCTGTAACCACCAGGACTGTCCCCCAGTGTTATACAGAGACAGACCTGTACCCACCAGTACTGCACCCCAGTGTTATACAGTGACAGACCCGTACCCACCAGTACTGTACCAGTGTTATACAGTGACAGACCTGTACCCACCAGTACTGTACCCGTGTTATACAGTGACAGACCTGTAACCACCAGTACTGTACCCCAGTGTTATACAGAGACAGACCTGTACCCACCAGTACTGTACCAGTGTTAGTGACAGACCTGTACCCACCAGTACTATACCCCAGTGTTATACAGTGACAGACCTGTACCCACCAGTACTGTACCCCAGTGTTAGTGACAGACCTGTACCCACCAGTACTGTACCCTAGTGTTAGACAGACCTGTACCCACCAGTACTGTACCCGTGTTATACAGGGACAGACCTGTACCCACCAGTACTGTACCCCAGTGTTATACAGTGACAGACCTGTACCCACCAGTACTGTACCCCAGTGTTTGTGACAGACCTGTACCCACCAGTACTGTACCCCAGTGTTATACAGTGACAGAACTGTACCCACCAGTACTGTACCCCAGTGTTATACAGTGACAGACCTGTACCCACCAGTACTGTACCCCAGTGTTTGTGACAGACCTGTACCCACCAGTACTGTACCCCAGTGTTATACAGTGACAGACCTGTACCCACCAGTACTGTACCCCAGTGTTATACAGTGACAGGCCTGTACCCACCAGTACTGTACCCCAGTTTTATACAGTGACAGACCTGTCCCCACCAGTACTGTACCCCAGTGTTATACAGTGACAGACCTGTCCCCACCAGTACTGTACCCCAGTGTTAGTGACAGACCTGTACCCACCAGTACTGTACCCCAGTGTTATACAGTGACAGACCTGTACCCACCAGTACTGTACCCCAGTGTTAGACAGTGACAGACCTGTACCCCAGTGTTATACAGTGACAGACCTGTACCCACCAGTACTGTACCCCAGTGTTACTGACAGACCTGCACCCACCAGTACTGTACCCCAGTGTTATACAGTGACAGACCTGTACCCACCAGTACTGTACCTCAGTGTTAGTGACAGACCTGTACCCACCAGTACTGTACCCCAGTGTTAGACAGTGACAGACCTGTACCCCAGTGTTATACAGTGACAGACCTGTACCCACCAGTACTGTACCCGTGTTATACAGTGACAGACCTGTAACCACCAGTACTGTACCAGTGTTATACAGTGACAGACCTGTACCCACCAGTACTATACCCCAGTGTTATAGTGACAGACCCGTACCCACCAGTACTGTACCCCAGTGTTATGCAGTGACAGACCTGTACCCACCAGTACTGCACCCCAGTGTTATACAGTGACAGACCCTTACCCACCAGTACTGTACCCCAGTGTTATGCAGTGACAGACCCGTACCCACCAGTACTGTACCCCAGTGTTACTGACAGACCTGTACCCACCAGTACTGTACCCCAGTGTTAGTGACAGACCTGTACCCACCAGTACTGTACCCCAGTGTTATACAGTGACAGACCTGTACCCACCAGTACTATACCCCAGTGTTATACAGACAGACCTGTACCCACCAGTACTGTACCCCAGTGTTATCCAGTGACAGAACTGTCCCCACCAGTACTGTACCCCAGTGTTATACAGTGACAGACCTGTACCCACCAGTACTGTACCCCAGTGTTAGTGACAGACCTGTACCCACCAGTACTGTACCCCAGTGTTATACAGAGACAGACCTGTCCCCACCAGTACTGTACCCCAGTGTTAGTGACAGACCTGTACCCACCAGTACTGTACCCCAGTGTTATGCAGTGACAGACCCGTACCCACCAGTACTGTCCCCCAGTGTCATACAGACAGACCTGTACCCACCAGTACTGTACCCCAGTGTTACAGTGACAGACCTGTACCCACCAGTACTGTACCCGTTATACAGTGAGTCCTGTACCCACCAGTACTGTACCCGCGTTATACAGTGACAGACCTGTCCCCACCAGTACTGTACCCCAGTGTTATACAGTGACAGACCTGTCCCCACCAGTACTGTACCCCAGTGTTAGTGACAGAGCTGTACCCACCAGTACTGTACCCCAGTGTTATACAGAGACAAATCTGTACCAACCAGTACTGTACCCCAGTGTTATACAGAGACAGACCTGTACCCACCAGTACTGTACCCCAGTGTTATACAGAGACAGACCTGTACCCACCAGTACTGTACCCCAGTGTTAGACAGACCTGTCCCCACCAGTACTGTACCCCAGTGTTAGTGACAGACCTGTACCCACCAGTACTGTACCCCAGTGTTATACAGTGACAGAACTGTCCCCACCAGTACTGTACCCCAGTGTTATACAGTGACAGACCTGTACCCACCAGTACTGTACCCCAGTGTTAGTAACAGACCTGTACCCACCAGTACTGTACCCCAGTGTTAAACAGTGACAGACCTGTACCCACCAGCACAGTACCCCAGTGTTAGTGACAGACCTGTACCCACCAGTACTGTACCCCAGTGTGATAGTGACAGACCTGTACCCACCAGCACAGTACCCCAGTGTTACAGTGACAGACCTGTACCCACCAGTACTGTACCCCAGTGTTATACAGGGACAGACCTGTACCCACCAGTACTGTAGCCCAGTGTTACTGACAGACCTGCACCCACCAGTACTGTACCCGTGTTATACAGTGACAGACCTGTACCCACCAGTACTGTACCCCAGTGTTAGTGACAGACCTGTACCCACCAGTACTGTACCCGTGTTATACAGTGACAGACCTGTAACCACCAGTACTGTACCCCAGTGTTATACAGAGACAGACCTGTACCCACCAGTACTGTACCCCAGTGTTATACAGTGACAGACCTGTACCCACCAGTACTGTACCCCAGTGTTATACAGTGACAGACCCGTACCCACCAGTACTGTACCCCAGTGTTATGCAGTGACAGACCCGTACCCACCAGTACTGTCCCCCAGTGTTAGTGACAGACCTGTACCCACCAGTACTGTCCCCCAGTGTTAGTGACAGACCTGTACCCACCAGTACTGTACCCCAGTGTTACTGACAGACCTGTACCCAC
The DNA here is from genome assembly GCA_030390025.1 of Squalus acanthias. Classification (NCBI taxonomy): domain Eukaryota; kingdom Metazoa; phylum Chordata; class Chondrichthyes; order Squaliformes; family Squalidae; genus Squalus; species Squalus acanthias. The sequence continues at coordinate 948,221 of JASTWF010000085.1, forward strand.
CAGTACTGTACCCGTGTTACTGACAGACCTGTACCCACCAGTACTATACCCCAGTGTTATACAGTGACAGACCTGTACCCACCAGTACTGTACCCCAGTGTTTGTGACAGACCTGTACCCACCAGTACTGTACCCCAGTGTTTGTGACAGACCTGTACCCACCAGTACTGCACCCCAGTGTTATACAGTGACAGACCCGTACCCACCAGTACTGTACCCCAGTGTTATGCAGTGACAGACCTGTACCCACCAGTACTGTACCCCAGTGTTAGTGACAGACCTGTACCCACCAGTACTGTACCCCAGTGTTACAGTGACAGACCTGTACCCACCAGTACTGTACCCCAGTGTTAGTGACAGACCTGTACCCACCAGTACTGTACCCCAGTGTTACTGACAGACCTGTACCCACCAGTACTGTACCCTAGTGTTAGACAGACCTGTACCCACCAGTACTGTACCCGTGTTATACAGGGACAGACCTGTACCCACCAGTACTGTACCCCAGTGTTATACAGGGACAGACCTGTACCCACCAGTACTGTACCCCAGTGTTATAGTGACAGACCTGTACCCACCAGTACTGTACCCCAGTGTTTGTGACAGACCTGTACCCACCAGTACTGTACCCCAGTGTTATACAGTGACAGAACTGTACCCACCAGTACTGTACCCCAGTGTTATACAGAGACAGACCTGTACCCACCAGTGCTGTACCCCAGTGTTATACAGTGACAGGCCTGTCCCCACCAGTACTGTACCCCAGTGTTATACAGACAGACCTGTACCAACCAGTACTGTACCCCAGTGTTAGTGACAGACCTGTACCCACCAGTACTGTACCCCAGTGTTATACAGAGACAGACCTGTCCCCACCAGTACTGTACCCCAGTGTTATACAGTGACAGACCTGTCCCCACCAGTACTGTACCCCAGTGTTAGTGACAGACCTGTACCCACCAGTACTGTACCCCAGTGTTAGTGACAACCTGTACCCACCAGTACTGTACCCCAGTGTTATACAGAGACAGACCTGTCCCCACCAGTACTGTACCCCAGTGTTATAGAGACAGACCTGTACCCACCAGTACTGTACCCCAGTGTTATACAGTGACAGACCTGTACCCACCAGTACTGTACCCCAGTGCTATACAGTGACAGACCTGTACCCACCAGTACTGGACCCCAGTGTTATACAGTGACAGACCTGCACCCCAGTGTTATACAGTGACAGACCTGTACCCACCAGTACTGTACCCCAGTGTTATACTGTGACAGACCTGTGCCCACCAGTACTGTACCCCAGTGTTAGTGACAGACCTGTGCCCACCAGTACTGTACCCCAGTGTTAGTGACAGACCTGTACCCACCAGTACTGTACCCCAGTGTTATACAGCGACAGACCTGTCCCCACCAGTACTGTACCCCAGTGTTAGTGACAGATCTGTACCCACCAGTACCGTACCCCAGTGTTATACAACGACAGCTCCTAATGTATATCGTGACGTTAACTCTGATCCTATACTAGAGTTGTGTAATATACGGGCCGAATACTGCGTTGAGCAAGGTTCGCCTGGCCTGCTTACCTTCAGTGAGGCCAGGGGATGGTCTGGGCCCAACAAGCTCCAATGGAAGGCAGCCAAGTCTTCATCCGGGAGAATGTGGTTACCTGAAAGACAAGCAGCAGAATTAGATAGAGAGCCAGCACCACCTGGTACTGCTTCCTAATACTCCTTCCAGCTTTAGACTTTGAAAGTTTTAATAAACACGTGGGCGGGGCGCCGCAGAGGCGGGGAGCCAGGGAGCGTGCGGGGCCAGAGCGCGGGCGGGTGGCCAGAGCGAGGGCGGGGCGAGGGGCCAGAGTGCGGGCGGGGGGGGGGGGGGGGCAGGGGGCCAGAGCGCGGGCGGGGCGAGGGGCCAGGGAGTGGGCCGGGGGGGGGGGGGGGCCAGAGCGCGGACGGGGCGAGGGGGCCAGGGAGTGGGCGGGGGGGCCAGAGCGCGGGCGGGGGGACAGAGCGCGGGCGGGGCGGGGGGCCAGGGAGTGGGCGGGGGGGCCAGAGCGCGGGCGGGGCGGGGGGCCAGGGAGTGGGAGCGGGCGGGGGGCCGAGGGGCCGGGCGGGGTGAGGGGCCAGGGAGTGGGCGGGGGGGCCAGAGCGCGGGCGGGGGGACAGAGCGCGGGCGGGGCGGGGGGCCAGGGAGTGGGAGCGGGCGGGGGGCCGAGGGGCCGAGGGCGCGGGCGGGGCGAGGGGGCGGGCGGGGGGGCCGAGGGGGCGGGGCGGGGCGAGGGGGCCAGGGAGCGGGCGGGGGGCCGAGGGGGCGGGCGGGGGGCCGAGGGGGCGGGCGGGGCGAGGGGGCCAGGGAGCGGGCGGGGGGCCGCAGAGGCGGAGGGGCCAGGGAGTGGGAGGGGGGGCCAGAGCGTGGGCGGGGGGGAGGGGTCAGGGAGCGGGGGGGCCAGGGAGTGGGCGGGGCCAGGGAGGCCAGAGCGCGGGCGGGCCGCCGCAGAGGCGGAGGGGCCAGGGAGTGGGAGGGGGGGCCAGAGCGTGGGCGGGGGGAGGGGCCAGGGAGCGGGCGGGGCGAGGGGCGCCAGAGCGCGGGCGGGGGGGCCAGGGAGTGGGCGGGCGGGGCGAGGGAGTGGGCGGGGGGGCCAGAGTGCGGTCGGGGGGCCAGAGCGCGGGCGGGGCGAGGGGACAGTGATCTCGAGTGAGGGAGAGAGAGCTTGCTCCAAGTGCCGATACCCAGAGGTGCTCAGAGAGCGTGCGAGCCCGACTGTTCCCCTCCTGCCACAGCCTTGGCTGGTCTGTTGCCGATACTGACCGTGCCTCGGCTCGGAGCTAGCCCCGTGTGCGCGCCTGCCTGTCCGCGACGTGCCGCTGGCCACCACTTACCCAGCAGCGCGGCGAAGATGCTGAAATGGGCGGGGTTGACGTTCAGCTGCTTGGCCACGTCCTGCATCAGGTACTGGTTGGTGGTGAGGCTCTTGCCATTCCAGCTCAGCTTGAGGGCGTGGGCGCTGAGGTAGCACTGGACATTGCACAGGGCGTACTCGGAATCGTAAGCAATCAGGCCGTGGAAGCCGTTCTCCCGGTAGAAGGAGATCACCTCCTGATGGTGGTCCTCGATGCTCTGAACGACCTGCAACACAAGAGAGGACGCGGCATTGGTCTCGTCCAGCGGAGAAGGAGCGAGGAGGGGGGGAAGCAAATTGAAAACTAAGCCGGAGATCCTCCGCAGCTCCTGATCACGGTCCAGTGGCTCTTGCTGGATCTCCAAGCGCCGATGAGGACTAGGAGTTTTTTTTTTACAATCCCCCTGTACTCTGAACAAAAGACACTTGAATCGATCATGCGCCTTTCACAGCCTCGGGTGAGATGCAGTCACTGTTGTAATGCAGGGAATATATGGCAGCCAACTTGCGAATGACTAGATAACCTGTTTCGAGAGAGGTTGGTCGAGTATTGGCCCAGGATGCAGAGGAGATTTGCGAGGATGTTGCCAGGACTGGAGAATTCTAGCGATGAGGAAAGATCGGAGAGGCTGGGGTTGTTTTCTTTGGAACAGAGGAGGCTGAGGGGAGATTTAATTGAGGTGTATAAAATGATGAGGGGGCCTGGATAGAGTGGATAGGAAGGACCTATTTCCCTGAGCAGAGAGGTCAATAACCAGGGGGGCAGAGATTTAAAGTCATTGGGAGAAGGATTAGAGGGGAGTTGAGGAGAACTTTTTTCACCCAGAGGGTGGTGGGGGTCTGGAACTCACTGCCTGAAAGGGTGGTCGAGGCAGAAACCCTCATCACATTTAAAAAGTACTTGGATACGCACTTGAAGCGCCGTAACCTACAGGGCTACGGACCGAGAGCTGGACAGTGGGATTAGGCTGGAGAGCGCTTTGTCGGCCGGCACGGACACGATGGGCCGAATGGCCTCCTTCTGTGCCGTAAATGTCTACGATTCTGAGAACTCCCCCCCCACTCTGCTCTTCATTCTTTTCAATCCACTTGAGGGTGTAGACGGGGCCTCGGATTAGCGTCTGATCCGAGACACGGCACCGACGACAGGGCAGCGCTCGCTCACTGGCACTGGGAGTGTGGGGCTCAAGTGTCTGGAGTGGGGGCTTGAACCCACGAACTTCCGACCCAGAGGCGAGAGTGCGACGCCCTGCCACCACCTCGACAAAAGTCCCTGGAATTAGACCGAGGATGTGTCACCGAGCGCACCTCCTCTTTGACCCCTCCCGCCAAAGAGGCGTTTGGACCCAAGCGGGACAGACAGGCATCGCCTCGGGCCCTGGCTGTGGTGCCCAGATGTTTCCACAAAGCGCAAGACATCCTGAGCTCGTTACAGAGATGTACGTAGAACACAAGGTGCTGCAAAGTAAACACTCGAGGCAAGACACGCCCCGCTCCGAGCCCACACCGCGGGTGGTGCCAACCTGCTGAAAGTGTTAAAAATAAGCTTCAGCTCCCCTGACAGCTCAGTCGCTTCAGTCAGTAACAGAACAACAAAAAACAAGCGAGATTTACTCAGCGCTCCCTGCGTGCAATACCTGACCCCGGGAGTAGCATTAACACTGGGGTTCAGTACTGGTGGGCACAGGTCGGTCACTAATACTGGGGTACAGTACTGGTGGGTACAGGTCTGTCGCTGTATAACACTGGGGTACAGTACTGGTGGGTACAGGTCTGTCACTGTATAACACTGGGGTCCAGTACTGGTGGGTACAGGTCTGTCACTGTATAACACTGGGGTACAGTACTGGTGGGGACAGGTCTGTCACTGTTTTACACTGGGGTCCAGTACTGGTGGGTACAGGTCTGTCGCTGTATAACACTGGGGTACAGTACTGGTGGGCACAGGTCGGTCACTAATACTGGGGTACAGTACTGGTGGGTACAGGTCTGTCGCTGTATAACACTGGGGTACAGTACTGGTGGGTACAGGTCTGTCGCTGTATAACACTGGGGTACAGTACTGGTGGGTACAGGTCTGTCACTGTATAACACTGGGGTACAGTACTGGTGGGTACAGGTCTGTCACTGTATAACACTGGGGTACAGTACTGGTGGGTACAGGTCTGTCACTGTATAACACTGGGGTACAGTACTGGTGGGTACAGGTCTGTCACTAACACTGGGGTACAGTACTGGTGGATACAGGTCTGTCACTGTATAACACTGGGGTACAGTACTGGTGGGTACAGGTCTGTCACTGTATAACACTGGGGTACAGTACTGGTGGGTACAGGTCTGTCACTGAATAACACTGGGGTACAGTACTGGTGGGGACATAAGAATTAGGAGCAGGAGTCGGCCATTTGGCCCTTCGAGCCTGCTCCGCCATTCAATGAGATCATGGTTGATCTTCTACCTCATCTCCAATCCCCATATCCCTTGATTCCCTTAATATTCAAAAATCTATCGATCTCGGCCTTGAATATACTCAACAACTGAGCCTCCACAGCCCTCTGGGGCAGAGAATTCCAAAGATTCTCTACCCTCTGAGTGAAGAAATTTCTCCTCATCTCAGTCCTAAATGGCCGACCCCTTATCCTGAGACTGTAACCCCTGGTTCTAGACTCTCCAAAATTGAGAGGTCGCACAACACCAGGTTATAGTCCAACAGTTTTATTTTAAATCACAAGCTTTCGGAGTTACAACTCCTTCGTCGGGTGAAGTGAGGAGATACAGAATCGTCAAAGCATATATAGATAGAGAACAATGCATGTGTAACTTACAATTGCAGACAACTGAATTCAATCATCCTGACTGTTTATCTGCCGAGGTGTGATAAAGTTAAAATAAAACTGTTGGACTATAACCTGGTGTTGTGCGACCTCTCAATTTTGTCCACCCCAGTCCAACACCGGCATCTCCGCATCTAGACTCTCCAGCCAGGGGGGAAACAGCCTCTCAGTATATACCCTGTCAAACCCCCCTCAGAATCTTGTATGTTTCAATGAGATCACCTCTCATTCTTCTAAACTCTAGAGAATATAGACCTAGTCTACTCAATCTCTCCTCATTGGACAATCCCCCCATCCCAGGAATCAGTCTGGTGAACCTTCGTTGCACTCCCTCTATGGCAAGTATATCCTTCCTTAGGTAAGGAGACTAAAACGGTACGCAATACTCCAGGTGTGGTCTCACCAGGGCCCTATATAATTGCAGTGAGACATCTTGACTCTTCTACTCAAGTCCTCTTGTAATAAAGGCCAACATACCATTTGCTTTCCTGATTGCTTGCATGTTAACTTTCAGTGATTCGTGTACAAGGACACCCAGGTCCCTCTGAACACCAACATTTCCCAATCTCTCACCATTTAAAAAGATACGTCCAGGAAGGGTCGGGATTAATGAGCAAGAAGGAGCAGCTCGAGTGCGGCCCGTGAGAATAATCGGGCGAGGCCATTCTCTGACTGGACTGAGGTGTAGGAGAGGTCCTGTAATGACTGTACTCTCCCCCACAGTGCGGTCGCGGGGAATAAACCCAGTGGAATCCTGCCATTGGGAGTCTGACTGCACCGAGATGGATTCTCAGCAGGTGGGAGGAAGCGAACGCCCACCGACGGGGCAAGATGTGCAGCTGAACTCCCTGTCCCTCAGACTGTTCCAGTCAGATTGCTGCACCCCGAGAGATCGGTATCGGTACCCATGCGGCAAACGTGATGGGAACCAGTGGGCTTAGAGCACAAGAGCATTTTCCACCGCCAGCCCGCCAAACCACCACACCTGGTGATTTATATATAGAATAACGGATACCCGGGAGTGAGTTACAGGCTGGAATCTAACCGAGGGGTTTATATATAGAATAACAGATACCCAGGAGTGAGTTACAGGCTGGAATCTAATCGATGGGTTCGGGGGGTTTATATATAGAATAACAGATACCCAGGAGTGAGTTACAGGCTGGAATCTAACCGAGGGGTTCGGGGGGTTTATATATAGAATAACAGATACCCGGGAGTGAGTTACAGGTTGGAATCTAATCGAGGGGTTCGGGGGGTTTGTATACAGAATAACAGATACCCGGGAGTGAGTTACAGGCTGGAATCTAACCGAGGGGTTCGGGGGGTTTGTATATAGAATAACAGATACCCGGGAGTGAGTTACAGGCTGGAATCTAACCGAGGGGTTCGGGGGGGGTTTGTATATAGAATAACAGATACCCGGGAGTGAGTTACAGGCTGGAATCTAACCGAGGGGTTCGGGGGGGTTTATATATAGAATAACAGATACCCGGGAGTGAGTTACAGGCTGGAATCTAATCGAGGGGTTCGGGGGGTTTATATATAGAATAATAGCTACCCGGGAGTGAGTTACAGACTGGAATCTAATCGAGGGGTTCGGGGGGGTGGTTTATATATAGAATAACAGATACCCGGGAGTGAGTTACAGGCTGGAATCTAAACGACGGGTTTATATATAGAGTAACGGATACCCGGGAGTGAGCCAGACAGCCTTATTTATGGGCAAAATGGTCTGCGTTTGGATTAATTTTGCCTTCTTGGAAAAAGCAAACATGATCACCCTGAGCTTCATGTCTCACGAAGCAACAGGTGTATTGTACAATCCACGATCACAAATACCTTCGCATCGAGCAAAAACAAGTCACAGATTAGACATCATTGCGCACTGCGTCCCACGGGGGCGCTCACCCGAGCAGGCAACTGAGGCAGAAGCACAAACAACAGCGTCAAATGAATCCGCTGACTGTACTTGCAATTCCTCCAACTATCTCCACTCCTGACACCGCTCCAGGGACAGCCTTGCGCACCACCGCAAACGTTACCGTCTTCTCGCTTGAAGTCAGACCGCTGCCCCCCCCCCCCCCAGCCCAAGGAGCTGCAATGGTCCTACAGCGATCCCGGCAGAAACCAAGGGCGGCAAATCCAGCGACACTACCTGAAAATGAGGTGCCAACCTGGTGAAGCTGCACCACAAGACTACGGGCATGATCAGTGAAAGCAGCACGATAGATCCAAGCGATCCCAACGGATCAGATCAAAGCTCTGCAGTCCTGCCACATCCAGTCGTGAATGGCGATGGAGCATTAAACAACTAACGGGAGGAGGAGGCTCCATTAACATCCCCGTCCTCAAAGATGGCGGAGCACAGCACACGAGTGCAAAAGACAAGGCTGAAGCGTTTGCAACCATCTTCAGCCAGAAGTGCCGAGTGGATAGATCCATCTTGGCCTCCTCCTGAGGTCCCCACCATCACAGATGCCAGTCTTCAGCCAACTCAATTCATTCCATGTGATATCAAGACTTGTACTCCACAACTAGCAGTGCCCTTAGCCAAGCTGTTCCAGTACAGCTACAACACTAAGGTGGAAAATTGCCCAGGTGTGCCCTGTCCACAAAAAGGACAAGTCCAATCCGGCTAGTTACCGCCGCCCAGCCTACTCCCAATCGGCAAAGTGCTTAAAGTCGTCGCCAACAGTGCCATCAAGTGTCTCACTTTGGGTTCCTCCACTCGGCTCTAGACCGAATTACAGCCTTGGTCCAAACATGGACAAAAGAGCTGAATTCCATTGGTGAGGTGAGAGTGACTTCCCTTGACGTCAAGGCAACATTCCACCAAGTGTGGCATCACTGCCACAGAAGGATGTTCTTGCCATGGAGGGAGTGCAGCGAAGATTCACCAGACTGATACCCGAGATGGCAGGAATGACGTATGAGGAGAGATTGGGTCGATTGGGCTTATACTCGCTGGAGTTTAGAAGAATGAGAGGGGATCTCATTGAAACTTATAAAATTCTGACAGGACTAGACAGACTAGATGCAGGAAGGATGTTCCGATGGCGGGGGAGTCCAGAACCAGGGGTCACAGTCTAAGGATAAGGGGTAAGCCATTTAGGACAGAAATGAGGAGGAATTTCTTCACCCAGAGAGTGGTGAACCTGTGGAATTCTCTACCACAGAAGGCAGTGGAGGCCAATTCATTAAATATATTCAAGAAGGAGTTGGATATATTTCTTAAGGCTAAAGGGATCAAGGGATATGGGGAGAAGGCAGGGACAGGGTACTGAGTTTGGATGATCAGCCATGATCGCATTGAATGGCGGAACAGGCTAGAGGGGCCGAATGGCCTACTCCTGCTCCTATCTTCTATGATTCTATGATCAAGGAGCCCTAGTAAAACTGAAGTCAATGGGAATCGGGGGGAATACGCTCCACTGGCTGGAGTCATACCTAGCACAAAGGGAGATGGTTGTGGTGGTTGGAGCCAAAACATCTCAGCTTCATGACATCGCTGCAGGATTTCCACAGGGCAGTGTCCTAGGCCCAACCATCTTCAGCTGCTTCATCAATGACCTTCTCTCCGTCATAAGGTCAGAAGTGGGGATGTTCGCTGATGATTGCCGAGTGTTCAGTTCCATTCGCAACTCCTCAGATAATGAAGCAGTCCGTGCCAGCATGCAGCAAGACCTGGACGACATCCAGGTTCGGGCTGATAAGTGGCAGGTATCATTCGCGCCACACAATGACCACCTCCAACAAGAGTCTAACCACTGCCCCTTGACATTCAACGCTATTACCATCGCCGAATCCCCCACCATCAACATCTTGGGGGTCACCATTGACCAGAAATTCAACTGGACCAGCCACATGAATACTGTGGCAACAAGAGCAAGTCAGAGGCTGGGTATTCTGCGACGAGTGTCTCACCTCCTGACTCCCCAAAGCCTTTCCACCATCTACAAGGCACAAGTAAGGAGTGTGATGGAATACTCTCCACCTGCCTGGATGAGTTGCAGCTCCAGCAACACTCGAAGCTCGACACCATCCAGGACAAAGCAGCCCGCTTGATCGGCACCCCATCCACCCCCTTAAACATTCACTCCCTCCACCACCGGCGCACCGTGGCTGCAGTGTGTACCATCTACAAGATGCACTGCAGCAACTCGCCAAGGCTTCTTCGACAGCACTTCCCAAATCCGCGACCTCTACCACTTAGAAGGACAAGGGCAGCAGGTGCATGGCAACACCACCACCTCCAAGTTCCCCTCCAAGTCACACACACCATCCTGACTTGGAAATATATCGGCCGTTCCTTCATCGTCGCTGGGTCAAAATCCTGGAACTCCCTCCCTAACAGCACTGTGGGAGCACCTTCACCACACGGACTGCAGCGGTTCAAGAAAGCGGCTCACCACCACTTTCTCAAGGGCAACTAGGAATGGGCAATAAATGCTGGCCTTGCCAGCAACGCCCACATCCCGAGAATACAAATAAGAAAAACTGTCAGTGGGGCGGAGAGAGAGACTAGATCTATGTAGCGTATTTTCCATTTTGTTCTCAGTATGCAAGCGATGCAAGGCCGTATTTATTTTCCATCCCGAGCTGTCCTGAGGTGACGGAGCTTTCTGCTCGAGTAGCGATTGATTTTACGAGCGAGCGACTACATGAGAAGCCAACTAAGTAGTGTGGGACTGGAGTCACGGGCAGGCCAGATAGGGTGTTAGCAGGTCCCATGACAATCCGGCAGCTTTCACTGGCTCCTTTCTCTGGAGCCGGCCCCACAAATGACCCAGATTTATTGGGATTTGAAACTCCCAACCTCTGGGTTACTCGGACAGTGACTGTCACTGCTATTTGGGGGAGAGCGAGGACTGCACTTGCCACTTACACCAATACATTTTAACGTTGTGCAATCCTCTTACCTGAAACTCAGTCCCAGCACCGTTGGCAGACCTAAACCGCTTGGTGAACCTGACCACACTGCCCCACAAGACTCTTCGGTCACCTCCCTGACCTCAGAGCCCAACCATTTCTTTGGTCTGTGAATCATCTCGGGACTCTCTGCTACGCTAAACGCACCCGCGACAATCTGGGATCAGTAACGTTCCGCAACAGCCCGTGCTCTCTCCAGAGACTTCCCCAGACTGGAGACACAAGATCTAGGACTGGACTGTCGACACAGTACGAATATATCGCACAACCACCGTTTAAACCGTACCAAAACCCTCGCGGCAAACACGGGATATATGGCATCCAAGGGCTCCTCCCATATTCTGTCCATACTATCGCAAGAACTTTCTGTTCCAGCTCACTTATGTAGACAACCAAGGCAGCCAATTAGCGCACAGCAAGGTCCCACAAAACAGCAGAGAGATAAATGAGAGCGGCCCTCCCTCAGTACCGCCACTCCGACAGTGCAGCGCTCCCTCAGTACCGCCCCTCCGACAGTGCGGCGCTCCCTCAGTACTGCACCTCCGACAGCGCGGCGCTCCCTCAGTACCGCCCCTCCGACACTCCCTCAGTACTGCCCCTCCGACAGTGCGGCGCTCCCTCAGTACCACCCCTCCGACAATGCGGCGCTCCCTCAGTACCGCCCCTCCGACAGTGCGGCGCTCCCTCAGTACCGCCCCTCCGACAGTGCCGGGCTCCCTCAGTCCTGCCCCCTCCGACAGTGCGGCGCTCCCTCAGTACCGCCCCTCCGACAGTGCGGCACTCCCTCAGCACCGCCCCTCCGACAGTGCGGCGCTCCCTCAGCACCGCCCCTCCGACAGTGCGGCGCTCCCTCAGTACCGCCCCTCCCACAGTGCGGCGCTCCCTCAGTACCGCCCCTCCCACAGTGCGGCGCTCCCTCAGTACCGCCCCTCCCACAGTGCGGCGCTCCCTCAGTACCGCCCCTCCGACAGTGCGGCGCTCCCTCAGTACCGCCCCTCCCACAGTGCGGCGCTCCCTCAGTACCGCCCCTCCCACAGTGCGGCGCTCCCTCAGTACCGCCCCTCCGACAGTGCGGCGCTCCCCCAGTACCGCCCCTCCGACGCTCCCTCAGTACCGCCCCTCCGACAGTGCGGCGCTCCCGCAGTACCGCCCCTCCGACAGTGCGGCGCTCTCCACCCACATCACTAAAACAGATGATCTGGTCATTATCACAGTGCTGTTTGTGGGAGCTTACTGTGCGCAAATTGGCTGCCGCGTTTCCTACATTACAACAGAGACCACACTTCAAAAGTACTTCATTGGCTGTGAGACATCCTGAGGTGGTGAAAGGCGCTGGAGAGATGCGAGTCTTTCTTTTAAAAAAAAAATCCTATTTCAACACGATTAAGAGAGAGAGAGAAAGATCGAATGGAATATGCTGTTGGACTTGCAGCTGCACAAACAATTCAGGCAGTCACGACTTAAAGATCACAGATTCCTCTTACTGACGGCAGAGAGCGGCGATTGCAATTATTGATTAAACTGTGACTCAGTTTGCCTAACACAAGGGCGGTATGGCTTTATGTTAATGACGTATAGAGATTATGGGTTGATTGACACACATCTTGCATTACTCTGTCCAGGAGACCTGACTGGCAGACCTCCCACGGCATTGCTCACCAGAGTTGGGGGATGCACCGCTGTTGCCGAAATCGATCGGTCTTCTCCCACAGAATGTGCTGCTGATTTACAATGACCGAATGAGTCAAATTCAACAACAAGCGAGCGGGAAAGCGTTACAAGGGCACAGTATATTTGGGACTTTTCGTATCTTCGGTATTATGCAACGGATCCCTAGGATGAGAGGGTTGGCCTATGAGGAGAGATTGAGCCGATACTCTCTGGAGTTTAGAAGAATGAGAGGTGATCTCATTGAAACATACAAGATTCTGAGGGGGGATTGACAGGGTAGATGCGGAGAGGCTGTTTCCCCCCTGGCTGGAGGGTCCAGAACCAGGGTCACAGTCTCAGGATAAGGGGTCGTCCATTTAGGACTGAGATGAGGAGGAATTTCTTCACTCGGAGGGCGGTGAATCTTTGGAATTCTCTACCCCAGGGGGCTGTGGAGGCTCAGTCGTTGAGTCTATTCAAGACGGAGATCGATAGTTTTCTAGATTAGTATATCAAGGAACCTACGAGGGAATTGGCTATTTTAGATCCAGTACTGTGCAATGAGACAGGGTTAATTAATAACCTCGTAGTAAAGGAGCATCTGGGGAGCAGTGACCATAATGAGATAGAATTTTATGTAGAGTTTGAGAGTGATTTAGTCAAGGCCAAAACTAGGGTCCTAAACTTGAACAAAGCAAACTACATAGGTATGAGGCGCGAGTTGGCTAAGGTGGGTTGGGAAGCTAGATTAAAAGATATGACAGTAGAAAAGCAATGGCAAACATTTAAAGAAATAATTCGTAATTCCCTTAAGGAATAAAAACATCACGGGAAAAATGGTCCAACCGTGGCTAACAAGAGAAATTAAAGACAGTATTAGATTAAAGGAAGAGGCTAATAATGTTGCCAAAATGAGTCGTAATCCTGAGGATTGGAGGATTTTAGAATTCAGCAAAGGAGGACCAAGAAATTGATAAAGAAAAGGAAAATAGAATGTGAGAGTAAACTAGCGAGAGACATAAAAACTGACTATAAAAGCATCTCTTGGTATGTAAATAGGAAAAGATTAGCGAAAGTAAATGTAGGTCCCTTACAGGCCGAGACAGGAGAAACTATAATGGGAATAAGGAAATGGCAGAGAAATTAAACAAATACTTTGTGTCTGTCTTCACGGAAGAGGACGCAAAAAACTTGCCGGAAATAGTGGAGAACCAAGGGTCTAGTGAGAATGAGGAACTGAAAGAAATTGGTATTAGTAAAAAAAAAAAATAGTACTGGAGAAATTAATGGGACTGAAAGCCGATAAATCCCCTGGACCTGATGGCCGACATCCTAGGGTTTTGAAAGAGGTGGCTACAGAGATAGGGGATGCATTGGTTGTCATCTTCCAAAATTCGACAGATTCTAGAACGGTTCCTGCGGATTGGAAGGTAGCAAATGTAACCCCACTATTTAAGAAAGGAGGGAGAGAGAAAACAGGGAACTACAGACCAGTTAGTCTGACATCAGTAGTAGGGAAAATGCTAGAATCTATTGTTAAGGACGTGGTAACAAGGCATTTAGAAAATAATAATAGGATTGGGCAGAGTCAACACGGATTTATGAAAGGGAAATCGTGTTCGACAAATCTGTTTTTTGAGGTTGTAACTAGCAGAATAGATAAGGGGGAACCAGTGAATGTGGTGTATTTGGATTTTCAGAAAGCATTCGATAAGGTGGTTATTAAACAAAATTAGGGCTCATGGGATTGGGGGTAATATAGTAGCATGGATTGAGGATTGGTTAACGGACAGAAAACAGAGTAGGAATAAACGGGTCATTTTCGGATTGGCAGGCTGTAACTAGTGGGGTACCGCAAGGATCAGTGCTTGGGCCTCAGCTATTCACAATCTATATCAATGATGTGGATGAGGGGACCAAATGTAATATATCCAAGTTTGCTGATGATACAAAGCTGGGTGGGAATGTAAGTTGTGAGGAGGATGCAAGGAGGCTTCAAGAGGATACAGACAGGCTAAGTGAGTGGGCAAGGACATGGCAAATGGAATATAATGTGAAGAAATGTGAAGTTATTCACTTTGGTAGGAAAAATAGAAAAGCAGAGTATTTTTTAAATGGTGAGAGATTGGGAAATGCTGGTGTTCAGAGGGACCTGGGTGTCCTTGTACACGAATCACGGAAAGTTAACATGCAGGTACAGCAAGCAATTAGGAAAGCAAATGGTATGTTGGCCTTTATTACAAGAGGATTTAAGCATAAGAGTAAAGACGTCTTACTGCAATTATATCGGGCCCTGGTGAGACCACACCTGGAGTATTGTGCACAGTTTTGGTCTCCTTACCTAAGGAAGAATATACTTGCCACAGAGGGAGAGCAACGAAGGTTCACCAGACTGATTCCTGGGATGGGGGGATTGTCCTATGAGGAGAGATTGAGTAGACTAGGCCTATATTCTCTCGAGTTTAGAAGAATGAGAGGTGATCTCATTGTAACATACAAAATTCTTACAGGGCTTGACAGGGTAGATGCAGGGAGGATGTTTCCTGGCTGGAGTGTCTAGAACCAGGGGTCACAGTCTCAGGATAAGGGGTCGGCCATTTAGGACTGAGATGAGGAGGAATTTCTTCACTCAGAGGGTGGTGAATCTTTGGAATTCTCTACCCCAGAGGGCTGTGGAGGCTCAGTCGTTGAGTATATTCAAGGCGGAGATCGATAGATTTTTGGATATTAAGCGAATCAAGGCATATGGGGATCGAGCAGGAAGGTCGAGATAAGGTCGAAGATCAGCCATGATCTTATTGAATGGCGGAGCAGGCTCGAGGGGCCAAATGGCCGACTCCCGCTCCTAATTCTTATGTTTCGAGGCTACGGTTGCCAAGTGTCCTTTATTTTTACTCTGATTTATCAAGGATATTGTGAATTTATACTATTGCCACCAGGTCACTCTCTTTCATGGGAAAAATGGGCAGAATTCTGGTTACAGAACTCCTGGTACCCCCATTAAACAAAATCATTTCATTTATTCAGACACTAAATCATTGGCCCAAATTATCAAAGAAAGATTCGCATTTCTCCAGCGCCTTTCACCACCTCAGGACGTCCCAAAGCGCTTCACAGCCAATGAAGTACTTTTTTTGAAGTGTGGTCACTGTTGTAATGCAGGAAACGCGGCAGTCAATTTGCGCACAGCAAGCTCCCACAAACAGCAATTTAATAATGACCCAGATCATCTGTTTTTAGTGATAGCAAAATACTGCGGATGCTGGAAATCCGAAATGACAACAGAAAACGCTGGAAAAACTCAGCAGGCCAGGCAGCATCCGTGGAGAGAGAAACAGAGTTAACGGTTCAGGTCGAAGACCTTTCGTCAGAACTGGAAAAAAGCAGGAAATGAAATAGATTTTAAAGCAAGTTTAGGGCTGGGAAAAGGGGGCGGGGATGAAAGAACAAATTCATTCTGCCAGCGCAATTCACACTTCATCTCGAGCCATCCTTTACTCCTCAACCTGTCCCATTCCCACCTCCTCTTGCCTTGAATATCTCTTAATGTCTCTTAATCTCTCCTGCTTTCTCTCCTATCACTGACCTTCCCTTTTGTTCTTTCATCCCCTCCCCCTTTTCCCAGCCCTAAACCTGCTTTAAAATCTATTTCATTTCCTGCTTTGTTCCAGTTCTGACGAAAGGTCTTCGACCTGAAACGTTGACTCTGTTTCTCTCTCCACGGATGCTGCCTGGCCTGCTGAGTTTTTCCAGCGTTTTCTGTTGTTATCTGTTTTAGTGATGTTGGTTGAGGGATAAATATTGGCCCCAGGACACCGGGGCGAGCTCCCCCCTACTCTTCTTCCAATAGTGGCCGTGGGATCTTTTACGTCCACCTGAGGGGGCAGACGGGGCCTCGGTTTAACATCTCAACTGAGGCGCTCCCTCAGTACTGCCCCTCCGACAGTGCGGCGCTCCCTCAGTACTGCCCCTCCGACAGTGCGGCGCTCCCTCAGTACCGCCCCTCCGACAGTGTGGCGCTCCCTCAGTACCGCCCCTCCGACAGTGCGGGGCTCCCTCAGTACCGTCCCTCCGACAGTGCGGCGCTCCCTCAGTACCGCCCCTCCGACAGTGCGGGGCTCCCTCAGTACCGTCCCTCCGACAGTGCGGGGCTCCCTCAGTACCGTCCCTCCGACAGTGCGGCGCTCCCTCAGTACCGCCCCACCGACAGTGCGGCGCTCCCTCAGTACCGCCCCTCCGACAGTGCGGCGCTCCTTCAGTACCGCCCCTCCGACAGTGCGGCGCTCCCTCAGCACTGCACTGGGAGTGTCAGCCTGGATTTTTGTGCTCAAGTCTCTGGAGTGGGACTAGAACCCACTACATTCTGACTCAGAGGCGAGAGTGCTACCCAAAGAGCCACGGCTGACATCTACTATAATAGGATCCCAATTTTAGCCAAATGTATGGACAATATATCTCTATACGCACACATATTTGCACCTGTAGACACATGCATGATCTGGGCTGATTATGCAGTGATAATGCTCACATGATTTGAACATTTGGTGACCATAATAGCACTCTGATTCAATCATACAGTGCTGTGACTTGGCAGGATTGAATGCGACCACGTGGTTTGATTCACTGCAGCGAGATGATTTATGAGCGTACGGCTTTATATCCGGATCAATATCTGCCGAGAAGCAGGGCTGAGGCTTAGAGACGTGTAAAACAGGGATTTTTTTAAAAAATTGGTGAAAGAGAGAGTCAGGAAGGAAAGCAGCGTTCCCTAAAACAGGGGCCAAACAGGTGGTGCGTGAGTGAAGTCCAGTCCATGATGCAGGAATGTGACCTGGACTCTGGATGGAGCAGGATTAATGATCTGAAAGGCCCCTCACTCTCACTGGATTTTACACTGCTCGTCACACTGATTGCCTGACCAGGCCCGTTTCGCTTTGCACTGAACGAAATCTCAATTTGGACTCTGCCTGTACATTCGCCAGTCTTTTGGGGTCCGACTCTGCAATCCAGACCATTCCCCCACGCCATCAGTGGCCTGGACTGCGACAGCGTGAAGTTGCATGGCCGACCGTGTCACAGTTTACACATCGCACCGATTTTATCTCCAATTGACAGCACCGTGCTGCTGTTGCTAGGATATTTTACATCACATGCCTTCATTGATTGGCAGGGTTTACTGGCAGCAGTTTTACCATGATGTCACATCACCTTCCATCACATGCATCATGAAAAACTGGTATCGGTGTGACACACATCAACGTCCCCTCGAAGCTGCGCGGCCCGGGACCAGCTTTTCAAATGTGAAATTTCACGCGCGAAACCTTGAATGGGCCGCGCGACTCCCCCCAAAAATTAGCGGGAACATTACCACATGTACACACACACACAAAGACTATTAGATACAATATTTCCGGCTATTGTACATTTTCCCGACTATTACACATTTCTTCCACGCATAATGGTTGTGTATTCGTACATTATTTGAACACCATTATACTTTATTGTTGCAGCCGCCATTATGATACCATAAGGAAGCAATTAGGAAGGCTAATGGCATGTCGGCCTTTATTGCAAGGGGGTCGGAGTATAAGAGTGAGGAAGTCTCGCTACAATTGTTCAGGGCCTTGGTGAGACCACACCTGGAGCACTGGGCACAGTTCTGGTCTCCTTATCTGAGGAAGGATATACTTGCCTTGGAGGCGGTGCAACGAAGGTTCACTAGATTGATTCCTGGGATGAGAGGGATTGTCCTATGAGGAGAGATTGAGTAGATTGGGCCGATACTCTCTGGAGTTTAGAAGAATGAGAGGTGATCTCATTGAAACATAAAAGATTCTGAGGGGGGATTGACAGGGTAGATGCGGAGAGGCTGTTTCCCCCTGGCTGGAGAGTCTAGAACCAGGGGTCACAATCTCAGGATAAGGGGTCGGCCATTTAGGACTGAGATGAGGAGGAATTTCTTCACTCGGAGGGTTGTGAATCTTTGGAATTCTCTACCCCAGAGGGCTGTGGAGGCTCAGTCGTTGAGTATATTCAAGGCTGAGATCGAGAGATTTTTGGAATCGATGGATATGGGGATCGGGCGGGAAAGTGGAGATGAGGTCGAAGATCAGCCATGATCTTACTGAATGGCGGAGCAGGCTCGAGGGGCCGAATGGCCGACTCCTGCTCCTATTTCTTATGTTCTTATATACACACTATTAGCTACATTATTTAGTATATTTACACTTGTAGCATAATTATAATAGAGTAACCAGAATACGTTATTTTAAACCGTCTGATCAGATGTGTCACAATTATTTGGACTATTTTTGCACACTAGTTATTTCTGGTTATATGTTTTACATTATGGACACATACGCTAGATGTGTTAACACCATTACTTTGCTGATTTTACACGTGTGAATATACACATTAATTTCACTAAACGATTGTGTAATTTATTTACATATGGCCTCACTTGTAGCTATTCTCTCACGATATTAATTTTACACCATCAGGTTAACTGTTGAGTCACACTGTTTCACTAGATTACGTTCACACCACTACTTTTACTCATTGTGCTTACACCATTATTTTTTTGACACGAGTTACTTTGACACTATTGCGATTAGATACTGCATGCACCACTGTTTCACCATTGCACACTATTTAACAGATATTACAACATCAATTTTGCACGACTGGTGGTTGAAGGCCATTGATTTATAGCCCTTTGTACTGTCACAACTTCTGGTATTTGCACACTTGTCACAGCTTCAGTTGTTTGCACAATTATTGCACACTATTTTTTAACAGATATTACACAATTTTGCACGCTCAGCTGGTTATCTGCACACTCATTCTCACAGCTGCTGCAGCTTGCACTCACCACCACACGGTCACCATTTGCATTGCATTTGTATTGCACACCCACCATTGCACTTATTGCACACTGACCATTGCACACTGACCATTGCATTGCACACTGATTATTGCACACTGACCATTGCATTGCACACTGATTATTGCACACTGACCATTGCATTGCACACTGATTATTGCACACTGACCATTGCATTGCACACTGATTATTGCACTCACCATTGCATTGCACACTGATTATTGCACTCACCATTGCATTGCACACTGATTATTGCACTCACCATTGCATTGCACACTGATTATTGCACTCACCATTGCATTGCACACTGATTATTGCACTCACCATTGCATTGCACTCTGATTATTGCACTCACCATTGCATTGCACACTGATTATTGCACTCACCATTGCATTGCACACTGATTATTGCACTCACCATTGCATTGCACACTGATTATTGCACTCACCATTGCATTGCACACTGATTATTGCACTCACCATTGCATTGCACACTGATTATTGCACTCACCATTGCATTGCACACTGATTATTGCACTCACCATTGCATTGCACACTGATTATTGCACTCACCATTGCATTGCACACTGATTATTGCACTCACCATTGCATTGCACACTGATTATTGCACTCACCATTGCATTGCACACTGATTATTGCACTCACCATTGCATTGCACACTGATTATTGCACTCACCATTGCATTGCACACTGATTATTGCACTCACCATTGCATTGCACACTGATTATTGCACTCACCATTGCATTGCACACTGATTATTGCACTCACCATTGCATTGCACACTGATTATTGCACTCACCATTGCATTGCACACTGATTATTGCACTCACCATTGCATTGCACACTGATTATTGCACTCACCATTGCATTGCACACTGATTATTGCACTCACCATTGCATTGCACACTGATTATTGCACTCACCATTGCATTGCACACTGATTATTGCACTCACCATTGCATTGCACACTGATTATTGCACTCACCATTGCATTGCACACTGATTATTGCACTCACCATTGCATTGCACACTGATTATTGCACTCACCATTGCATTGCACACTGATTATTGCACTCACCATTGCATTGCACACTGATTATTGCACTCACCATTGCATTGCACACTGATTATTGCACTCACCATTGCATTGCACACTGATTATTGCACTCACCATTGCATTGCACACTGATTATTGCACTCACCATTGCATTGCACACTGATTATTGCACTCACCATTGCATTGCACACTGATTATTGCACTCACCATTGCATTGCACACTGATTATTGCACTCACCATTGCATTGCACACTGATTATTGCACTCACCATTGCATTGCACACTGATTATTGCACTCACCATTGCATTGCACACTGATTATTGCACTCACCATTGCATTGCACACTGATTATTGCACTCACCATTGCATTGCACACTGATTATTGCACTCACCATTGCATTGCACACTGATTATTGCACTCACCATTGCATTGCACACTGATTATTGCACTCACCATTGCATTGCACACTGATTATTGCACTCACCATTGCATTGCACACTGATTATTGCACTCACCATTGCATTGCACACTGATTATTGCACTCACCATTGCATTGCACACTGATTATTGCACTCACCATTGCATTGCACACTGATTATTGCACTCACCATTGCATTGCACACTGATTATTGCACTCACCATTGCATTGCACACTGATTATTGCACTCACCATTGCATTGCACACTGATTATTGCACTCACCATTGCATTGCACACTGATTATTGCACTCACCATTGCATTGCACACTGATTATTGCACTCACCATTGCATTGCACACTGATTATTGCACTCACCATTGCATTGCACAGATTATTGCACTCACCATTGCATACTGACCACTGCACACTAAACATTGCAATGCACACTCACCATTACACACTGACCATTGCATTGCACACTTATTGCATTGCACACCCACCATTGCATTGCAGTTACTGTACACCCACCATTGCACTGCACACTTATTGCACACCCAGCATTGCATTGCACTCTTATCATTGCATTGCACACTTATCATTGTACACCCACCACTGCACTCACCATTGCACACCCACCATTGCATTGCACACTTATCATTGCACACCCACCATTGCAATGCACACTGACCATTGCAATCGCACCATTGCATTGCACACTGACCATTGCACACCCACCATTGCATTGCCCACCACACTGACCGCTCGATGATGGTGCTAGGAGAGGGGGTGTTGGGGGAGAAGCGGCAGATCTTACCTTGACGCGGAAGCGGAGCAGCGCCAGCCGCACGCAGTGGGCCAGGCCGGGCGGCGGCACGAACCAGACCTTGGGCGGCGGGGTGCCGCGGTGCCGCACGTGGTTGAGGGCCAGCTGGGCGCTCTGGCGGCGCTCGCGCTGCCGGCGGTGCCAGTCGGGCAGGCGGGCCTTGGCCAGCGCGCCGTCGAAGGCCACCACCAGCTCCAGGCCGGCGGCCGCGCAGCAGCGGGCCAGCGCCGCCACCGAGGCCAGCATCTGGTTCCACTGGCCGCCGCTCACCCAGTCGGTGAACGAGCCGCCGTACAGCCGCTGCAGCGCCGTCTCGGCGTCGAGCAGCAGCCGCAGGGCCGGCGGCGGCGGGTGAGGCGGGGCCGGCGGAGGCACCACCGAGCCCGGGTACACCCCGAGCCTGTAGCCCGAGGCCCGCTGGCGGGCGGCCCGGGCCAACTTCTGCAGCTCCACCGGCACCACGGCCGCCGCGCAGTGCTTCTCGATAAACTCCTGAAACCCTTGGACTCCCATGATTTTAAAAAAAATTAAAATAAAAATTTTGAAAAAAAATTTACCTCAAAAAAAAATGACGGTTGAGACCGTTAAATTTTAAATTTTGGGGCCTTTTTCCCCCCCCCAAACCGTCGCCATCTCGCTCTCTCTCTCTCTCTCCCTCCCTCCCTTTCCTTCCTTCTTTCCCTCTTAGGAGGAGGAGGAGGAGGAATTTTTTTTTACGTTGTGTTTTTTTTAAGGCCCGCCTCTCCTCTCTCTGAGGGAAGCTCCGTCGTCGTCGCCATTGCTCCCTCCTCCTTCTCCGCCTCCTCCCGCTCGCTCCCTATGAGTGGGTTTGCTGGGAGTTGTAGTTTCTCGCCGCCCCCGCTCCCCCTTTTAGTCGATGGAGGCGGTCGGGTGAGAAAACTACAATTCCCGTCAGCCTCCTCCTCCCCGTTCAAGATGGCGGCACGATCCCGCTCTTCCCCCTTGAGAGGTTTGTAGTTCCTCGCCGCCCCCGCTCTCCCTTCTACTCCATGGCAGTGCTCGGGTTAAGAGACTACAATTCCCGTCAGCCTCCTCCGCCCGGCCGGTTCAAGATGGCGGCAAGATGCCCCCCCCCGCGCTGTCGTCTCCCTGCATTGATGGAAGCTGTAGCTCCTCGCCTCCCACCTTTTAGTCAATGGAGTCGGGTTAGGGAACGACTCTGCCCACCCCATCCCTATCTCCTGGCCCGGGACGCAGATGAAGGAACGATTTCTCCTGCCCCGCGCTCTCTCTACAGAGGTTGCTGAGAGGGGGGGGGGTTTGTAGTTCCTCGCTTCCCCGCTCCGCCTTTTAGTCAATGGAGGCGGCCGGGTTAGGGAACTACAACTCCCGTCAGCCTCCCGCCGCCCCTGCAATCTGGGAGCTGTAGTCCGCCGTCCGGCCGATGACAATGGGCGCGCATGGGCGGGGAGACTACAACTCCCAGCGTGCACTGGGGGGTGGAGAGAATGGGTTCACCTTGCAGGTATGGCTCACAGTTGTGCTGAGGCTGGAGAGGAGGGATTAAACTTCACTTTGCAAAGAGTTTTATGTGCAACCTTTCCCACATACATTTTTTGAAAAAATGCACTACATCCTAAACTACCTGGAAGGATGTTTTTGTGACTGGAAGGCTGTTTCCAGTGGGATTCCACAGGGCTCAGTACTGGGTCCTTTGCTTTTTGTGGTATATATCAATGATTTGGACTTGAATGTAGGAAGTATGATTAAGAAATTTGCAGAGGATACAAAATTTGGCCGTGTGGTTGACAATGAAGAAGAAAGCTGCAGACTGCAGGAAGATATCCATGGACTGGTCAGGTGGGCAGAACAGTGGCAAATGGAATTCAATCCGGAGAAGTGCAAGGTAATGCATTTGGGGAGGGCTAACAAGGTAAGGGAATACACATTAAATGGTAGGACACTGAGAAGTGCAGAAGAACAAAGGGACCTTAGAGTGCAGGTCCACAGATCCCTGAAGGTAGCAGGACAGGTAGATAAGGTGGTTAAGAAGGCATACAGGGCACTTTCCTTTATTAGCCGAGACATAGCATACAAGAGCAGGGAGGTTATGCTTGAACTGTACAAAACACTAGTTAGGCCACAGCTAGAGCACTGTCTACACTTCTGGTCACCACATTACAGGAAAGATGTGATTGCACTGGAGAGTGTACAGAGGAAATTTATGAGGATGTTGCCAGGACTGAAGAATTTTAGCGATGAGGAAAGATTGGAGAGGCTGGGGTTGTTTTCTTTGGAACAGAGGAGGCTGAGGGGAGATTTAATTGAGGTGTATAAAATGATGAGGGGGCCTGGATAGAGTGGATAGGAAGGACCTATTTCCCTTAGCAGAGGGGTCAATAACCAGGGGAGCAGAGATTTAAAGTCATTGGGAGAAGGATTGGAGAGTGGCGAATGTTGTTCCTCTCTTCAAGAAAGGAAATAGGAATGACCCTGGTAATTATAGGCCGGTTAGTCTTACTTCGGTGGTTGGTAAGATAATGGAAAAGGTCCTGAGGGATAGGATTTATGACCATTTGGAAAGGGGCAACTTAATCAGGGATAGTCAACACGGATTCGTGAAGGGTAAGTCTTGCCTAACAAATTTGATTGAATTCTTTGAGGAGGTAACTAAGTGTGTAGATGAAGGTAGAGCAGTTGATGTCGTATACATGGATTTTAGTAAGGCGTTTGATAAGGTTCCCCATGGTCGTCTCATGAAGAAAGTAAGGAGTTGTGGGATAGAGGGAAATTTGGCCGATTGGATAAGTAACTGGCTATCTCATAGAATTGAGAGGTCGCACAACACCAGGTTATAGTCCAACAGTTTTATTTGAAATCACAAGCTTTCGGAGCTATCACTCCTTCCTCAGGTGAAGTAAATTGGATACAGAATCGCCAGAGCATATATAGATGGAAAAAAAAGCATGTGTACTTTACAATTGCAGACCAATAAATTAAATCATCCTGACTATCTGCCGAGGTGTGATAAAGTTAATTAAGTCAGCCAGGAAGGTACCACATCAAAAGACATAGCAAGATACAACTGAGACAATGAGGTGTAGTCGCAGGGGTTCCAACGTGTCAAAAGCTGCCGTCTGTATGTAAAACGAAAAGCTTTAAAAAAAAAAAAAATTTTACTTTTTTACTGGGAAAATTTTTACTTTTTTACTGGGAATCACATCTGTGAACAAGCTAACGACGACTCGAGTCCGGATCACGTCATGTATCGTGACATAAACCCAAGATCCCGATTGAGACCGTCTTCATGAGTGCGGAACTTGGCTATCAGTTTCTGCTCGATGATTTTGCGTTGTCGTGTGTTTCTAAGGTTGCCTTGGAGAACGCTTACCCGCAGATCCGAGGCTGAATGTCCTTGACTGCTGAAGTGTTCCCCGACTGGGAGGTAACAACACGACAACGCAAAAGCTTTTCGTTTTACATACAGACGGCAGCTTTTGACACGTTGGAACCCCTGCGACTACACCTCATTGTCTCAGTTGTATCTTGCTATGTCTTTTGATGTGGTACCTTCCTGGCTGACTTAATTAACTTTATCACACCTCGGCAGATAGTCAGGATGATTTAATTTATTGGTCTGCAATTGTAAAGTACACATGCTTTTTTTTCCATCTATATATGCTCTGGCGATTCTGTATCCAATTTACTTCACCTCCGAAAGCTTGTGATTTCAAATAAAACTGTTGGACTATAACCTGGTGTTGTGCGACCTCTCAATTTTGTCCACCCCAGTCCAACACCGGCATCTCCGCATCATATCTCATAGAAGGCAGAGGGTGGTGGTGGATGGAACATTTTCGGACTGGAGACCAGTTACCAGCGGTGTGCCACAGGGGTCGGTGCTGGGTCCTCTGCTGTTTGTGATTTTTATCAATGACTTGGAGGAGGGGACTGAAGGGTGGATCAGTAAATTTGCTGATGACACCAAGATTGGTGGAGTAGTGGATGAGGTGGAGGGCAGTTGTAGGCTGCAAAGAGACATTGATAGAATGCAGAGCTGGGCCGAAAAATGGCAGATGGAATTTAACCCTGATAAGTGCGAGGTGATTCATTTTGGTAGGGCAAATTTGAATAAGGATTACAGGGTCAACGGCAGGGTTCTGAGGAACGTGGAGGAGCAGAGGGATCTGGGGGTTCATATCCACAGATCTCTGAAGGTTGCCACTCAAGTGGATAGAGCAGTAAAGAAGGCCTATGGTGTGTTGGCGTTTATTAACAGAGGGTTTGAGTTTAAGAACCGTGAGGTTATGCTGCAACTGTACAGGACCTTGGTGAGACCACATTTGGAATATTGTGTGCAGTTCTGGTCACCTCACTATAGGAAGGACGTGGAAGCATTGGAAAGAGTGCAAAGGAGATTTACCAGGATGCTGCCTGGTTTGGGGGGGAGGTCTTATGAGGAAAGATTGAGGGAGTTGGGGCTTTTCTCTTTAGAGCGGAGGAGGATGAGAGGCGACTTAATAGAGGTTTATAAGATGATGAGGGGGATAGATAGAGTGGATGTTCAGAGACTATTTCCTCGGGTAGAGGCAGCTGTTACAAGGGGGCATAACTATAAGGTGCATGGGGGGAGATATAGAAGGGATGTCCGAGGTAGATTCTTTACTCAGAGAGTGGTTGGGGTGTGGAATGGACTGCCTGCTGTGATAGTGGAGTCGGACACTTTAGGAACTTTCAAGCGGTTATTGGATAAGCACATGGAGCACACCAGAGTGATAGGGAGTGTGATAGCTTGATCTTGGTCTCGGACAATGCTCGGCACAACATCGAGGGCCGAAGGGCCTGTACTGTGCTGTACTGTTCTATGTATCTATGATTAGAGGGGAGTTGAGGAGAACTTTTTTCACCCAGAGGGTGGTGGGGGTTCTGGAACTCACTGCCTGAAAGGGTGGTCGAGGCAGAAACCCTCATCACATTTAAAAAGTACTTGGATACGCACTCGAAGCGCCGTAACCTACAGGGCTATGGACCGAGAGCTGGAAAGTGGGATTAGGCCGGAGAGCTCTTTGTCGGCCGGCGTGGAGAAGATGGGCCAAATGGCCTCCTTCCGTGCTGTAAATTTCTCTTGATTCTATGATATACATTCCTACATTTAAAAATTAAATGCACTGCATCCTAAAACACTGCCACTTGTAATCCAATTGCTGTACTAGAATGCCACATTAAACAACATATGTCCCCTGTTTGCAGCCTCTTTTGCAAGGGCAGACTTCAAACAGGGTCAGTTTTAAATTCACTTGAAGCTTGCATTCATTTGCAATAGCGGCTGATTAAAGGCCACATCACCCAGCGGGTGGGGGAGAAAGAAAGACTCGCGTTTGTACAGCGCCTTTCTCCTCAACTCCCCTCTGATCCTTCAACCAATTACTTTAAAATCTATGCTCCCCCCCCCCCCCCCCCCCCACCCACCCACCCACCCTTGGTCACTGACCTCTCTGCTAAGGGTTACTAAGGCTTCATGTTCATCAAAAGGTCTGGTGCAGCTAGCAAATGCTAAATAAAAAGCCCCTGAAAGGGTGTGACACCCGCCCAGTAGTATTTTTGCACAGATTATCCAGTTATGCTCCCAGGGTTGCAGAGCTTGGGGAGAGAGAGCGGTCAGACTGGACCTGTGGGTGGGGCTGGTGAGGGACTGGGTGGCCATGTCTCATCTCGAGGGCACTCTGCGGCGAGTGTGCAACACACAAGAGCGCCATCCAGTGGCACACATCTGGCACTTAAGGAGCATCTCAATAAGGACCCCTCTGGATGGTCACAAGTATCTCAATAACTGTACTGATGAGGCCACACCTGGAATACTGCGTACAGTTTTGGTTTCCATATTTAAGAAAAGATATACTTGCTCTAGAGGCAGTTCAGAGAAGGTTCACTCGGTCGATTCCGGAGATGAGGGGGTTGACTTATGAGGAAAGGTTGAGTAGGTTGGGCCTCTACTCATTGGAATTCAGAAGAATGAGAGGCGATCTTATCGAAACATATCAGATTGTGAGGGGGCTTGATCGGGTGGAGGCGGGGAGGATGTTTCCACTGATGGGTGAGACTAGAACTAGGGGGCATAATCTTAGAATAAGGGGCTGCCGTTTCAAAACTGAGATGAGGAGAAACTTCTTCACTCAGAGGGCAGTAAATCTATGGAATTTGCTACCTCAGAGAGCTGTGGAAGCTGCGACATTAAATAAATTTAAAACGGAGATGGACAGTTTCCTCGCTGATAAGGGAATTAAGGGTTATGGGGAGCGGGCAGGGAAGTGGACGTGAGTCTAGGTTCGGATCAGCCATGATCCTATTGAATGGCGGAGCAGGCCCGAGGGGTCGTATGGCCGACTCCTGCTCCTACTTCTTATGTTATAAAGACCTCTCTGGATGGTCACAAGCCTCTCAATAAGAACCTGGTAACAAGACTGGTCAATGTTTTGGGTGCAAGACCCTCCAGTCTGACGCCCCAGGTCTGGGGGAAGGGCTTGCAAACTGTCCTTTCCTCTGCACAGATGTTTATATTTTAATTTTGAAATTTTACTAAGTTAGGTTTATGGGAAAGAAAAGAAAGGCTTGGATTTCTCCAGCGCCTTTCACCACCTCAGGACGTCCCAAAGCGCTTTACAGCCAATGAAGGACTTTTTGAAATGTGGTCACTGTTGTAATGTAGGAAACGCGGCAGCCAATTTGCGCACAGCAAGCTCCCGCAAACAGCAATGTGATAATGACCGGATCATCAATTTTTTAGTGATGTTGGTGGAGGGGTAAATATTGGGCCCAGGACACCGGGGAGAACTGTCCTGCTCTTCTTTGGAATAGTGCCATAGGATCTTTAACATCCACCCGAGAACGCAGACGGGGCCTCGGATTCATGTCTCATATGAAAGCTGGCACCGCCGACAGTGTAGTGCTCCCTCAGTACTGCCCCTCCGACAGTGCGGCGCTCCCTCAGTACCGCCCCTCCGACAGTGCGGCGCACCCTCAGCGCCACCCCTCCGACAGTGCTGCGCTCCCTCAGTACCGCCCCTCCGACGCTCCCTCAGTACTGCCCCTCCGACAGTGCGGCGCTCCCTCAGTACCGCCCCTCCGACAGTGCGGCCCTCCCTCAGTACTGCCCCTCCGACAGTGCGGCGCTCCCTCAGCACCGCCCCTCCGACAGTGCGGCGCTCCCTCAGTACCGCCCCTCCGACAGTGCGGCGCTCCCTCAGTACCGCCCCTCCGACAGTGCGGCGCTCCCTCAGTACCGCCCCTCCGACAGTGCGGCGCTCCCTCAGCACCGCCCCTCCGACAGTGCGGCGCTCCCTCAGTACTGCCCCCCCTCAGCACCGCCCCTCCGACAGTGCGGCGCTCCCTCAGTACTGCACTGGGAATGTCAGCCTAGATTTTTGTGCTCAAGTCTCTGGAGCGGGACTTGAACCCACAACCTTCAGACTCAAGAGGCGAGGGTGCTGCCCACTGAGCCACAGCTGACAATTAACACTTTTGTTGCAGGAGAGGTGTCCATTTTGTTATAAATGCATCTTTTTTAAGTGTTGGGTTTAAATGGGTGTCCAGACCCTTCCCGGATTGACTGCTGCGGATTTGATTGTCTGGGCAAAAGCTACAGTAGCCGTTGGTTAAATGGGTGATAAATTCTTTTGAAGCCTCGGTTCACACCTTGTCAAACTCAGTATTAAAAGGAGTGAATGTTTTCATCGCCTGTCCCCTTAAAAGTTCTGCGAAGGAAAGATGCCTTTTGTAGGGCAAAGACATTCCAGAGGTCGTCAACCAACTGATCCACTCGTCCCCATCTGTGCTCAATATTCCTGAGGAATTATCCCCCAGTAACCTATTGCTGGAGACTGCGTTCAGCAGCTTGCTGAAAGGAATGGCAATGATTTTTTTTTTGAAATGGTGTGAATGTGGGGTTCAAGTTTGGTTCTTGTTCTTTATGACCTTGCTGTGTATTATCCTACCTGTAAATAAATCTGACCAAGGCGTTTAGCCTGTCTGGTGCTTTCAGGCAGGATGGAGGGGGGGGGGGGGTGGGCTCAAGGCACCCCGCGTGTCCTCCAGCACATTCACCGCCACAAGCTGGTGAATAAAGATGCAGGTTTCAGTTCATAAGGGACGAGGCCCTGGTTAGAAAACCTGCCATGTGGATGAACAGTGGTAAGAAAAAGCCCGGGGGGGGAGCAATAATCTACTCTGGCACAGAACCAGGCACCGGGTGACCAAAAGCTTAAAAAAGAAAAAAAAAGGTTTGCATTTATATAGCGCTTTTCACGACCACCGGACGTCTCAAAGCGCTTTACAGCCAATGAAGTACTTTTGGAGTAGTCACTGTTGTAATGTGGGGAAACGCGGCAGCCAATTTGCGCACAGCAAGCTCCCACAAACAGCAACGTGATAATGACCAGATAATCTTGTTTTTTTTTAATGATGTTGGTTGGACAGGAGTTGGAAGGGTGGATAGGGGGTTAGGGAGGGAATTCCAGAGAGAGCGAGACCGCTGCAGCTGCAGACGTAGCTTGCAATGTCAAGAGCGAGAGACACACACTGGACTGCACCTGGAGGAAAAATGTCCACTCGGCTCCGGCCCCGTCCACGCTGAGCAAGGGCACAGAAATAAAGCACCATTGAGAGCTTTGGTCTGCGGTTTTTTTTCTCTTCCCATCTAATTTTAGAAAGATACAAAAAAAGTCATCTTGCACATGCAGCTAAACTTTGAGGAATGTTTCGACTTCAGGACAATGTTTAACACAAACTCCTCTCCCTTCAGAGAGAGAAAACAGGCATTGGCTTATAAACTGCTCACTTCACAGCATATATATATATAAAAAAAAAACAGATCCCATGTCAAAAGAAAAACGCTCAAGACGCAACGCAAAATAAAACAAAAATCGTCACAGTTTGAATTTACCAGTAATACTGTTTTGTCAAATCTCCTCACAAACACCACTCACTATAAACACCAGAGAATGGACAGGAGTCTCCGACGGTCCCGCAGTCTGTTGCCCCTCACACCTCGGGGCCAACGCAGTGCAACATTCCCAACCCTGTCACCACACGGTTAGATAGAGGCAGAATCTTTTATTTGAAAAAAAAGTTAAGCGAGGGCTTCTCACATATCACTGCTGGCGAGTTTTGAATGACCAGCTTCCTTAAAAATTGCCCAGTGAGAAGACAGTCGTCAGGCAGCAGACACCTTCAAGGGCAGTGCCGTCAATGTTGCGCTGTTTTGTCGACCCAAAGCCTGGCCGGCCCTCCCACTCCCCGGGACAGTCGGAGACCCCTTTGTCCAGCTCCGACACATACTGCGGTTATCGAAAATGGTAGCGGCAGTACACGCAACAGAACAGCTTCAGAACGTCAAGAAAGCTTCTTTCCAGGAAAAAAAAAGTCTGAAAAGCTTTTATATCAAGGCACTGCAAGTCTGCAGGGTAAAAAATAAAAACACATTTAAGGACTGTGCACAAATGGCTGCAACGTGAGGCGCATGTGTGTGTGTGTGAGCGTGTGTGTCTGTGTGTAAGTATGAGGGCACACGCGCTCCATTGTACGCACACTGGGGCTGAAATGCCATTTTGTGAATTCAGAATACAGCAAGCCACCACCAAGAGGGCAGCACACTCCAGCTCTCTCACAAAGGTCCATTTACAAGAGTACACGATTGGCTTTAACCAAAGCTCATCGAGTGCATTGGCACCAATACACACATTTACAGTACACTTCAAATTTGTGCAAAATGCTCTTTATGCATCAAGACTCTTAATTCGTCCCACTCTCCAGTGACAGATCTGTACCCACCAGTACTGTACCCGAGTGTTATACAGTGACAGACCTGTACCCACCAGTACTGTACCCCAGTGTTATACAGTGACAGACCTGTACCCACCAGTACTGTACCCCAGTGTTATAGTGACAGACCTGTACCCACCAGTACTGTACCCGTTATACAGTGACAGACCTGTACCCACCAGTACTGTACCCAGTGTTATACAGTGACAGACCTGTATCCACCAGTACTGTACCCCAGTGTTATAGTGACAGACCTGTACCCACCAGTACTGTACCCCAGTGTTATACAGTGACAGACCTGTACCCACCAGTACTGTACCCCAGTGTTACAGTGACAGACCTGTACCCACCAGTACTGTACCCCAGTGTTATACAGTGACAGACCTGTACCCACCAGTACTGTACCCCAGTGTTATACAGCTCAAAGTGCTCATTTTAGGTAGAACACAAGTTTGGAAAGACAGAATGTAGAATTGTACGGCTGGGTGTCTTTCACAGTTCAAGAGGGCACGGTATGAAAATGTCGCGCACACACACACACCCAACGGAATTTAAAATCTCAGCGACAAGAGGTTTCCATTTTGGGTCAGTGAAGCTACAATAGAGTGCATGTCTACTCGCATAGCTTAAACCATGATATCATCACCTCTCACCCTCCCTCCCTCCCTCCCTCTCCTGGTAACTGTGATCACGTAAACAAAAAATTGGGAGAGAAATAAACACAGATTACAATCAAAACTATACAATATGAAAAAAAAAGACATGTCGGCAACACGTAACGTTGTAACTAGAATTCCCAAACCACGACTTCGGAACGTTTTCACAACCCGTTTATAATTGTTCACAGTTTAAAAAAAATCAGAATCGTCACAGAAACCAGACTACAAACAGGTGTGCACGTTAGTTGGGTTAAGGCAACTAACCTGGCCTTACAGAGAAGCCATGGCAGGAAGAGACAGTGCTGGAACTGCATTAGCGGGCCCAGTCACAACCTCGGGGGAGAGAGGAAGAGAGAGAGAGAGGAGAGAGAAAGGAGAGGAGAGAGGGAGAGAGAGAGAGGAGAGAGAGGAGAGAAAGGAGAGAGAGAGAGAGAGAGAGAGAGAGGAGAGAGAGAGAGAGAAGAGAGAAAAGAGAGGAGAGGAGAG
Source organism: Squalus acanthias (assembly GCA_030390025.1). Lineage (NCBI taxonomy): Eukaryota > Metazoa > Chordata > Chondrichthyes > Squaliformes > Squalidae > Squalus > Squalus acanthias. The sequence continues at coordinate 980,669 of JASTWF010000085.1, forward strand.
AGAAAGGAGAGGAGGAGAGAGAGGGACAAGGAGAGAGGAGAGGAGAGAGAGGGAGAGCGAAGGAGAGGGAGAGCGGAGGGGAGAGGTGAGAGAAGGAGTGAGGAGAGAGGGAGAGCGGAGGGGAGAGAGGGAGAGCGGAGGGGAGAGAGGGAGAGAAGGAGTGAGGAGAGAGGAGAGCGAAGGGGAGCGAGGAGAGGGGAGAGAAGACAGGCACAGAAACAGAGTGTGTGTGTCAGAGAGAGCGATATGCAAGACTGGGCAAATGTGGGGTCTTCAGTCTTGAAGGGGTGGGAGGGGCTGAAATGGGACCATGCAGATGGTGCACAGTCGAGACAGGAGGAAGCCACACCATGACCTCAAACTAAACCGGACCAACTGGGAGACAGGGCCAAACTTGGGAAATTTCAGTTCGGACGCTCTTCATGCAGAGTGTGATCCCCGTGGATGCTGGGTCGGAAAGCGGGGGTGCTCACCCGGGAGTCTGTGACGGGGAGGAACTGTGTTTTATTGTAAATCTTGCGTGAACATTTCTTGGTGCAAATGAAACTGCTCGGGTCAGAAAAGCCGATCTGATCATCCTGGTGTTTTTTTTTAAATGACTGTGGAGACGGTGACGAGACGAAGCTTTCTCAACATGCAAAAGGGTGGGGGGGGGGGGGGGGGAAGAGAAAGAGATAAAACAGGACTGGAGTTCAGCACAGTCATTCCCCAAGCAGCACCGTTGCTTTGAGACCAGACGCTGAATTTCAGAGGGAATGGTTTCTCCCACTGGTCTCTGGAGTGCAGACATCCAAACTACAGCTACATGCCGAGGGGGGGGGGGGGGGGGGGGGAAGAAATCCAAATGATCTCCATTTTAACACAGTGCGTCTTTTGCCCCGAAGTCATCGTATTGGAAACGTAGCCCGCTGCGAGAGCAGGCGGCGTGCCCTCGGGTACCTGTGCGGACCGTTGCGGCGACTCGGCTAACTTTAGGCAGCCAAAAACTCAGCTGTCAAGTTTCAGTCATTTGTGCGTTATACAAGGCGGAGAGACGGTGCGCAATGGCAATTTCTGATACAAGGGCGAGAGAGAGAGAAAGAGAGAGAAAGGAGAGAGAGAGAGAACGGAGAGAGAGAGAGAGAGAACGGAGAGAGAGAGAGAGAACGGAGAGAGAGAGAGAACGGAGAGAGAGAGAGAACGGAGAGAGAGAGAGAACGGAGAGAGAGAGAGAACGGAGAGAGAGAGAGAACGGAGAGAAAGAGAGAACGAGAGACCGGAGAGAGAGAGAGAGAGAGAAAGGAGAGAAAGATAAAAACAGAGAAAGGAGAGAAGGAAAGAGAGAAAGGAGAAAGATTAAAATAAAGAGCGAGAAAACCTTCACCCCACGACTCTTGCAGCTCAGACACTCCTGAAGGCACGGCTAGAAGCAGCCATTACATGTTGCAACGGTGGATGAGGAAGGGGATGCTTAGCCAGGCAGGGAGCGTTTCAGCAGCCTTGCTCCCTCTTCCCGGTTACTCCGCAACACCCATTTTAGCTTATATTTTGAAGCGCCCCCTTTTGGTGGGCGGGTGGGGGGGGGGGAGGTGGTGGATTCAAGTGTCGGGTGCAAACCCCCCGCAACCACACCGCCCAGCTCGCACCACAGTCCAGTCGGCTGCGGCGAACAGCAGCACCGTCGGTAAATAATAATAATTTTTTTTAAACCACACAAATTGCCGTTTCGTAACAAACTCCAGATGGTAAATCGACGTCCCTCCCCTCCCTCCCTCCAGAATGGACCTTTGTGAAAAAGCTGGTATTTAAAAAAAAAGAAAAATAAGGTAAAACGTGCGACGTAACCAGAGACCCGACAAAGAAAGCAAAAAAACCACATATGTAGCCACTCTCGGGCGCGCACATGTCTCTGCACAACATCCCTTTTCAAGTAAGTTATTCACAATACACTGCTGCGGCTTAAGGTTAACAGGTTACACACGAGGGAAGGGAAGGGAGCGGAGAGAAGGTAAAGTGTCTGTGTTGAGTTGTAATTCACATCATTGCTGGCTCTGTGTCACCCCCCCCAGCCACCCCACCCAGCCCCTTAAATGAGCAGTTTGTCTTCCACACCCCCACACTCCAACACTGTCCGTCCATTCCCCTCGTCTGCAGATCGATGCCAGGCGTGCGTTGGCCTTGGGCGAGAGTAAGCCGTCAGACTCGTCCTCTTCAGCAAGCAGCAAGCCATTCCAGGTCCGACAATGACAAAAAAAACAAAGAGCAGGTCATCATCCGCCCGTCTTCTTCCCCCCCCCCCCCCCCCCCGTTCCTCAATCCTGTGGGGTTCGGGGGTTCTCGGGCCAGGTGAAGTCCATCCCTGCCCGCCCCGGTCACTCTCCCACTCGGTGACACGGACAGAGCGGGCCACAGTTCGGCACCGGACAGCCAGCGGTGTAACGCACGTCGAGTTGGGAAGCGCGGACTGAAGTCGAGCTCGGGGCGGGACGACGGGACAGGCGCTTAAACACAATCGAGGAATCTCAGCACATCCAACTTTTCAAAAACACCCCGGGGGGAGGAGAATAAAGCCAGACACTTGACTGCCACGGTTCGGGCGGAGAGATAGCTGCTTTAATTCAACGAGTTGCTGAGACTGGGCTAGGACAGTGTACACGACCCCCAAGAAAGAGCGTTCTGTGCTTATGCAGTTCTCAGTTCGTCCTCGTGTCACAATAAACAAAAATCGCAGTTCTCTCTCCTCGCTTGGCCCCCATTTCTTGGGGAGAAACTTGAAAAACAACCCCCCTCCCCACCCCAATCACCCAATTTCCCCATCCCAGCTCAATTTCCATGGGCCGGTGCTGCAGAATCACGACTTTAACCTCCTCCGAGTGAAGGCGAGAGGGCATCAAAGGGGGCAGTTCCTCGTTCTGCTCCGGGCGGCCACGGACAAGTTCCATCGGGCAAGCATGGGTGGCGGGGGGGGGAAAAGACACGGCTTTCTGAAACGTCGCTGGTCACACGTTGCACGGGACTCCCGTCCCCCTCCCAGGTGTCCGCCGGTGACCAGCGTAGCGAGAGTGCCACCGAGCTCGGGCTTGGTAGGTGCCGTCCGCGCGGTCTCACTTCGACCGTGGAGGTGCGGCGGGGGAGCCCTGCGCCGAGGGCGCCGGCGCTCCGCCTCCGCCGGCAGGGTACGGCGCCAGCCCCTGCGGGGGGGGCGTCCCGGCAGGCTGGGCGCAGCTTGCCCCCCCCGTCCGCTGTGCCGGGTACGCCGCTCCGGGAATCCCGCTGTGCTGGCACAAGTTCGGGAGGCCGCAGGGGGTCATGGCCCCCGGGAAGGAGTTCGACGGAGGCATCCCTTGCGGCCCCTGACTTTGCGATCCGGACGAAATCCAACCGACGTTGCAGGGTTGGGAAACTCCCTGAGGAAGAAAGAAAGAGAGGGTTAAGTCATGTAACATAAGAATTAGGAGCAGGAGTCGGCCATTCGGCCCCTCGAGCCTGCTCCGCCATTCAATAAGATCGCGGCTGATCTTCAACCTCAACTCCACTTTCCCACCCGATCCCCATATCCCTCGATTCCCCTAGAGTCCAAAAATCTATCGATCTCAGCCTTGAATATACTCAACGACTGAGCCTCCACAGCCCTCTGGGGTAGAGAATTCCAAAGATTCACCACCCTCTAAGTGAAGAAATTCCTCCTCATCTCAGTCCTAAATGGCCGACCCCTTATCCTGAGACTGTGACCCCTGGTTCTAGACTCTCCAGCCAGGGGGAAACAGCCTCTCGGCATCTACCCTGTCAATCCCCCCTCAGAATCTTATATGTTTCAATGAGATCACCTCTCATTCTTCTAAACTCCAGAGAGTATCGGCCTTACACCATCATCCCTTTTGTCATTTAATCACTCTTACCTTCCACCCCATCACAGACCATTCCCTTTTGTTCTTTCCTCCCCTCTCCCCTCCCTTTCCCTGTCGCTGTATTTGCCTAAAATGCGTTACATCTCGAACATTTCACAGTTTTGACGAAGGGTCATCGACCTGAAACGTTAACTCTTGTTTCTCTCTCCACAGATGCAGTACGACTCAGACAGACAACCGAGCCTGCTCCGCCATTCAATAAGATCGTGGCTGATCATCGACCTCAACTCCACCTTCCCGCCCGATCTCCATATCCCTCGATTCCCCTCGAGTCCAAAAATCTATCGATCTCAGCCTTGAATATACTCAACGACTGAGCCTCCACAGCCCTCCGAGTGAAGAGCCATGGACCCAGGTCCATGCTTATGGTTGGGAGCGTGTCTTCACGGGCCATGATGGGGGGAAGGGAGGAGGCGATAACGACGTTTGGATCTGTCCACCGACAGACAAATGTTTACCCCCTTTCTTTGTTTATCGACTAGTTGGCTCGGAGGAGTCAGAGAGAGAGAGACAGACAGCTGGAGCTACACCGGAACGTGGACACCGCGCTGAAGGAAGTTGCTGCTCGGCGCACAGCGGGTAAAACGTTGCTCGCCAGCGATCCCCGCTTTGGAGCGAGGTTCCGTCAGCCCCGTGCGCAGAGCATTCGAAGCAGAGGAAAGAAGAATGGCAGACCGAGCTGGCCATTTGGTCCATCGCGCCCATGCTAGCCCTTTCTGCAAGCGCTCACCACCCTCTCTTGTCCTTATACCATTCGGCCCATTGAGCCTATGCTACCCACTTCTGCGAGAGCTATTCATTTCGCCCCATCTCCCCCTTTGCCCTTATCCCCAGGCCTTTCTAAAATTTTCTCTTTCAAATAATTTATTTACTTGCCTTTTGAAAGCTAATGGATTCTGCTTTCGCCACTGTTTTGGTCGGATATCCCATATCTGTTTCCCCCCTGGCTGGAGAGTCTAGAACCAGGGGTCACAGTCTCAGGATAAGGGGTCAGCCATTTAGGACTGAGATGAGGAGGAATTTCTTCACTCGGAGGGTTGTGAATCTTTGGAATTCTCTACCCCAGAGGGCTGTGGAGGCTCAGTCGTTGAGTATATTCAAGGCTGAGATCGATTAGATTTTTGAACTCTAGGGGAATCGAGGGAAATGGGGATCGGGCGGGAAAGTGGAGTTGAGGTCGAAGATCAGCCATGATCTCATTGAAAGGCGGAGCAGGCTCGAGGGACCGAATGGCCGACTCCTGCTCCTAATTCTTATGTCATAGAAACATAGAAGATAGGAGTAGGAGGAGGCCATTCGGCCCCTCGAGCCTGCTCCGCCATTCGATGAGATCATGGCTGATCATCCAAACTCAGTACCCTGTACCTGCCTTCTCCCCATATCCTTGATACCTTTAGCTTTAAGAAATATATCCAACTCCTTCTTGAATATATTTAATGACTTGGCCTCAACTACCTTCTGTGGTAGAGAATTCCACAGGTTCACCACTCTCTGGGTGAAGAAATTCCCCCTCATTTCTGTCCTAAATGGCTTACCCCTTATCATTAGACTGTGACCCCTGGTTCTGGACTCCCCGACCATCGGGAACATTCTTCCTGCATCTAGTTTGTCCAGACCTGTCAGAATTTTATATGTTTCGATGAGATCCCCTCTCATTCTTCTATACTCCAGCGAGTATAAGCCCAATCAACCCAATCTCTCCTCATACGTCATTCCTGCCATCCCAGGTATCTCCTGCCATCCCAGGTATCAGCCTTGTGAATCTTCGCTGAACTCCCTCCATGGCAAGAACATCCTTCCTCAGATAAGGCGACCAAAACTGCACACAGTACTCAAGGTGTGGTCTCACCAAGGCCCTGTACAACTGCAGCAGGACATCCCTGTTCCTGTACTCAAACCCTTTCGCTATGAAGGCCAACATACCATTTAACTCTCTTTCTCTCTCCACGGATGCTGCCTGGCCTGCTGAGTTTTTCCAGCGTTTTCTGTTGTTATTTCGGATTTCCAGCATCCGCAGTATTTTGCTATCATACCATTTGCCTTCTTCACTGCCTGCTGCACCTGTATCTGTTTTAGTGCTGTTGGTTCAAGGATAAATATCGGCCTCAGGACACCGAGGGAGAACTCCCCCCCCTGCTCTTCTTTCCCAATAGCGGCCGCGGGATCTTTTAGGTCCTCGGTTTAACATCTCGTCTCGAAAATTTGCGGGCTTTCTCTCTCCTTTTTCGGCTACTTACGTCACAGAGTTGCTGCCAGCTCTCCAGGTCCTGCCGGCATTGAATCTGCTTGATCTCGTTCAGGCTGGGCTTCAGGCTGGCGGCTCCGATCCTCTCCTTGGCCCAGTCGTCCACCAGCTTGTGCAGGTCGTCCGTGAACGTCCCCTTCTTGGCTCCGGCAGCCTGCTGGGAATTGCAGGAATCTGTACAGCAAAACGATCCTGGAGCAAGGAGAGAACAAACAAACGTTACCGGACCGCTCCGACTCATCATTTCTCCAGCGCCTTTCACCACCTCAGGACATCCCAAAGCGCTTCACAGCCAATGAAGTACTTTTTTTTTTTTGAAGTGTGGTCACTGTTGTAATGCAGGAAACGCGGCAGCCAATTTGCACACAGCAAGCTCCCACAAACAGCAATGTGATAATGGCCAGATAATCTGTTTTTACTGATGTTGGTTGAGGGATAAATATCAGCCAGGACACCGGGGAGAACTCCCACCCCCGCCCCCCGCTCTTCTCCAATAGTGGCCATGGGATCTTTTACATCCACCTGAGAGCAGACAGGGCCTCGGTTTAACGTCTCATCCAAAAACATCACCTCCGACAGTGCGGCGCTCCCTCAGTACCGCCCCTCCGACAGTGCGGCGCTCCCTCAGTACTGCCCCTCCGACAATGCGGAGCTCCCTCAGTACCGCCCCTCCGACAGTGCGGCGCTTCTCAGTACTGGCACCAGGGGTGTGTCAGCCTGGGTTTTTGTGCTCAAGTTCCTGGAGTGGGACTTGAACCCACGACCTACTGACTCAGACTGGAACAGCACTGAGGATCTGTGAAAGGACCGAAAGCAGTCTCTCTCTCTAGAATCAGAGTCACACGGCACAGAAGGAAGCCATCTCCTTTTTATAATATGCTTCAGCGACAAGAGTATCCTGGACCTGCGAAGCCTTTGCCCCAGGCTAACCCACACTGCGCCTTCTGCTCACCTGTGCTGGTGGGAGTGGTGCTCAGAGAGTGCGACTTGGAGCTGCGGAGTTTGTTTCTGGCTGACCTCTGTCGCCGGCCTGGCGGGGAGTAGGCCTGCAGGGACTCAGACGACGACCCCTTGGGCAGGCGCAGGCGCTCGTACAGATCCTGGAGCTCCTGCTTCTGCTGAGCTTGAAGGTGCACCACTTCCTTAATGTGCCTGTTACACGGGAGGAGAAAGAGCGAGCGCGAGTCAGTACAAGACACTTTCAAAGCCCCGCCCCACTCCGCCCACTGACTAGGATCCATCCGTGCCTTTGTTACGTCCACTGTTCCAATGCTCTCCTGAAACCCTCTGCAAACTTGAGCTCATCCAAAACTCTGCTGCCCGTGTCCTAACTTGCCCATCACGGCAACACGGTGGCATAGTGGTGAGCACTGTTGCCTCACAGCGCCAGGGACCCGGGTTCGAATCCGGCCCCGGGCGACTGTCTGTCTGGAGTTTGCACATTCTCCCCGTGTCTGCGTGGGTTTCCTCCGGGTGCTCCGGTTTCCTCCCACAGTCCAAAGATGTGCGGGTTAGGTTGATTTGGCTATGATAAATTGACCCTTAGTGTTAGGGGGATTAAATACGTGGGGTTACGGGGATAGGATGGGATATGTGTCGGTGCAGGCTCGATGGGCCAAAATGGCCTCTATTTGCACTGTGGGGATTCTGTGATACCCCTGTGCTCGCTGACCTCCTTTGGATCCCGGTCTGGCAACACCTCGATTTTTAATAAATTCTCATCCTCGTGTTCAAATCCCTCCATGGCATCACCCCCCTCCCCTCCCTATCTCTGTAACCTGCTGCAGGCCTACGACCCTCTGAGATCTCGGCGCTGCTCCAATTCTGGCCTCTTCAGCAGCCTTGATTTCCATCGCTCCACCACTGGCGACCGCGCCGGGACCCGGAGCTCTGGAATTCCCTCCCTCAACCTCTCCGCCGCTCTCTCCTCCTTTAAGACGCTCCTTAAAACCGACCTCATGGACTAAGCTTTTGGGTCACTTGACCGAATATCTCCCGATACAAAAGCAAAATACTGCAGATGCTGGAAATCTGAAATAAAAACAGAAAATGCTGGAAACACTCAGCAGGTCAGGCAGCATCTGTGGAGAGAGAAACAGACGAAGGGTCATCGACCTGAAACGTTGACTCTGTTTGTCTCTCCACAGATGCTGCCTGACCTGCTGAGTATTTCCAGCATTTTCTGTTTTTATTTTTAATATCTCCTGATGTGGCTCGGTGTCAAATTATGATTGATAATCGCTCCTGTGAAGCGCCTTGGGACGTTTTACTACGTTAAAGGCGCTGTATAAACACAAGTGGCAAATGGAATTTAACCCTGAAAAGGGTGAGGTGATGCATTTTGGGAGGACTAACAAGGCAAGGGAATACACAATGAATGGTAGGACCCTGGGAAGGACAGAGGATCAGAGGGACCTTGGCGTGCATGTACATAGATCCCTGAAGGCAGCAGGACAGGTAGATAAGGTGGTTAAAAAGGCATATGGGATACTTGCCTTCATTAGCTGAGGCATAGAATATAAAGCAGGGAGGTTATGATGGAGCTGTACAAAACGCTAGTTAGGCCACAGCTGGAATACTGTGTGCAGTTCTGGTCGCCACACTATAGGAGGGATGTGATTGCATTGGAGAGGGTGCAGAGGAGATTCACCAGGATGTTACCTGGGCTGGAGCGCTTCAGCTATGAGGAGAGACTGGACAGGCTGGGGTTGTTTTCCTGAGAGCAGAGAAGGCTGAGGGGGGGGACCTGATTGAGGTGTACAAAATTATGAGGGGCATAGATAGGGTAGATAGAAAGGAACTTTTCCCCCTTAGTAGAGGGGTCAATAACCAGGGGACATAGTTTCAAGGTAAGGGGCAGGAGGTTTAGAGGGGATTCGAGGAAAAACTTTTTCACCCAGAGGGTGGTTGGAATCTGGAACTCACTGCCTGAAAGGGTGGTAGAGGCAGGAACCCTCACAGCATTCAAGAAGCATTTAGATGAGCACTTGAAACGCCATAGCATACAAGGCTACGGACCAAGTGCTGGAAAATGGGATTAGAATAGACAGGGCTTGATGGGCGGCGCGGACACGATGGGCCGAAGGGCCTCTTTCTGTGCTGCATGACTCGATGACTATGACTCTAAGTTGAGTGGACAGGGGACAAAACGAATCACCGATTGGCAAGATGTATTTTTCTGCAAACGTAAAAAAAGGCCAAGACAGGAAAAGCCCAGCTGGTCCGTCCAGCCTGCCCCAATACGGTCGCGATGCATCAGGTCAAGAGACCTGGTTGCCATGTGGTCTCCTGACAGAGGCACAACACCAGATGCCTTGTCAAAACATAAAGCACTCCAACACAAGCTCGGGCTCACGTTGGCAAGCCTGCAGTGACGTCCCGCAAACCGCCGCAACCTGAATGACCAGCTTTTTCTGGAGGCGATGGTTTAGGGAGGAACATTGGCCCGGGGACACTGGGAACGGTGAAGATAGAAACATAGAAGATAGGAGCAGGAGTAGGCCGTTCGGCCCCTCGAGCCTGCTCCGCCATTCAATGCGATCATGGCTGATCATCCAAATTCAGTACCCTGTCCCTGCTTTCTCCCCATATCCCTTTAGCCTTAAGAAATATATCTAACTCCTTCTTGAATCTATTTAATGAATTGGCCTCTACTGCCTTCTGTGGTAGAGAATTCCACAGGTTCACCACTCTCTGGGTGAAGAAATTCCTCCTCATCTCAGTCCGAAATGGCTTACCCCTTATCCTGAGACTGTGACCCCCTGGTTCCGGACTAGCATAGTGGTTCTGTTACTGGGCTAGTAAGCCAGAGGCCTGGAATAATGATTCCGGAAGCGTGAGTTCAAATCCCACCCCGGCAGCTGGGGAATTTAAAATTCAGTTAATTAAATAAGAACATAAGAATTAGGAGCAGGAGTCGGCCATTCGGCCCTTCGAGCCTGCTCTGCCATTCAATAAGATCGTGGCTGATCATCGACCTCAACTCCACTTTCCCGCCCGATCCCCATATCCCTCGATTCCCCTAGAGTCCAAAAATCTATCGATCTCAGCCTTGAATATTCTCAACTGTGAAGAAGTGCTTCCTGACATCACCCCTGAACGGCCTGGCTCTAATTTTAAGGTTATGGCCCCCTTGTTCTGGACTCTCCCACCAGAGGAAATAGTTTCTCTCTATCCACCCTATCAAATCCTTTAATCACCTTAAACACCTCAATTAGATCACCCCTTAATCTTCTCTACGCAAGGGAACACAAGCCTAGCCTATGCAACCTGTCATTATAATTAAACCGCTTTATCCTCGGTATCATTCCCTGGGGCCTGTCTGGCGTGGATGGAGGAGCAGAGAGTCACGACCCGCTCATTAAAGTAATGGTGACCATGAAACTATGGGATTGTCGTAAAAACCCATCTGGTTCACTAGTGTCCTTTAGGGAGGGAAATCTACCGCCCTGACCCGGTCTGGCCGGTATGTGACTCCAGACCCACAGCAATGTGGTTGACTTTTAACCGCCCCCCTGAAATGCCTAGCAAGCCCGTAAACGAAACACGGGGAGAACGCCCCTTGTCCTGCTTCCAATCGAGGCATGAAAATTAAGATGGTTCATGTTGAATCTGGACACGGAGCAGTCAGCAATTCCAGTTGTGACTTGCACGGGACTGGCTGTCCAGCTCCTCCCCCCTGATGGGTCAGACAAGAGAGTGTCGGTGCGTCACCGGGAACGACAACACGACTGTGGGGGTGAAGTCAGTGGTCCGCCTGATCGCCTTGCTTACTTCTTCCTGAGCGTCTGCAGCTCCCGCTTCAGATTCTCGTCCTCCACCTCCAACTCGTCGTCGCTGCTCATGGGGGAGGCGGGCGAGTTGCAGAGCGCCGCGCTGCGCTGGTGCGCCCGCCGGCCCTCCTCCAGCGGCAGCCGCACGGCCGGGCACATCCACTCCCCCGCCTCGTCTGCGTAACTGGCCGGGATGGACAGCTCGCTGTCGGTGCTGGGCTGCTTGCAGAAGGCGCCGCCGCCCCCCCGCCGGATGTCCTTCAGCCACTGGCTGCTGGCGGACTGCGCGCTGCTGCCCGACTGGCGGTCTTCCTGCTCGCACCAGCCCGGCGGCGGAGCAACGGGGCCGTCCGTCGTGTCGGACCCGCTGTCCGCCAGGCAGCGCCTCGGCGTCGACGCTCGGGGCTCAGCTGCGGTTTTGGGCTGTGCGTCGGCCCCCGCGGAATCCAGCTCTTCCTTCGGGCCGGTCGCCGTTGCATCGATCCCGGAGGCTTCCTGCTCGCCTGGCGGAACGGCTCCTTCAGGGTGCAGAGCAGACGCAGAAACCTGCAGGCGGCAGAGAGAGAGAGAGAGCACAAGAGCGAGAGTTAGTGTTACATAATCCCGACAAAGACAGATTACAGCGCACACACCTCCAGCATTCCTCCTACTCCAGATTACAGCACACACACCCCTCCAGCATTCCTCCTCCCCAGATTACAGCACACACCCCTCCAGCATTCCCCCTCCCCAGATTACAGCGCACACACACCTCCAGCATTCCTCCTCCCCCAGATTACAGCACACACACCCCTCCAGCATTCCTCCTCCCCAGATTACAGCACATACACACCTCCAGCATTCCTCCTCCCCAGATTACAGCACATACACACCTCCAGCATTCCTCCTCCCCAGATTACAGCGCACACACCTCCAGCATTCCTCCTCCCCCCGATTACAGCGCACACACACCTCCAGCATTCCTCCTCCCCAGATTACAGCACACACACACCTCCAGCATTCCTCCTCCCCAGATTACAGCACACACACCTCCAGCATTCCTCCTCCCCAGATTACAGCACACACACCTCCAGCATTCCTCCTCCCCAGATTACAGCACACACACCTCTCCAGCATTCCTCCTCCCCAGATTACAGCACACACACACCTCCAAGCATTCCTCCTCCCCAGATTACAGCGCACACACCTCCAGCATTCCTCCTCCCCAGATTACAGCACACACACACCTCCAGCATTCCTCCTCCCCAGATTACAGCACACACCCCTCCAGCATTCCTCCTCCCCAGATTACAGCACACACACACCTCCAAGCATTCCTCCTCCCCAGATTACAGCGCACACACCTCCAGCATTCCTCCTCCCCAGATTACAGCGCACACCCCTCCAGCATTACTCCTCCCCAGATTACAGCACACACCCCTCCAGCATTCCTCCTCCCCAGATTACAGCGCACACCCCTCCAGCATTCCTCCTCCCCAGATTACAGCGCACACACCTCCAGCATTCCTCCTCCCCCAGATTACAGCACACACACCTCCAGCATTCCTCCTCCCCAGATTACAGCACACACCTCCAGCATTCCTCCTCCCCCAGATTACAGCACACACCCCTCCAGCATTCCTCCTCCCCAGATTACAGCACACACCTCCAGCATTCCTCCTCCCCAGATTACAGCACACACACCTCCAGCATTCCTCCTCCCCAGATTACAGCGCACACACCTCCAGCATTCCTCCTCCCCAGATTACAGCACACACACCTCCAGCATTCCTCCTCCCCAGATTACAGCACACACACCTCCAGCATTCCTCCTCCCCAGATTACAGCGCACACACACCTCCAGCATTCCTCCTCCCCAGATTACAGCGCACACCCCTCCAGCATTGCTCCTCCCCAGATTACAGCGCACACACCTCCAGCATTCCTCCTCCCCCCGATTACAGCGCACACACCTCCAGCATTGCTCCTCCCCAGATTACAGCACACACCTCCAGCATTCCTCCTCCCCCAGATTACAGCGCACACACCTGGCACCCCCATCACCACAAATTGCACTTAAATAGCGCTTTAACAAATAAATGTTTGCATTTATATAGCGCCTTTCACGACAGCAAACTCCCACAAACAGCAATGTGATATTGAGCAGATAATCTGTTTTAGGGATGTTGGTTGACGTATAAGTATCTCCTTAAAACCGACCTCTTTGACCAAGCTTTTGATCGCCTGTCCGAATCTCTCATGCGCTCTGGTGTTAAATTTTGTCGGATTTACGCGCCTGCGAAGCGCCGTGGGACGTTTGACTGCGTCAAAGGCGGCGGATAAATGCACCATGTTGTTGTTGCTCTGAAGAAATGGAAACATTTCCAACGCACACGCACCTGAAATCGCCCAACCTGCAACTGCACGGGGGACGGGTCGTTGATGAAGAGGCCGAGCGAGCCGCTTTGTTCCACCTGGGATGGGTCTTTCCCGCCCCTGCTGGTCCGGCTGTCTCCAGCTGCAGGGAGCAGAGAGAGAATAAAAGGGGCCATTAACGGCTGCCGGCAGCCGGAGTTGGGTGCAGAGCGAGAAACTCGCCAGTGGATGTCCCGAGGACGGACGGCAACAGGACACAGCAGATGCGACAGAAACATTCCACCCGCGAAGCAAAGAATCGCAGCATTTGGCCGCGCAGGAGGAGGCCACTCAACCCATCTCAATGCATCAGCTGGGACGGAGTGGGGGGTGGGCGGTCGGGGGAAGCTGTGCATCAGCCGGCCTATCCTTTAAAGGCCAGAATTGCCGCAAGCAAGCACAGAATCACAGAATCCCCACAGTGCAGATGGAGGCCATTTCGGCCCATCGAGCCTGCACCGACACATATCCCACCCTATCCCCGTAACCCCACGTATTTAATCCCCCTAACACTAAGGGTCAATTTATCATAGCCAAATCAACCTAACCCGCACATCTTTGGACTGTGGGAGGAAACCGGAGCACCCGGAGGAAACCCACGCAGACACGGGGAGAATGTGCAAACTCCAGACAGACAGTCGCCCGGGGCCGGATTCGAACCCGGGTCCCTGGCGCTGTGAGGCAACAGTGCTAACCACTATGCCACCGTGTTGCCCACGTCCGATTCCTCTCGGGCAAACCTTTGGGTCAATTAGAGATTCGCCGCTTTCTCCATAGATTGGCAGCGACTTGTAAATTGCTGCAAAGGTCAGATAATCAAGCAGGAAATAATTGGCTCTCTTTTTTTCCAATACTGCTTTGCAGTTTTATATTTCTGTGCAGTCTTGAAAGGAGCTGGTAACAGTTTGCCCCGCATTGTGCGTCAGGATATCTGTCACAGTAAGGTCCATGCCTTGCCTTTTTGCCACATGAAACAACCCACGTACAGAGTAAGGGTCAGACTCGGAACTTCGAATTCTGCTGCCGCTTCTGATCCCAGTCCTTCCTGACAGTCAGTGTTTATAGCAGAAGACTGCAGGAAGGGTAGCAGCTGTGGTGAGGTCAACCACGTGCACACACCTGCGTCAGTGAATGACCCAAGGGGTCCACAGGAAGAGCATCAGGAGGTAGAGCATGGAAGGGTTAGGCGGCTGCAAGAAAATGACCAGGATCTGGAAACAGAAAACTTTCTCCACATTCTGTACTGTTTCAGCACCAAACACTCCCAGGGCAGGTACAGCACGGGGTTAGATACAGAGTAAAGCTCCCTCTACACTGTCCCATCAAACACCCTCAGGGCAGGTACAGCACGGGTTAGATACAGAGTAAAGCTCCCTCTACACTGTCCCATCAAACACTCCCAGGGCAGGTACAGCACGGGTTAGATACAGAGTAAAGCTCCCTCTACACTGTCCCATCAAACACTCCCAGGGCAGGTACAGCACGGGTTAGATACAGAGTAAAGCTCCCTCTACACTGTCCACATCAAACACTCCCAGGGCAGGTACAGCACGGGTTAGATACAGAGTAAAGCTCCCTCTACACTGTCCCATCAAACACTCCCAGGGCAGGTACAGCACGGGTTAGATACAGAGTAAAGCTCCCTCTACACTGTCCCATCAAACACTCCCAGGGCAGGTACAGCACGGGGTTAGATACAGAGTAAAGCTCCCTCTACACTGTCCCATCAAACACTCCCAGGGCAGGTACAGCACGGGGTTAGATACAGAGTAAAGCTCCCTCTGCACTTAATCTCAGAAGTCCCCTGCGTTCCAACAGTAACAGAACAATTTATCCCCTGCAACAGCAATCCTTGTGGCTCTTTAACCCAGACCGGTTCGTGCCAACTGTGCATCGACGATAGCAGACTGAAAAACAGAACCCCGAAAACCCTTTGCCTGGTGCTTGTTTTTGGTGGGTGGGGAGGGGGGAAAATAACGGGAGAAAGAGGATTGCAGGTGTGAAACCAGCGTCCCGTCACGTTCTAGTGTAAGACAGCAACGCTCTGCCAAACCCACAACCGTGGTATATTCAACACCTGATGGGTAACTGGGTACTGATCTACCTGTGCTGTATTCAATCTTCTCCTGTAAACAGATTATTATAACGGGGCTAAAAGGGTTAAATTATGAGGACTGGTTGCATAGGCTAGGCTTGTATTCCCTCAAGTATAGAACATAGGGTGATCTAATCGAGGTGTTTAAGATGATTAGAGGATTCAATCGGCTAGATAAGTACATAAGAATTAGGAGCAGGAGTCGGCCATTCGGCCACTCGAGCCTGCTCCGCCATTCAACAAGATCTTGGCTGGTCTTCGACCTCAACTCCACTTTCCCCCCCCCCCCGATCCCCATATCCCTCGATTCCCCGAGAGTCCAAAAATCTATCGATCTCAGCCTTGAATAGACTCAACGACTGAGCCTCCACAGCCCTCTGGGGCAGAGAATTCCAAAGATTCACCGCCCTCTGAGTGAAGAAATTCCTCCTCATCTCAGTCCTAAATGGCCGACCCCTTATCCTGAGACTGTGACCCCTGGTTCTAGACTCTCCAGCCAGGGCGGAAACAGCCTCTCAGCATCTACCCTGTCAATCCCCCCTCAGAATCTTATATGTTTCAATGAGATCACCTCTCATTCTTCTCAACTCCAGAGAGTATCGGCTCAATCTACACAATCTCTCCTCATAGGACAGCCCTCCCATCCCAGGGATCAATCTAGTGAACCTTCGTTGCACCGCCTCCAAGGCAAGTATATCCTTCCTCAGATAAGGAGACCAGAACTGTGCCCAGTATAACTGGAGGCTCAGAGCCTGCTCTAGGCCTAAAAGGCACTTGTCCATCACAAACTTACACCATCATCCCTTTTGTCATTTAATCACTCTTACCTTCCACCCCATCACAAACCTTTCCCTTTTGTTCTTTCCTCCCCTCTCTTTCCCTGTCGCTGTCTTTGCCTAAAATCCGTTGCATCTCGAACATGTCACAGTTCTGACGAAGGGTCATCGACCTGAAACGTTAACTCTTGTTTCTCTCTCCACAGATGCTGCCTTGACCTGCTGAGTATTCCCGGCTCTCTCTGTTTATATTTCAGTCATGATCTGATTGAAAGGTGGAACAGGCTCGAGGGGCTGAATGGCCTCCTCCTGTCCCTGTTGAGGACCGTTTAGGAGCACACTGAACCAGCCGTCGGTACAGACACGGCAAAGATTTGAGTTTCCTGTTCCGGATAGACTTTACTTCTGCAAATTGCCTCCAAATTCTTCCTCTACCGCGCCCCCCGCCCCCCCCACCACACCTTAATTTTTACAAGGTCATAAATTAAGCCTGAAAAATTACTGGGAAATTTATTTCAAATCTAAAACAACAAAGAAAAGGCTGCAAAACTGTATCACGTTACACACACCAATTAAAGTGTGTAACTCGCACACTAGAGTGTGACGCACGCTGTGATTTTAAATAGAAAGAGAGACTTGCATCTCTCCAGCGCCTTTCACGACCACCGGACGTCCCAAAGCCCTTCACAGCCAATGAAGTACTTTTTGAAGTGCGGTCACTGTTGTAATGTGGGAAACGCGGCAGCCAATTTGCGCACAGCAAGGTCCCACAAACAGCAATGTGATAAATGAGCAGATCATCTGTTTTTAGTGATGTTGGTTGAGGGATAAATATTGGCCGCAGGACACCGGGGAGAACTCCCCCCTGCTCTTCTTCGAAATAGTGTCCGTGGGATTATTTACGTCCACCTGAGAGGGCAGACGGGGCCTCGGTTTAACGTCTCATCCGAAAGACGGCACCTCCGACAGTGCGGCGCTCCCTCAGCGCTGCACTGGGAGTGTCGGCCTAGATTTGTGTGCTCAAGTCCCTGGATATAAATGGGCAAAAAAAAATAAAAATTGAAGGAGGACCGGGAAATCTCCTGTTGGTCAACCAGTGCAACAGTTCTCAACCCTGGCGGACCAGCACGAGGTCTACAGGCCTCTGTTCATCGGCAGCTAGCCACCTCCTTCCCTGCCTGCTGTGTATACACTACCTTTACGGGCTGACGATCTCTCGAATAAGGCGGCCGGGTGCAGTAACTTTTCCGCCCATCTTTTAATTTTGATTGTCCAGGACTTCCTACCCATAGCATTTTTGACATTTGAGCTTGCATTATGACTAGAATAAGATAGGCCATGATATCCACCTCCAGTCTGGTGCGGGGTTACTCCCCCTTGCGGCTGTGACGCCTGGGTCCCGGGGTCTGAAGGCTCGGAGATGCTCTTCTCCAGCTGCTGTAAAGGTTGCTGAGGAGGCAAGAGCAAAGGATGGTTAGAAAATGGAGGCGGACCTCGAACCATGGGCGCCCTGCCGCGGTCGCCAAGTTCAGCGGTGGAATTCTCGCCTGCCCCCGCGGGAGGCCCGGCTTCCGATTCCCGGGCCAATGCAAGAAGCAACACAGACACGAATGGGCCGAATGGCCTCCTTCTGTGCCGTAAATTTCTATGATTCACAATTAAAAGGGACACAGGACCTAATGAGCACCCCCCCACACCCCCGGTAACCAGTGCCGAGCCTTAAAGAGCGGGAAGATCCCAGCGTTCCATCCTCGGGCCGTGCCGAGCTAGCGGACGTCAGCCTAGTTCACACGCTACAATTGGCCTCTGCTGCTTGCTTCTCAGTGACCCTCGCGGGACACTGCTCGTGTGTGCACGGATGTGGGGTGAGAATATAGAAAGTTACAGCACGGAAGGAGGCCATTTCGGCCCATCGTGTCCGCGCCGGTCAACAAAGAGCTATCCAGCCTAATCCCACTTCCCAGCTCTTGGTCCGTAGCCCTGCAGGTTACAGCATCCCAAGTGCACAACCAAGTACTTCTTAAATGTGGTTAGGGTTCCTGCCTCTACCACCCTTTCAGGCAGTGAGTTCCAGACCCCCACAACCCTCTGGGTGAAGAAATTTCCCCTCAAATCCCCTCTAAACCTTCCCCCAATTACTTTAAATCTCTGCCCCCTGGTTTTTGACCCCTCTGCTAAGGGAAATAGGTCCTTTCTATCCACTTTATCTAGGCCCCTCATAATTTTATACACCTCAATAAGGTCTCCCCTCAGCCTCCTCTGTTCCAAGGAAAACAGACCCAGCCTATCCAGTCTTTCCTCATAGCTAAGATTCTCTACTCCCGGCAACTTGACACTTTGCCCTGGATCCCATGGGCTTTTAACTTCGTGACCAGTCTGCCACGTGGAACCTTATCAAAACCCTTGCTAAAGTCCATATACACTACATCAAACGCACTACCCTCATCTAGCCTCCTTGTTACCTCCTCAAAAAATTCAATCAAGTTTGTCAGACACGACCTTCCCTTAACAAATCCGTGCTGACTATCCTTGATTAATCCGTGTCTTTCTAAATGAAGATTTATCCTGTCCTTCAGAATTCTTTCCAATAATTTTTCCACCACCGAGGTTAGGCTGACTGGCCTGTGATTACTTGGTCTATCCTTTTCTCCCTTTTTAAACAAGGGTACCACATTAGCAGTCCTCCAGCACCACACCTGAAGCCAGAGAGGATTGAAAAATGATGGTCAGAGCCTCTGCTATTTCCTCTTTTGCTTCGCTTAACAGCCTTGGATACATTTCATCCGGGCCTGGGGATTTATCCACTTTTAAAGCTGCTAAACCCCTTAATACTCCCTCTCTCACTATGTTTATTTCATTTAATATTTCACACTCCTCCCCCCAATAGCAATGTCTGCTTCGCCCCTCTCCTTTGTGAAAACAGACGCAAAGTATTCATTAAGAACCCTACTGACGTCTCCCGCCTCCACACACAGATTACTATCATGATCTCTAATAGGCCCTACCCTTTCTTTAGTTATCCTCTTACTCTTTAATATATTTATAAAACATCTTTGGGTTTTCCTTGATTTTACTGCCAAGAATTTTTCATGCTTTCTCTTTGCTTTCCTAATATCCTTTTTAATTGCACCCCTGCACTTTCTGTACTCCTCTAAAGATTCTGCAGTATTTAACCCTTGGTATGTCATACGCCTCACTTTTTTTCTTTATCCTACCCTGTATGTCTCTAGACATCCAGGGGGCTCTAGATTTGTTAGTCCCATCTTTTTTCTTTAAAGGCACATATTTGGTCTGAACCCTCTGGATCTCCTCCTTGAATGCCTCCCACTGCTCTGACACTGATTTACCTTCAAGTAGCTGTTTGCAGTCCACTATGGCTAAATCCCCTCTGAGCTTAGCAAAACTTGCTTTTCCCCAATTTAGAATTTTTATTCCTGGTCTATCCTTGTCCTTTTCCATAACTACCTTGAATCGAACAGAATTATAGTCACTAGCACCAAAATGCTCCCCCCACTGATACGCCTTCTACCTGCCCAGCTTCATTCCCTAAAACTAAGTCCAGAACCGCCCCCTCCCTTGTTGGGCTAGCTACATACTGGCTAAAAAGGTTCTCCTGGACGCAGTTTAGGAATTCCGCGCCCTCTATACCCTTCACACTAATTTTATCCCAGTTAATACTGGGGTAGTTGAGCACAGAGGTCAGGAGCGCGCGCGGCTCTGGCGCTCTCCACGGCCAATCAGACCCCATGGCACTCGCCTGGTCAAGGGCTCAAGAGGCAAGGAATGGGCGGGTTGGCTCGAGGTACAGGGGGGGGAGGACCACTGCTGGCGGAGAGCCCAGCCCGAGTTAACATCCTCAAGGGGAGGACAGCTGATATCCCGCAGACGGCACCATGGGGAGTTCGGATAAAGGCTTGTGGTTTCCAGGGAGTTACCAACATCCCCCTGTGCTGCAATGGAAAAGGCACATGGGTGGGGAGGGAAACAAATTCAGGATGAGGAGGGAAGGTCACCCCAGAAATGTCTCGTTCAACTCTGGTCACGGCACAATTAGTCCAGAAGTTTTGGAGAAAGTCACAGGGAGGAAACTCAATTATTTCCCCTCGACGCCAACCCAATAAAGCTGCGGGAAATGAAAGGCCAAGTGAGCCACGCAGGCCCCCCTGGTTCCATGCCGCGTTAAGCCGGGCAGCGGCAGGGGCGCGACAACTGGCTTCAGCGCGGTAAAGGAATCAGCCTGATCGCTAGCCAGCGGCCACCTGCTGGTAGGTGCCGGTATCAGGCGAGAAGAGGATCGGATTGGGCCCGTGATGCATCCCACGGCCGAAGAGCCCGCCACCGATCAGGGGTTTGGGTTCACACGTCAAGAGGGGGTACGGTAGCATTGTTACTGGACTAGTGATCCAGAGGCCTGGACTAATGATCCCGAGGCGTTGAGTTCAAATCCCACCACGGCAGCTGTGGGGAATTTTAATTCAGTTAATTAAATAAATCTGGAATTAAAAAATCTAGTGTCAGTAAATGGGTGACCATGAAACTACCGGATTGTCGTAAAAACGCATCCGGTTCACTCATGCCCTTTCGGGAAGGAAATCTACCGTCCTTACCCGGTGTGTGACTCCAGACCCACAGCAATGTGTGGTTGACTCTTAACTGCCCTCTGAAATGTCCCAGCGAGACACTCAGTTGTACCAAAACGCTACGACACACCACACGGGACTGCAGCGGTTCAAGGCGGCGGCTCACCACCACCTTCTCGAGGGCGATTAGGGACGGGCAATAAATGCCGGCCTTGCCAGCGACACCCACATCCCGTGAATGAATTTTTTTTTATTTTTAAAAAAGAACGGACGAGAGGCAAGGTCGCAGAGGGCGGACGGAGCCTCACCCCAGCGAGAGAGTCGGTATAGGACAGGACAGCAACTCATCTTTCGTTTAGGCACCCTACAGCCCTCTGGACTCAATATCGAGTTCAACAATTTTAGATCATAACCTCAGCCCCTGTCACATTTATATTTTATTTTTTCATCCACTCTTTTGTTTGGCCCTCCCTTTTTTTTTGCTTTTCCTCCCAGAAGCTGGCAGCTGTCCTTCATTCTGCCAGCGCATTTCACACTTCTTTCAGCCTCAACCTGTCACATTAACACCTCCTCTTGCCTTGATCATCTCTTAATGTCTCTTAATCTCTCCTTTTGTTCTTTCATCCCCTCCCCCTTTTCCCAGCTTTATCCTTGCTTTAAATCTATTTCATTTCCTGCTTTTTATTCCAGTTCTGACGAAAGGTCTTCGACCTGAAATGTTAACTCTGTTTCACTCTCCACGGATGCTGCCTGGCCTGCTGAGTTTTTCCCAGCGTTTTCTGTTGTTATTTAGGATAGAGACGACGATGGTCAACTCGAGAACGATTTAGCGACCGCTCCCACTCACCTTCTCCACCAGAGCAGTGGACGAACACGTGACGAACGCGGCGCCCGGGTCCTTGACGGCCACGCCCGCGGGCGGGGACGACGCCAGCTCGTGCGGCGCGCAGTGAAGGGTCTGCTCCTCCGGTTCCAAGGGTACCTGCGGGGGCGGGGGCGTCTCCGGGTCTGGCGTGGCGGCCTCGGGGGTCTCTGCCGCGGAGCAGGCCGCCGCCGTTGTTTCGCTGGAGGAGGCCGAGCGGGGCGAGTCGGTGCCCGGCGGGGCGGGCTCGCGCGGGGCGGCCTCGGGCTGTCCCCCGTGCTCCTGGTACAGCAGCGTGCGGAGCTTCTCGTCCAGGGTCTTGATGCGGTTGTCGGCGAAGTCCACCTTCGGGGGCCCCTCGCTGTCCGACTCGGGCATGGAGGAGGGCTGCGTGGCGCTCTGCTGGGGCGACTGCGCCTGGGCGCCCTGCTGCTGGAAGCTGGCGGGGGGACCAGGCCCCTCCAGCGGGAGGGCGGAGGACGACGGCGAGGGTTCGGGAACCGCCTCGGGCGGCAGGGGGTTGGCAGCCTGTCGGAGGTCGAGGGGCGCGGAGCCGGGCTGGGAGGCCGGGGTCGCGGGCGGACGGGAGAAGCCGCTTGGGTCGGTCGCCGTGCATTCATCGCAGCAGGAGGACGAGGTCGAGGAGCTGCAGGACGTCAAGCTGCAGGAGTGCGTCGCGGGCAGGTCAGGCTGAACCGGGGCAGTAATTGAACAGTCGAGTGGGATTTGATTGACGTCTTCCAAAGAGTTTGAGGTTGTCAAATGGATCATTTCTTGGCTTTGGTGTTCTGCATCTGTGAAGATCACCAGAGAAAGCAGAATTAAATTCAGGACAACTGGGCTCAGATCCCATCCCTTCAACTCAGGAACCTGCGCTCAATTCCAGCCCAGACCAATGGGCAGGAATTCTCCTCAGGTGGCAAGGTATTGTGTGAAATGAGATTGGGGTCTGTCTAAATCTACGTCCAGATGGGTATGAGCCCGCAGGCAAAAAGCTGCCACTAATTCAGCATCTTTTGGTCACAGACTGGCTGGTGCAAGAATTGGAAAATTTTTACACTGGTGCATCAAGGGCTACCCTCCGGAGGCTGGAGTTGAGGCAAATTGTTGGGACAGTGTAGAGGGAGCTTTACTCTGTATCTAACCCGTGCTGTACCTGCCCTGGGAGTGTTTGATGGGACAGTGTAGAGGGAGCTTTACTCTGTATCTAACCCGTGCTGTACCTGCCCTGGGAGTGTTTGATGGGACAGTGTAGGGGGAGCTTTACTCTGTATCTAACCCGTGCTGTACCTGCCCTGGGAGTGTTTGATGGGACAGTGTAGAGGGAGCTTTACTCTGTATCTAACCCCGTGCTGTACCTGCCCTGGGAGTGTTTGATGGGACAGTGTAGAGGGAGCTTTACTCTGTATCTAACCCGTGCTGTACCTGCCCTGGGAGTGTTTGATGGGACAGTGTAGAGGGAGCTTTACTCTGTATCTAACCCGTGCTGTACCTGCCCTGGGAGTGTTTGATGGGGACAGTGTAGAGGGAGCTTTACTCTGTATCTAACCCCGTGCTGTACCTGCCCTGAGAGTGTTTGATGGGGACAGTATAGAGGGAGCTTTACTCTGTATCTAACCCATGCTGTACCTGCCCTGGGAGTGTTTGATGGGGACAGTGTAGAGGGAGCTTTACTCTGTATCTAACCCGTGCTGACCCAGCTTTTGGTCACCTGCCCCATATATCTCCTGATACATAGATACATAGATACATAGAAGATAGGAGCAGGAGTAGGCCATCCGGCCCTTCGAGCCTGCTCCGCCATTTAATGAGATCATGGCTGATCCTTCAATTCAGTATCCCGTCCCCGCCTTCTCTCCGTAACCCTTAACCCCTTTTGCCTGTAGAAATATATCTAATTCCCTCTTAAATATATTTAATGAGCTGGCGTACACTGCCCTCTGTGGCAATGAGTTCCACAGGTTCACCACTCTCTGAGTGAAGAAATTCCCCCTCATTTCTGTCCTAAATGGTTTAGCCCTTATCCTTAAATTATGTCCTCTAGTTCTGTTCTCACCCGCCAAGGGAAACATTCCTTCTGCATCTAATCTGTCTAGACCTGTCAGAATTTTATACACTTCTATGAGGTCCCCTCTCAATCTTCTAAACTCCAGTGTGTACATCCCTAAACTACATAGTCTCTCCTCATAGGTCAATCCCGCCATTCCTGGTATCAGCCTGGTGAATCGCCGCTGCACCCCCTCCATGGCAAGAACATCTTTCCTCAGATGAGGCGACCAAAACTGTACACAGTACTCGAGGTGTGGTCTCACCAGTGCCCTGTACAGCTGCAGCAAGGTATCCCTGATGTGGCTCGTTGTCTGATTCACGCTCCTGCGAGACGCCTCGGGACGTTTCACGATGCTGTATAAATGGGAGCGGTTGCTGGATTCATTAACTAAACACAACCGGCCCCCCGGCAGAGTGGGGTTTCGAACCGCCGTTTACCGGGGCTGCCCCGGGTTTGCGCGCTCCTTACCGGCCTCGGGCTGGGGCTGCGGACCCGGCGGCGGATCCGCCTGCCCGTCCACCTCGCGGCTCTTTATCTTCTGGTTGATGAAAAATCTCCAGCGGCCGACGGAGGAGGGGTGCTGGACGACTTCACCTGAAAACACACAAGGGGATTTGCTGAGTGAAGCCAGCAGGGGGGGGGCTGCGAGCGAACAGAGAGAGACACACACACGATCAGCACGGAGTCACTTCATCTTCACCCCTCTCTCCCGCCCTCCCAACACACCCCAACCCAGCCCCCTTCCAATCCCCCCCCCCAAAAGGCTGGGGCTCGTCGCGGGGCAACAGCGAGCACCGGTGCGACGCCCGCTCGGCGGACAGAAGCGCCCTGAATGTTGCCGCCGCCGCGGCAGCTCCCGTTCCGCCTGCTTTCCTTCCCTCCTCTTCCGAAGGTGCTGGAGTGGCCGCTGTGTTCCAGAGTGTCGACGGGCTGTTCGGGGGGGGCAGAGGGAGAGGGGGGGCGGGGGGGGGGGACACAGCAGCCAACTCTGATCCTGATCCCGCCCAGCGTCCACACCCACGCGCTTCCTCGCGGATTCTTCGCACGGCTCCGCGGCCCGCAATTCAAGCAGCCCCACCGTCGGCCTGGTGAACTCCGCACAGGCCAAGTGGGGTGGAGGGGGGCGGGAGGAGAAACCTGAAATCCAGTCCAGGGACCTCCGTGCAACCCCTGAGCGATGCCTGGAACCACAGGGACAAAGCAGGCAGAAAGATGTCAACCGTCTTATATAGGTGTGTGTGTGTGTGGGTGTGTGTGTGGGTGTGTGTGTGTGAGTAAAAAGAGAGAACTGCCCTTCCTTATAATGCAGAGATGCCGGTGTTGGACTGGGGTGGACAAAAGTGAGAAGTCGCACAACACCAGTTTATAGTCCAACAGCTTTATTTGAAATCACAAGCTTTCGGAGCTGCTGCCCCTTCGTCAGGTGAAGTGAAGGAATACGAATCGGCAAAGCATATATAGACAGAGAACAATGCCTGTGTAGCGTACAATCTCAGACGACTACAGTTAATCTTTCTGACTGCCTTTCATCACACCTTGGCAGAGAAACAATCACGTCAGCCAGGAAGGCACCACATCAAAGACATAGCAAGATACAACTGAGACAATGAGGTGGGGTCACAGGGGGTCTAATGTGTCAAATGCTGCAGTCTGTTTGTGAACAAGCTAACGACGACTCGAGTCTGGCTGACCTGATTGTTTCTCTGCCGAGGTGTGATAAAAGGCAGTCAGAAAGATTAACTGTAGTCGTCTGACATTGTACGCTGCACAGGCATTGTTCCCTGTCTATATATGCTTTGCCGATTCGTATTCCTTCACTTCACCTGACGAAGGAGCAGCCGCTCCGAAAGCTTGTGATTTCAAATAAAACTGTTGGACTATAACCTGGTGTTGTGCGACTTCTCACTTCCTTATAATCACAATGGTCGCCGCCGTGACATTCTAACACGCGACGGAAGGGGGGGGGGGGGGGGGGGGGTTGACTGAGCCGCTGTCCGACACTTCCAAGGTTTGATTCTCCAGTACTCACCGCTTGTTTGAGAGAGTGCTTGGCTCATCTGTAACTGCTCTGCACCTACGTGCTAAACCCACAGAAAAACAAAGATTAACATCCAAGCCAGCAGCCGAAATCAAGCTCGCTTTTCTTAAAGACGGCCCACCCCTAGGGGTGAGCGCGGGAGAAAGGCGGCCCCCTCCCAGACTGCCTCCTCCTCTCCTCTCCTCTGCTGAAGACA
Organism: Squalus acanthias; assembly: GCA_030390025.1. Taxonomy (NCBI): domain Eukaryota; kingdom Metazoa; phylum Chordata; class Chondrichthyes; order Squaliformes; family Squalidae; genus Squalus; species Squalus acanthias. The sequence continues at coordinate 1,006,564 of JASTWF010000085.1, forward strand.
GCGGCTTGCGAAGCGCCAACAGCCCCCGCGAGCGACGACGACGCCACGCACCGCCAATCTTCAGCTGTCGCAGGAGGGTATTTGACACTTTTTTTGGGGGGGGGCGTGAGGGGTGCGGGGAGGAGCGGAAAAAAGAGAGTGTCTGCGGCTCGAACATGGAGAGCAGACGCGCGCACGGCGATTGGGAGCGAGACCCTGGGCTGACCTTTCCCATCTTTAGCCCAGGGGTGCAAAAGGTGTCGTTGCCTACCACCACTCCAGGTGATACCAGTTTACTCAACACACCCGAATCCAGCAACTGCTGTAGTCAAAGATCCCACTAACACTGACTGGAAAGGACCACGCAACAAAGAGGTACCAGAAGGCGACCTGTAACCCCATCAAGAGCAAGAACCTCTAGGAGAGGAGGCAGGAGGGGCAGGAAATTAGCATTAAAATAAAAAGAGAGAATGGAAATTAATATAAAAAGCACTAAAACAGGTACAGCACGGGTTAGATACAGAGTAAAGCACCCTCTACACTGTCCCATCAAACACTCCCAGGGCAGGTACAGCACGGGTTAGATACAGAGTAAAGCACCCTCTACACTGTCCCATCAAACACTCCCAGGGCAGGTACAGCACGGTGTTAGATACAGAGTAAAGCTCCCTCTTCACTGTCCCCATCAAACACTCCCAGGGCAGGTACAGCACGGGGTTAGATACAGAGTAAAGCTCCCTCTACACTGTCCCATCAAACACTCCCAGGGCAGGTACAGCACGGGGTTAGATACAGAGTAAAGCTCCCTCTACACTGTCCCCATCAAACACTCCCAGGGCAGGTACAGCACGGGGTTAGATACAGAGTAAAGCTCCCTCTACACTGTCCCCATCAAACACTCCCAGGGCAGGTACAGCACGGGTTAGATACAGAGTAAAGCTCCCTCTACACTGTCCCCATCAAACACTCCCAGGGCAGGTACAGCACGGGTTAGATACAGAGTAAAGCTCCCTCTACACTGTCCCCATCAAACACTCCCAGGGCAGGTACAGCACGGGTTAGATACAGAGTAAAGCTCCCTCTACACTGTCCCATCAAACACTCCCAGGGCAGGTACAGCACGGGTTAGATACAGAGTAAAGCTCCCTCTACACTGTCCCATCAAACACTCCCAGGGCAGGTACAGCACGGGTTAGATACAGAGTAAAGCTCCCTCTACACTGTCCCATCAAACACTCCCAGGGCAGGTACAGCACGGGTTAGATACAGAGTAAAGCTCTCTCTACACTGCACCAACATTTTGCCTCAGCTCCAAGCTCAGAAAAGCTCCATTAGCAACCTTTCTATTTCCGCTCGCGAGCTGGGCTGGTTTTTGTGCTCAGGAAAATGCGGCAGGGATGACAGACTGCCCCAGACTCGCTTCCTGTGGGACCTGCACAGGTGTCTCATCGAGGGCTGTCCTATGAGGAGAGATTGTGTAGATTGGGCCGATAATCTCTGGAGTTTAGAAGAATGAGAGGTGATCTCATTGAAACATATAAGATTCTGAGGGGGATTGACAGGGTAGATGCTGAGAGGCTGTTTCCCCCTGGCTGGAGAGTCTAGAACCAGGGGTCACAGTCTCAGGATAAGGGGTCGGCCATTCAGGACTGAGATGAGGAGGAATTTCTTCACTCAGAGGGCGGTGAATCTTTAGAATTCTCTGCCCCAGAGGGCTGTGGAGGCTCAGTCGTTGAGTATATTCAAGGCTGAGATCGAGAGATTTTTGGACTCTCGGGGAATCGAGGGATATGGGGATCGGGCGGGAAAGTGGAGATGAGGTGGCAGATCAGCCGTGATCTTATTGAATGGCGGAGCAGGCTCGAGGGGCCGAATGGCCGACTCCTGCTCCTAATTCTGATGTCACCTGGGATCAGCTGGTGGCACTCCCAGCCAAATCATACATGTTTTGAGTTCAAATCCCACTCTGGGGACTTAACCGCGTTCTCTCGGCACCTCTCTCGGATGAAACACAAAACCCAGACCCTCTGCGACTGCCCAGCTGCAGCTTGAAAAGCTCGAGTGGCAGCGTTCGCAGTGCACGGAGTTCGCCCAGTTCCCTGGCCAACACAACACGCCTCCTTCCACCAACACCGGGCACAACAGATTAACACCCCATTTATTCGCTGTTTGCGGGATCTTGCCGTGCGAAAATTGGCTGTTGGGTTTAGCGACACAACAGCGACCGCACTTCAAAAGGAATTCATTGGCTGCGGCACACTTTGGGAGCGTGATAAGGTGCTGCATAAAAGGCAAGTTCTTTATTCTCAGGATGTCTCACTTCACAATTATACAGATCTGTGTGTGTGTGTGTGTGTGTGTGTGTGTGTGTGTCTCTCTCTCTCTGCCTCCTGTGTGTCTTTCGCTCGCTTTCTCCAGAGGCATGAACCCGGTTTGTATTAAGTACAAAGAGAATCCATCGGATTTCCAGAGGGGCTCCTTTTGGCAGCACGGGAAGAGGCGGTTTAAGTCAGGAGGTGAAGCGACAACCCATTTCCGACTTACCACACTGCCGCTGTTGTCGGACTGGCCTGGGTCCGCTGGGGGGTGATGGGCAGCAACGTCTGTCCCTCGCTCTCCCTCCGACAAGTTTCGCAGAATCTCTTGGGAATTTGCAATAATGGCCCTCATTTCTTCAATAAATTTCAGCTTCTGAATCTCCAACATGAAATTATTTTCCACCTGCCCGCGGGAGAGAAAAATATGGAACGAGTTAGGCCCAACACGAGCAGGAGGAGCCTCGGACTGCCGCACGGAGTGGCATCAGGCCCCTGGGGGCGCGAGGGGGCGCGACAGACAGAGGGAGACGGACGCGACAGACAGACAGAGGGAGACGGACGCGACAGACAGACAGAGGGAGACGGACGCGACAGACAGACAGAGGGAGACGGACGCGACAGACAGAGGGAGACGGACAGACAGACAGAGGGAGACGGACAGACAGACAGAGGGAGACGGACAGACAGACAGAGGGAGACGGACAGACAGACAGAGGGAGACGGACAGACAGACAGAGGGAGACGGACAGACAGACAGAGGGAGACGGACAGACAGACAGAGGGAGACGGACAGACAGACAGAGGGAGACGGACAGACAGACAGAGGGAGACGGACAGACAGACAGAGGGAGACGGACAGACAGACAGAGGGAGACGGACAGACAGACAGAGGGAGACGGACAGACAGACAGAGGGAGACGGACAGACAGACAGAGGGAGACGGACAGACAGACAGAGGGAGACGGACAGACAGACAGAGGGAGACGGACAGACAGACAGAGGGAGACGGACAGACAGACAGAGGGAGACGGACAGACAGACAGAGGGAGACGGACAGACAGACAGAGGGAGACGGACAGACAGACAGAGGGAGACGGACAGACAGACAGAGGGAGACGGACAGACAGACAGAGGGAGACGGACAGACAGACAGAGGGAGACGGACAGACAGACAGAGGGAGACGGACAGACAGACAGAGGGAGACGGACAGACAGACAGAGGGAGACGGACAGACAGACAGAGGGAGACGGACAGACAGACAGAGGGAGACGGACAGACAGACAGAGGGAGACGGACAGACAGACAGAGGGAGACGGACAGACAGACAGAGGGAGACGGACAGACAGACAGAGGGAGACGGACAGACAGACAGAGGGAGACGGACAGACAGACAGAGGGAGACGGACAGACAGACAGAGGGAGACGGACAGACAGACAGAGGGAGACGGACAGACAGACAGAGGGAGACGGACAGACAGACAGAGGGAGACGGACAGACAGACAGAGGGAGACGGACAGACAGACAGAGGGAGACGGACAGACAGACAGAGGGAGACGGACAGACAGACAGAGGGAGACGGACAGACAGACAGAGGGAGACGGACAGACAGAGGGAGACAGACAGACAGAGGGAGACGGACAGACAGACAGAGGGAGACGGACAGACAGACAGAGGGAGACGGACAGACAGACAGAGGGAGACGGACAGACAGACAGAGGGAGACGGACAGACAGACAGAGGGAGACGGACAGACAGACGGAGACGGACAGACAGAGGGAGACAGACAGACAGAGGGAGACAGACAGACAGAGGGAGACAGACAGACAGAGGGAGACAGACAGACAGAGGGAGACAGACAGACAGAGGGAGACAGACAGACAGAGGGAGACAGACAGACAGAGGGAGACAGACAGACAGAGGGAGACAGACAGACAGAGGGAGACAGACAGACAGAGGGAGACAGACAGACAGAGGGAGACAGACAGACAGAGGGAGACAGACAGACAGAGGGAGACAGACAGACAGAGGGAGACAGACAGACAGAGGGAGACAGACAGACAGAGGGAGACAGACAGACAGAGGGAGACAGACAGACAGAGGGAGACAGACAGACAGAGGGAGACAGACAGACAGAGGGAGACAGACAGACAGAGGGAGACAGACAGACAGAGGGAGACAGACAGACAGAGGGAGACAGACAGACAGAGGGAGACAGACAGACAGAGGGAGACAGACAGACAGACAGACAGAGGGAGACAGAGGGAGACGGATTAAAGGAGACCAATGAAGCCCCGATCTATCGATGGTGGAGCTGCAGCGTTTTGGGTTTCGATCAGACGCTGCACGTACTCACCATGTAAATCGCGATATCTTCTGGGTCATCTCCATCCACATCAAATTTGAAGGTCACCATTTTGTTGTTGTGCGTCTCCAGCTGGCACTCCACCATGTTGTCGCCCACATTCGACACCTGTCGGAGGGCGAGTATGTCATCGTTACACATTGCAGGCGTGCGCATGTGAGATTATGGCTTCAAAGCCTCCAACCTGCACTAATCTTGCACTGGTCTGACCCCCATATTCAAGAGTATGAAAGGATACGGAACCAAGCCGTGATCTCAGTGAATGGCGTAAAGAGGCTAGAGGGGCTGAATGGCCACCTCCTGTTCCCGTGTGTCAGCCGTGGCACAGTGGGTAGCACCCGCGCCTCCGAGTCAGAAGGTTGTGGGTTCAAGTCCCACTCCAGAGACTTGAGCACAAAAATCTAGGCAGTCACTCCAGTGCGGCACTGAGGGAGCGCCGCACCGTCGGAGGGGCGGTACCGAGGGAGCGCCGCACTGTCGGAGGGGCGGTACCGAGGGAGCGCCGCACTGTCGGAGGGGCGGTACCGAGGGAGCGCCGCACCGTCGGAGGGTGTTTGAAGACCAGGACCTCAAACCCGGCACCAAGCTCATGGTCTACAGAGCAGCAGTGATACCCGCCCTGCTGCATGCCTCAGAGACATGGACCATGTACAGCAGGCACCTCAAAGCACTGGAGAGGTACCACCAACGCTGCCTCCGCAAGATCCTGCAAATCCATCGGCAGGATAGGCGCACCAACGTCCGTGTTCTCGCTCAGGCCAACATCCCCAGCATCGAAGCTTTGACCACGCTCCATCAACTCCGATGGACGGGTCACATTGTCCGCATGCCCGATACGAGACTCCCAAAACAAGCGCTCTACTCGGAGCTCCAACACGGCAAGAGAGCCCCAGGTGGGCAGAGGAAACGCTTCAAGGACACCCTCAAAGCCTTCTTGAAAAAGTGTAACACCCCCACCGACACCTGGGACTCCCTGGCCCAAGACCGCACAAAGTGGAGGAGAAGAATCGGGGAAGGCGCCGAACACCTCGAGTCTCTTCGCCGGGAGCAAGCGGAAACCAAGCGCAAGGAGCGGACGTCAACCCAAGCACCCCACCCACCCTCCCCTTCAACCACCGTCTGCCCCACCTGTGACAGAGACTCTAGGTCCCACATTGGACTCATCAGTCACCTGAGAACTCATTTTTTAATGTGGAAGCAAGTCATCCTTGGTTCCAAGGGACTGCCTAAGAAGATGACGACTGAGGGAGCGCCGCACTGTCGGAGGGGCAGTACTGAGGGAGCGCCGCACTGTCGGAGGGGCAGTACTGAGGGAGCGCCGCACTGTCGGAGGGGCGGTACTGAGGGAGCGCCGCACTGTCGGAGGGGCGGTACTGAGGGAGCGCCGCACTGTCGGAGGAGCGGTACTGAGGGAGCACCGCACTGTCGGAGGGGCAGTACTGAGGGAGCGCCGCACTGTCGGAGGGGCAGTACTGAGGGAGCGCCGCACTGTCGGAGGGGCAGGACTGAGGGAGCGCCGCACTGCCGGAGGGGCAGGACTGAGGGAGCGCCGCACTGCCGGAGGGGCGGTACTGAGGGAGCGCCGCACTGTCGGAGGGGCGGTACTGAGGGAGCGCCACACTGTCGGAGGGGCGGTACTCAGAGGGCGCCTTTCTGATGAGACATTAAACCGAGGCCTCGTCTGCTCTCTCAGGTGGACATAAAATATCCCATGGCACTATTTCGAAGAGGAGCAGGCGGGGAGTTATATCCGGTGTCCTGGGGCCAATATTTATCCCTCAACCAACATCACTAAAGCAGATGATCTGGTCATTATCACATTGCTGTTTGTGGGAGCTTGCTCGGCGCAGATTGGCTGCCGCGTTTCCTACCTTGCAACAGTGACTACACTTCAAAAAAAGGACATCAGTGGTCGTGAAAGGTGCTGCAGAAATGCGACTGGGTACGAACGACAATCAATCCCTACTTGCAGGCGCTTGTCGCCAGGATGGGGCAACCTGCGCTTACCTGCAGGACAGTCAGCTGGAACTTGGTCGACTTATCCGGCCGGTCCCGTGCGCACGATGACCTCCTCGGTTGGGACTTCTGGGGCTTTTCGGGCTTTCCGTTCCCCACCTCGCTGCCGTTGGCCGCCTCTTTCATTGCGTCGGGAGCCGCGCTGAGGAAACGAGAGAGTGGGGGGGGGGGGAAAAAAACACCTGGTCTGAGCGCGAGTCTCTAAAACAAGCACCGGGAAGCGGTGGCATAGCGGTCATGTTACTGGACTAGCGATCCAGAGGCCTGGACTCACGATCCCGGAGTCGCGAGTTCAAGTCTCACCGCGGCTGCTCAGCAATTTCAATTCAGCTCACTGAATAATGGACGTGATGTGGAGATGCCGGTGTTGGACTGGGGCGGACAAATGTGAGAAGTCGCACAACACCAGGTTATAGTCCAGCAGCTTTGTTTGAAATCACAAGCTTTCGGAGCGCTGCTCCTTCATCAGGTGAAGTGAAGAGATGCATATAGGCACAGTATATATAGTCAGAGAACACTGCCAGGTGACTACAGTTAATCTTTCTAACTGCCCTTTATCACACCTCGGCAGAGAGATAATCGCGGCAATCAAAGGGGTGGATGGTGTCCAAACAGGTCAGTCAGGAAAACATTACATCAAAGACAATGAGGTGGGGTCACCAGGGGTCAAATGTGGCAGATGCTGGGGTCTGTCTGGAAAACAAAAGCCTTTTTTTGCTGGAAATAATGTAGGATTCGGTTGCATGAATTTTTTTATTTTTTTTTAGTTGTTAGGTTTTTTTTAGTTAACAAGAGTGTATCTTTTTGTTAACTAGAGATTGTGATGGTTAATAAAAACCGCACCGGTGCAGCATTATGAGAACTTTCCTGCTGCTATGGTTGGCAGAGGGGGGGATTAAATCCGTCTCCGAACCGGAGGTGGAACCGTTTGCCAGATCAGGTCGCTAGAGTTTAGAAGAATGAGAGGTGATCTCATTGAAACATATAAAATTCTTACATAGGATTGACAGGGTAGATGCAGGGAGGATGTTTCCCCCCCTGGCTGGGGAGTCCAGAACCAGGGGTCACAGTCTCAGGATAAGGGGGCGGCCATTTCGGACTGAGATGAGGAGGAATTTCTTCACTCAGAGGGTGGTGAATCTTTGGAATTCTCTGCCCCAGAGGGCTGTGAGTTGTTGAGTATATTCAAGGCTAAGATCGATAGATTTTTGGGAATTAAGGGATATGGGGATCAGGCGGGAAAGTGGAGATGAGGTAGAAGATCAGCCATGATGTCTTGCTGCAGTTGTACAGGGCCTTGGTGAGACCACACCTTGAGTATTGTGTGCAGTTTTGGTCGCCTTATCTGAGGAAGGATGTTCTTGCCATGGAGGGAGTGCAGCGAAGATTTACCAGACTGATACCTGGGATGGCAGGAATGACGTATGAGGAGAGATTGGGTCGATTGGGCTTGTATTCGCTAGAGTTTAGAAGAATGAGAGGGGATCTCGTTGAAACTTATAAAATTCTAACGGGACTAGACAGACTCGATGCAGGAAGGATGTTCCCGATGGCCGGGGAGTCCAGAACCAGGGGTCACAGTCTAAGGATAAGGGGTAAGCCATTTAGGACTGAGATGAGGAAGAATTTCTTCACCCAGAGAGTGGTGAACCTGTGGAATTCTCTACCACAGAAGGCAGTAGAGGCCAATTCATTAAATATATTCAAGAAGGAGTTAGATATATTTCTTAAAGCTAAAGGGATCAAGGGATATGGGGAGAAGGCAGGTACAGGGTACTGAATTTGGATGATCAGCCATGATCTCACTGAATGGCGGAACAGGCTCGAGGGGCCGAATGGCCTGCTCCTGCTCCTGTCTTCTATGTTTCTATGATCTTACAGAATGGCGGAGCAGGCTCGAGGGGCCGCATGGCCGACTCCCGCTCCTAATTCTGATGGTCTTATGTCACCAATTCTAATTTTCACAACAGCCTGGATTCGAAGGAATAATCGCACTGAACCGTACAGTGGGGGGTGGGCAGCATTGCCACCGGTTTTCAAAGCATTCCTACCCAAGAGGATCTTGCATCTGTCTCGTTGGCCGCTGGGATTCAGGAGCCACATGGTGGGACGTAGACTGCAAATGGTCAGGAAAAATAAAAAAGACGAATTATTTGTACGTTGCACAGTTAAGAGTTAAACTTCAGTGATAGAAACAAGCTGGAAACATCACAGCAATAAGTGCGAGAAGACAAAGCACGGGCCGAGAAATTCATCTGGGGTGGTACTGGATTGGTCGGTGACAAAAGGCGTTATTTCAGCATGTTGCAATCTATCCCTGATGGGTCAGGTAATTCTCGCTCTCGTACTCTCTTCCCCCTGCGAGCAGGGAGATGGATCAAAGTGCGAAAAGTTGAACACAGGTTTGTTTGAAAGTGTGCAAAGATATCCAAGGTGGCAGAAAAGGAAATCCAAACCCAGCTGTTAGACATTAATGTCTATGTCAGGGATTTTTCCAACGTGTGTTCAGGAACACCCTGCAAACAGCGACACGCACCCGGGGACCCCCTGCAACCAGCGACACCCACCCGGGGACCCCCTGCAACCAGCGACACGCACCCGGGGACACCCTGCAAACAGCGACACGCACCCGGGGACCCCCTGCAACCAGCGACACCCACCCGGGGACCCCCTGCACCCAGGGACACCCACCCGGGGACCCCCTGCAAACAGCGACACGCACCCGGGGACCCCCTGCAACCAGCGACACCCACCCGGGGACCCCCTGCAAACAGCGACACCCACCCGGGGACCCCCTGCAAACAGCGACACGCACCCGGGGACCCCCTGCAACCAGCGACACGCACCCGGGGACCCCCTGCAAACAGCGACACGCACCCGGGGACCCCCTGCAACCAGCGACACGCACCCGGGGACCCCCTGCAACCAGCGACACGCACCCGGGGACCCCCTGCAAACAGCGACACGCACCGGGGGACCCCCTGCAAACAGCGACACCCACCCGGGGACCCCCTGCAACCAGCGACACCTACCCGGGGACCCCCTGCAACCAGCGACACCCACCCGGGGACCCCCTGCAACTAGCGACACGCACCCGGGGACCCCCTGCAAACAGCGACACGCACCCGGGGACCCCCTGCAACTAGCGACACCCACCCGGGGACCCCCTGCAATCAGCGAACCCCTGCAAACAGTGACACCCACCCGGGGACCCCCTGCAACCAGCGACACCCACCCGGGGACCCCCTGCAACTAGCGACACGCACCCGGGGACCCCCTGCAAACAGCGACACGCACCCGGGGACCCCCTGCAATCAGCGACACGCACCCGGGGACCCCCTGCAAACAGCGACACGCACCGAGGGACCCCCTGCAAACAGCGAACCCCTGCAATCAGCGACACGCACCCGGGGACCCCCTGCAAACAGCGACACGCACCCGGGGACCCCCTGTAACCAGTGACACGCACCCGGGGACCCCCTGCAACCAGCGACACGCACCCGGGGACCCCCTGCAAACAGCGACACGCACCCGGGGACCCCCTGCAAACAGCGACACGCACCCGGGGACCCCCTGCAAACAGCGACACGCACCCGGTGACCCCCTGCAATCAGCGACACGCACCGGGGACCCCTTGCAAACAGCGAACCCCTGCAAACAGTGACACCCACCCGGGGACCCCTTGCAAACAGCGAACCCCTGCAAACAGTGACACCCACCCGGGGACCCCCTGCAGTCAGCGACACGCACCCGGGGACCCCCTGCAACCAGCGACACCCACCCGGGGACCCCCTGCAATCAGCGAACCCCTGCAAACAGTGACACCCACCCGGGGACCCCCTGCAACTAGCGACACGCACCCGGGGACCCCCTGCAACCAGCGAACCCCTGCAAACAGTGACACCCACCCGGGGACCCCCTGCAACTAGCGACACCCACCCGGGGACCCCCTGCAATCAGCGAACCCCTGCAAACAGTGACACCCACCCGGGGACCCCCTGCAAACAGCGACACGCACCCGGAGACCCCCTGCAATCAGCAACACACCCCCGGGGACCCCCTGCAACCAGCGACACGCACCCGGGGACCCCCTGCAACCAGCGACACGCACCCGGGGACCCCCTGCAAACAGCGACAACCACCCGGGGATCCCCTGCAAACAGCGACACGCACCCGGGGACCCCCTGCAAACAGCGACACGCACCCGGGGACCCCCTGCAACCAGCGACACGCACCCGGGGACCCCCTGCAAACAGCGACACCCACCCGGGAACCCCCTGCAAACAGCGACACCCACCCGGGGACCCCCTGCAATCAGCGACACGCACCCGGGGACCCCTTGCAAACAGCGAACCCCTGCAATCAGCGACACGCACCCGGGGACCCCCTGCAAACAGCGACACCCACCCGGGGACCCCCTGCAACTAGCGACACGCACCCGGGGACCCCCTGCAAACAGCGACACCCACCCGGGGACCCCCTGCAAACAGCGACACCCACCCGGGGACCCCCTGCAATCAGCGACACGCACCCGGGGACCCCCTGCAACCAGCGACACCCACCCGGGGACCCCCTGCAACCAGCGACACCCACCCGGGGACCCCCTGCAATCAGCGAACCCCTGCAAACAGTGACACCCACCCGGGGACCCCCTGCAAACAGCGACACGCACCCGGAGACCCCCTGCAAACAGCGACACCCACCCGGGGACCCCCTGCAAACAGCGACACGCACCGAGGGACCCCCTGCAAACAGCGACACGCACCGGGGGACCCCCTGCAACCAGCGACACCCACCCGGGGACCCCCTGCAACCAGCGACACCCACCCGGGGACCCCCTGCAAACAGCAACAGGCACCGGGGGACCCCCTGCAACCAGCGACACCCACCCGGGGACCCCCTGCAAACAGCGACAGGCACCGAGGGACCCCCTGCAAACAGCGACACGCACCGGGGACCCCCTGCAACCAGCGACACCCACCCGGGGACCCCCTGCAAACAGCAACAGGCACCGGGGGACCCCCTGCAACCAGCGACACCCACCCGGGGACCCCCTGCAACCAGCGACACGCACCCGGGGACCCCCTGCAACCAGCGACACCCACCCGGGGACCCCCTGCAAACAGCGACACCCACCCGGGGACCCCCTGCAAACAGCGACACCCACCCGGGGACCCCCTGCAAACAGCGACACCCACCCGGGGACCCCCTGCAAACAGCGACACGCACCCGGGGACCCCCTGCAAACAGCGACACGCACCCGGGGACCCCCTGCAAACAGCGACACGCATCCGGGGACCCCCTGCAATCAGCGACACGCACCCGGGGACCCCCTGCAACCAGCGACACCCACCCGGGGACCCCCTGCAAACAGCGACACCCACCCGGGAACCCCCTGCAAACAGCGACATGCACCCGGGGACCCCCTGCAACCAGCGACACCCACCCGGGAACCCCCTGCAAACAGCGACACCTACAGGGGGACCCCCTGCAAACAGCGACACGCACCCGGGGACCCCCTGCAATCAGCGACACGCACCCGGGGACCCCTTGCAAACAGCGAACCCCTGCAATCAGCGACACGCACCCGGGGACCCCCTGCAACCAGCGACACCCACCCGGGGACCCCCTGCAAACAGTGACACCCACCCGGGGACCCCCTGCAAACAGCGACACCCACCTGGGGACCCCCTGTAAACAGCGACACCCACCCGGGGACCCCCTGCAAACAGCGACACGCACCCGGGGACCCCCTGCAACCAGCGACACCCACCCGGGGACCCCCTGCAACCAGTGACACCCTGCAAACAGCGACACGCACCGAGGGACCCCCTGCAACCAGCGACACCCACCCGGGGACCCCCTGCAACCAGCGACACGCACCCGGGGACCCCCTGCAAACAGCGACACCCACCCGGGGACCCCCTGCAAACAGCGACACCCACCCAGTGACCCCCTGCAACCAGCGACACCCACCCGGGGACCCCCTGCAATCAGCGAACCCCTGCAAACAGTGACACCCACCCGGGGACCCCCTGCAAACAGCGACACGCACCCGGAGACCCCCTGCAAACAGCGACACCCACCCGGGGACCCCCTGCAAACAGCGACACGCACCGAGGGACCCCCTGCAAACAGCGACACGCACCGGGGGACCCCCTGCAACCAGCGACACCCACCCGGGGACCCCCTGCAACCAGCGACACCCACCCGGGGACCCCCTGCAAACAGCAACAGGCACCGGGGGACCCCCTGCAACCAGCGACACCCACCCGGGGACCCCCTGCAAACAGCGACAGGCACCGAGGGACCCCCTGCAAACAGCGACACGCACCGGGGACCCCCTGCAACCAGCGACACCCACCCGGGGACCCCCTGCAAACAGCAACAGGCACCGGGGGACCCCCTGCAACCAGCGACACCCACCCGGGGACCCCCTGCAACCAGCGACACGCACCCGGGGACCCCCTGCAACCAGCGACACCCACCCGGGGACCCCCTGCAAACAGCGACACCCACCCGGGGACCCCCTGCAAACAGCGACACCCACCCGGGGACCCCCTGCAAACAGCGACACCCACCCGGGGACCCCCTGCAAACAGCGACACCCACCCGGGGACCCCCTGCAAACAGCGACACGCACCCGGGGACCCCCTGCAAACAGCGACACGCACCCGGGGACCCCCTGCAAACAGCGACACGCATCCGGGGACCCCCTGCAATCAGCGACACGCACCCGGGGACCCCCTGCAACCAGCGACACCCACCCGGGGACCCCCTGCAACCAGCGACACCCACCCGGGAACCCCCTGCAAACAGCGACACCTACAGGGGGACCCCCTGCAAACAGCGACACGCACCCGGGGACCCCCTGCAAACAGCGACACGCACCCGGGGACCCCCTGCAATCAGCGACACGCACCCGGGGACCCCTTGCAAACAGCGAACCCCTGCAATCAGCGACACGCACCCGGGGACCCCCTGCAACCAGCGACACCCACCCGGGGACCCCCTGCAAACAGCGACACCCACCCGGGGACCCCCTGCAAACAGCGACACCCACCTGGGGACCCCCTGTAAACAGCGACACCCACCCGGGGACCCCCTGCAAACAGCGACACGCACCCGGGGACCCCCTGCAACCAGCGACACCCACCCGGGGACCCCCTGCAACCAGTGACACCCTGCAAACAGCGACACGCACCGAGGGACCCCCTGCAACCAGCGACACCCACCCGGGGACCCCCTGCAACCAGCGACACCCACCCGGGGACCCCCTGCAACCAGCGACACCCACCCGGGGACCCCCTGCAAACAGCGACACCCACCCGGGGACCCCCTGCAAACAGCGACACCCAGCCGGGGACCCACTTTCTAAAATAATAGTACGGTTTTCTTTCGTGTAGTTTTAGTAAGGCAACTTATACGGAATAATACAGAAATCTGGAGATCACAAGAGAACCCATCACGGATAACAAGTGAGCATCAGAAAACTGCCCCAGACTTCACCCGAGACACTGCAGAATTCAACCAAACATTCTGCGGGTTTTCACCAACCCTGTCCACAACCGCTGCAACCTTAAAGGTTTTTTTTGGGGGGTGAAGGAAAGAGGTGGAAGGAGTGGCATTTACAACGACATGCAAGAAAGCTGAGGGAACCCTATTTAGTGCTTGCTCTTGTCCGCCCCCTGATGCTGTGGTAGAGTCGGACTGACCTGGATGGTCCCGGGTGTGATCCCTAAAACGGAGCGAGTCTCTGGTACTCTCTCCCTCCCAAACACCCTCTCTGCCTCGTTCCCTCTCTCCTCCTCCAAACGCCACCTTGAATCCTGCCTCTTTGATCATTGTGTCACTCTTTGCAGGGGGGGTTTCCCCAGATTTGACCTCGATTCCATCGCCACTGCATACCTGTGCCTCAATGTCCGCCTGCGCCTGCAGCTTGGCGGGGCTGTCCTGCTGCGCCGGAGGGAACTGCGTCATCGGCACTGGCATCTGAAGAGCTGGAGACGGCTGCGCCGTGGCCGGCGCCTGCAACGCAGTCTGGGAACTCGCAGGATGCTGCTGCTGCTGCTGCACGGGCACGTGGAACTGCTGTGCAGGCGCGCCGAGCGGAGCCAGCTGCTGCGCAGTCGGAAACGGCGCCAGTTGCAGAAGCTGGCCCTGCAGGTGCTGCTGGAGGTTCACCGCCGGGGGCTGCGCCGGTTGCTGCTGCTGTTGCTGCACGTGAGCCTGAGGGGCCAGCTGGTACTGGTCCGGTGGAGCCTGGCTCTGGAGCTGAAGGAGCGGCTGATATTGTTGAGGCGGCGCCTGGGCCTGCTGATACTGGGCCTGCTGCAGTGGCTGACCCGGACTGTGACCCTGTGGGGGCTGCTGATACGGTGCATGAGGCAGGGGCAGTTGCTGCTCTTGGGCCTGGACCGGAGCCGGCTGCTGATATTGCTGGGTCTGGGCCTGCTGATACTGCTGGGCCTGGGCCTGCTGCTGATACTGGGCCTGCTGCTGATACTGCTGGGCCTGGGCCTGCTGCTGATACTGCTGGGCCTGGGCCTGCTGTTGATACTGCTGGGCCTGGGCCGGCTGCTGATACTGCTGGGCCTGGGCCTGCTGGGCCTGGACCTGGGCCTGGGCCTGGGCCGGCTGCTGATACTGCTGGGCCTGGGCCTGCTGGGCCTGGGCCTGGGCCGGCTGCTGATACTGCTGGGCCTGGGCCTGCTGCTGATACTGCTGGGCCTGGGCCTGCTGGGCCTGGGCCGGCTGCTGATACTGCTGGGCCTGGACCTGGGCCTGGGCCGGCTGCTGATACTGCTGGGCCTGGGCCGGCTGCTGATACTGCTGGGCCTGGGCCTGCTGCTGATACTGCTGGGCCTGCTGGTACTGCAGGGCCTGAGGCGACTGCTGATACTGGGCCTGGGCCTGCTGCTGATACTGCTGGGCCTGGGCCTGCTGGTACTGCAGGGCCTGAGGCGACTGCTGATACTGCTGGGCCTGAGCAGGATGCGGAAACTGTTGGGCTTGCAGAGGTGGCGGATAGGCCTGAAGCTGGGCCTGGGCCTGAGGGGGCTGGAAGTACTGCTCGGCCTGCGAGAGCTGCTGATACTGCTGGGCCTGCAGGAGCTGCTGATACTGCTGGGCCTGGGTCTGCGGGGGCTGCGGATACAGCGGGGGCTGGGGCTGGGCCGCCTGGTGGTACTGCGGGGGCTGCTGAATTTGTGCCGGGGTTGGAGGCGCCGCCGCTTGCGGCAGTTGTTCCTGCTGCACGGGAACCGGTTGATGCTGGGCCACGTTCTGGAAAGCCAGCTGATGCGGCGGGATCAGGGTCTCGACGAGCTGATTCTGCTGCTGCTGCTGCTGCACTGGGGTCTGCACGTACATCGGTTGGTGGAGCGGCACCTGGAAGAGCAGCTGTTGACCTTGGCACGCCTGCTGCTCCGGCTGCTCCGCAGAAGTCTGGACGTGCATCGGTTGCTGTTGCTGCTGCTGCTGCTGCACGGGAGCTGCCGGCTGTGCCGGCAGTTGCGTCGGAGCAGGGGCAGCCACTTGCGAGTGCAACTGCTGCACCGCGTCCTGCAGAGAAGTCTGTGGTTGCGGCGGCGGCTGCTGCTGCTGCATTGCCGGCATCTGATGGTGGAGTTGGCCGACGGCGGCGGAGATATTCACCGACAGCGGGCCGGGGTCCGGCGCTGCGTTGGCGGGCGGGACCGCGGACATCCGAGCCTGCGGCGAGACGGCCGGCAGGGACTGCGACGGCAGGGCCATTACGGAGGCAGAGGAGGAAGCCCCTAGTCCGGCGGGATTGTACTGGGAGATGACGGGGAGGGTCTGAGAAGACTGCACGGGAAGATGCACGTCGCTGCCGTGATGATGGAGGCCGGACGGTTGCCCATTGGAGCTCTGTTAAACGAGGGGAAAAAAAGGCGGCTCATCATTTAAGATACAGCAACTGAAATTCATTTCAACACGCTCAACACCGACTCCTACCGGGCGACGAGTCTACCGGCACCGCCACAAACCCAACATAGGAACAGGAGGAGGCTGTTCAGCCCCTCGGGCCTGTTACATTAGGAACAGGAGGAGGCCGTTCATCCCCCTCGAGTCTGTTACATTAGGAACAGGAGGAGGCCATTCAACCCCTCGAGCCTGTTACATTAGGAACAGGAGGAGGCCATTCGGCCCCTTGAGCCTGTTACATTAGGAACAGGAGGAGGCCATTCGGCCCCCTCGAGCCTGTTCCGCCATTCACTCAGATTATGTCTGATCTGTATCTCAACTCCATCCACCCACCTTGGTTCCGTAACCCTTAATCCCCTTACCTAACAAAAATCAATCAATCTCAGTCTTGAAATTTTCAATTGACCCCCAGCCTCGACAGCTTTTTGGGGGGAGAGAGTTCCAGATTTCCACCAGCCTTTGTGTGAAGAAGTGCTTCCTGACATCACCCGAGTTCTAATTTTAAGGTTCTGGACTCTTTTCCCCCCCGCCCCCACCCACCAGGGAGAATAAGCTTCTCTCTATCTACCCCATCAATTCTTTTTAATCATCTTGGATCCAAGTACAATATGCTCCTCTTAAATCATATCATTGGGAGTCAAGAAAGGAAACGGTGAGCTGGAAGGAGGTCGTGGTACATTACAGAGCATCAGTCCAGAATGTGCTCTTTTTGTATTTTTCCCTTCTCTTCCCCATTCTCATACTGAACTTTAAAATTTTAAAACAGTGTCAGCTGTGGCTCAGAGGGTAGCGCTCTCGCCTGAGTCAGAAGGTTGTGGGTTCAAGTCCCACTCCAAGAGACTTGAGCACGAAATCTAGGTCGACACTCCAGTGCAGTACTGAGGGAGCGCCGCACTGTCGGAGGTGCCGTCTTTCGGATGAGGCGTTAAACCGAGGCCCTGTCTGCTCTCTCGGGTGGACGTAAAAGATCCCACGGCCACTATTTCGTAGAAGAGCAGGGGGGAGTTCTCCCCGGTGTCCTGGGCCCAATATTTATCCCTCAACCAACATCACTAAAAACAGATGGCCTGGTCATTATCACACTGCTGTTTGTGGGAGCTTGCTGTGCGCAAATTGGCTGCCGCGTTCCCTGCATTACAACAGTGACTACACTTCAAAAAAAGTCCTTCATTGGCTGTAGAGAGCTTTGGGATGACCTGTGGTGGTGAAAGGCGCTATAGAAATGCAAGTCTTTCTTTCGAACACGTGGCTAACGTTGGTGCAGCCTTACCCCGATTGATTGTGGATAGCCGGCCACACCCTGCTGCTGCTGCTGAAGACCCATGGACAGGTGGTGAGACTCCACACTGGAGCCCGAGGAAACGTGTTGCAAGCCCATGTTCTGCTCGGAGATGACGGTGTAACCCACGCCGCCCTGGGAATCGGAACAGACGACAGAGCCCAGGCTGTTGTCGGAGACGCCGTCGACTGGGAGAGGGAGGGAGGGAGAGAGAGAGAGCGCAGCCGTTAGCAAGTACTTTGCAGCCTCACTGCCACAACTTCCCCCCACAGGAGTCGGCTGAAAATTATTTTTTCCCGATAAACTGCGGCAACACTGGTCTATCCTTCGGTGCGAACATCCACCTGGGTCGGCAGCAGGGGTGAAAGGATTTTGTTTATCGAGAGAAGCTGGGGCCCTTTCCTGCAGAGCAAGAACATATTCTGGTCACCACATTACGGGAGGGATGTGATCGCACTGGAGAGGGTACAGAGGAGATTTACCAGGATGTTGCCAGGACTGGAGAATTTTAGCGATGAGGAAAGATCGGAGAGGCTGGGGTTGTTTTCTTTGGAACAGAGGAGGCTGAGGGGAGATTTAATTGAGGTGTATAAAATGATGAGGGGCCTGGATAGAAAGGACCTATTTCCCTGAGCAGAGAGGTCAATAACCAGGGGGCAGAGATTTAAAGTCATTGGGAGAAGGATTAGAGGGGAGTTGAGGAGAACTTTTTTCACCCAGAGGGTGGTGGGGGTCTGGAACTCACTGCCTGAAAGGGTGGTCGAGGCAGAAACCCTCATCACATTTAAAAAGTACTTGGATACGCACTCGAAGCGCCGTAACCTACAGGGCTACGGACCGAGAGCTGGACAGTGGGATTAGGCTGGAGAGCTCTTTGTCGGCCGGTGCGGACACGATGGGCCGAAATGGCCTCCTTCTGTGCCGTAAACGTCTGCGATTCTAACATAAGAAATAGGAGCAGGAGTCAGCGTTAAAATCATGAGCAGTTTTGAGAAGGTAAATTGGGCAAAACTTTCCCAGTGGTCAGTGAGTTAGAGGGGGATGAATTTATCGAGGGGAGGGGAGAGGATCGAATCGAATGGGAGGGGAATAAATCAGAGGGGTGGGGATCGAATCGAATGGAAGGGGAATGAATCAGAGGGGAGAGGATCGAATCGAATGGGAGGGGAAGGAATCAGAGGGGTGGGGATCGAATCGAATGGAAGGGGAATGAATCAGAGGGGAGAGGATCGAATCGAATGGGAGGGGAAGGAATCAGAGGGGTGGGGATCGAATCGAATGGAAGGGGAATGAATCAGAGGGGTTGGGGATCGAATCGAATGTGAGGGGTAGGAATCAGAGGGGTGGGGATAGAATCGAATGGGAGGGGAAGGAAGATGAGAGCTGAAAAAACCTACATGAAACGGCACTCATGAGGAACTTATTCTGCAGAACGTGTTGGTCGACCTCCGGATCCTCGGACTCCGCGAGGTTCTGCTGCCACCCTGTGGTGGAGAGAGACGCCACGGCGGTCTGGGGCTGCATCTGCTCCATCTGGGAGCGGAGCTTCTCCTGCTCCTCCTGCTCGCGACGCTCCTCCATCTCCCGGATCTGCTGCGTCCGCTGCCTCTTCCTCTTGATGAAGGACACCCGGTCCCGGATGGACTTGGACACCAGCTTGGAGTCGTTCTCGTGGAAAAATCCAGATTTAACCTGGAACCGCGCGCAATATTTTAAAAATTAAAACGACAAGAACGAATTGGACAGCATATTTTACACCCCCCCCCCCCCCCAACTCTTCCCAGCCCCGGCCTCTCCCTCCATCCCCTCCTTACTTTTGCTGGGGGTACAGTTGTTTCGGGACTGTCTGCCACCAGGTACCTCTCTCCCCGTGTGACCATCCTTCCTGTGGGAGCAGAGACGGGAGTGGGAGCCGGGTATTCGACCGCGGGAGGTGTCGCAGACGAGGCCAAAGCTGTCCCCCGCCCAATGACCGCACCCACCACCCGCTTCCGAGCAGCGGGTGCTCGACAGCCGTCAAGGGCCTGGGGAGCCGGGGGCCAATTCTTGCCCCGCCCCCGCCCCCCCACCCCCCTCCCCCCTCCCTATTCCAGCTAACACCGTGCAGGAGTGTTCAGTCCCGCCCTGCTCCACCCTGCATTTCCCCACTAAGCCAGCAGGGCCAGCTGAACAACTAGCCCCGAAAGGAAGGAGCGACCCGTCTGTCTCGAGCGCTGCGTTACTTTGGAGTGACTTATTACGCGGAGCAACGAGCCGTTCCGCCCACAGCGATACCGCACCAACGGTCAGGAGAGGAACGACCAATCGATCGGTGGCCGAGGAAGGAGCATTGGCCCGGGGGCACTCCCCCTTCTCATCAACCTGAACCAATAGGGCAGAGGTTTAATTTCTGCGCAGTCGTCCTCTGATAATGCAGCGCTGAGGGGAGTGTCAGCCCAGATTACAAGGAGTGCAGCACGAACCCACGACCTGCTGACCAACGGGCTCCAACATCTGCAGATACGCACTGGGGGTGCAATTCACATCTGCAGATATGCACGGGGAGGGGGGGGGGGGGAAGGAAGCGCGGCAATTCAAACACTTGCCATTTCTTGTGCCACTTCCTCGGGGGCGTCGTGCTCCAGGTCGAAGCTGAACTCGATCGCCTCGTTGTCCTTGTGCTTGCCCTTCAGCTTCTTGGGGTCTTCCACCCAGATGCGCAGAGCGAGCGAGGCGTTCTGCCCGCTGTCCTCCTTGGCCAGCTCAATCCGCAGGCCAGTGTCCTCTGCGAAAAAGGCGTAGCTCAGCAGGTCCTTTATCGCAAGCCTGTGTGTGTGTGCAGACGGGTACGGGGATTAGGCCGAGGTTGGCTCGCACAAATCCGGAGCAGTGGCGAGCGCCAAAACTTGCTGGTTTTTTTTTCCTGCTTCGGTTTTCTCTTTTATTGAGGTTCTGTACAAACTGGCTCACGCTCCACCTCCTTTAGCCTTGACAAATGCAACTTAATTTCCAATTTAAATGTGACCTCCCATCTCTCGATTAAAAATTTTACATCTCCCATCTCTATATTAAAAATCTTACATCTGCGCGCAATTCCCACCAACTGGTTCCAATTCTAAATTACAATGTCCACGTTTACAGTGGGTACTGCCCAATGTCCCCTTTAACTGGGTTTTTTATTTTGGGTGCACAGCCCATTCAAAATACCGTGCGGCGCGGTTTTCCCCCCGCCACTGACAAGCCGGCGGGGGTTTCAGGGCGCTGCGCGGGGGTTTCAGGGCGCTGCGCGGGGGTTTCAGGGCGCTGCGCGGGGGTTTCAGGGCGCTGCGCGGGGGTTTCAGGGCGCTGCGCGGCCTAAAGGGAACGTTGCTGCTGGCCGTGTAAACGCATCGCGCGGTAATTACTCCCTCCCTCCCCGCCAAGTACTGCAGCGCCACCAACCAGCGGGAGGACAGGATTACCACGTGACAAGTTTACACCAGCAGCTTCCATTGCGAATGCGGCCAGAGGTTTTTCTAGAGGCAATATAAAAATGAGGACAGGGTGCATGTCCGGGAGTGGCGAGAATGTGGAACTCGCTGCCACAGGGGGGTGGTCGAGACGAATAGCACAGAACAGAGACAGAATTATGAAAGGGGTTCGAGAGGGTAGACATCAAGATGTTTCCACTTGTTGGGGAGACCAGAACTAGGGGCCATCGATATAAGACAGTCACTAATAAATCCACTAGGGAATTCAGGAGAAACTTCTTTACCCAGAGAGTGGCGAGAATGTGGAACTCGCTACCACAGGGAGTGGTGGAGGCGAACAGCAGAGATACATTTAAGGGGAAGCTGGATAAACACATGAGGAAGAAAGGAATAGAAGGAGATGGTAATGGGGTGAGATGAAGAGGGGGCGGGAAGAGGCTCGTGCAGAAAATAAACACCGACACAGAGTGGTCGGGCCAACTGGCCTGTTTCTGTGCTATACATTCTACGGAAAATGGGGATGGAATTCTGTCTGTGCGCACCTTGGTCCGATTATCCCCACCCTGCTCTCGAACCCCATTTCACCCGTTGCCTATACTCAGTCTTGACGCTCCACGTGCAAGGCCACAGTGATAAATTTGCTGGCGGAATTTTGGCAAACTCGTTAAGCAGCTGCTCCGACTGCAACTTGGCAAACTTTGTAAACAGGCTGGAGGGGGGGTGGGGGTAGGGGGCCAGAGTAAGGGGGCAGGCAGCGTGGTCTTGTGCTGCTGGTGCCCTTTGGGGGAGGTGCGAATGGCTGAAACCTGGGCAACTTGCAAAGATGGCCCCCGGGGTTGAGAGGAAAGGGGGGGAGGTCAGGCTCAGAGAATTTCCTTCCCTCCGGTGTCGCCATGTTTCTGCCGACGATCGGCTGCCACCGCGGATGGCGCCAGCGCATCGGTTTCTGCGGCACATCCTTGAAACAGCAGAAAAAAGCTGCAGCTCAGTGGAGGGGGAAGTAGGGGCGAAGGGCAGAAACCGACAATGAAAGGCGACGGGGAAAGATTACAAAGGGGAGGAGGAGTGGGTGCACATACACGCACGTGCAATGGCTAGAATGGACGCAGTGTCGTGCACAGGCACACCTGCTGAAGCGAGCGCGTGTCCGTTGCCCCCCCCCCCCCCCGCCAATTCTGCATTCGCTGGGGGGGGGGGGGGGGGGGCGGGGAAGCGGCGAGGTCTGTGAGGGGCGCTGAGCTCGCGTGCGTGGAGGCCCGGACGCGGTCGGGATCCAAGTCGCAGCTGACGAGCTGAGCTCGAGGGAGGCAGAAAATGGCGAGGGACGCTGCAAATCCAACAGCTCCACTTTGCACGGGAACTTGTTTTAAAAAAAACACTTTAGGTCAAGTAAAGTCGTAGTTGAAAGGTGTTGAAATGGTATCGTTAACAGTACTGCTTCAATTCTAGCATCAGTCTGTGTCTACACGGGAAGAGAAGCAGCTCGTGTCCCCATTATTGGATGTCAGTTAATCTGCAATGAGCCTGTCACATTGCCAACTGGTCATGCTAGTTACCGGACACGACAGACACAATCAAATCCCTACATGACCAGGCAGCTGTAACTTATACTTTTACCATTCTTCTGCCCGGGTGAAATTCCCTCCCGTACACTCGGGCTTCTCTGTGAGCAATAGCGTGGGACAGGAACCGAGTCTGGGCGGGCAGAGAAACCCACGCTTAAAACAGTGGGCGTATTTGCGTCTTGCTGTTCCCACCTTTACAAATTCTGCTTCGGAACGTGAAAACCGTCTCATTATATGCGACTCGGGGCGGGGGGGGGGGGGGAATCAGGCAACACAGCTCCGCAGTGAATCGCTCTGCTTTCTCGCAGTCTCCACGGGACTTGAAGCGCAAAGACTTCAGTGTGTGTGTGTGCATGAAGCACAAAAACAAAAAAAGTGAGGCTGTCACGGACCGCTCGGGTGTTTACGAAGGGAAGCCGACAATCCTTCGCTCCGCGGCCCGCTCTCCCAGCAGTGCTTTGCTGCAAGCGCTTCGGGAGGAAGGGGGGTAGGTCACGTTTTCTGCATGTGTGCCATCAGCCTCTGTGTAAAGTGATCCTCCGAACCATCTCGGTCATCTCCCCCCCCCACCTGCCTCGCTCAGTGGCTCATATTCTGCAATGCAGCATTAGCTGCAGCCCGTGACCTAGATTGGAGCCGGCGAAGGTGCTGAAATCTGAGGGCAAAACAAAAATTGCTTTTCGTTTCTTAGCTGATGCACCTTGTCCTGAACTGGTTACTGTAAAACTGCACTAAAAGTTCCGTTAGCCCTTTCAGGGCAGAGGGCAGGGGGCAGAGAGACTCAGTTATTGACTATTTGGTAAGAGGATCAAGAATCTGGAACTCTGCAGCCACTGAGACACCCCGGAGGAATCAGCGAATCAGACTATAAAATAAGGACCGTCAAGGAGCAGGTTGCACAGGTGCAGCTGCTAAACTCGGTTGCCCAAAACTCTGATCAACGCAACAGCCTCCAGATCTTTCACTGCACAAGCGCGTGAGTGTGCGCGCGAAAGGGCATGGGAGCGCGAACATGCCCGAGAGACCGAGCGAGGGAGAGACCGAGCGAGGGAGAGACCGAGCGAGGGAGAGACCGAGCGAGGGAGAGACCGAGCGAGGGAGAGACCGAGCGAGGGAGAGACCGAGCGAGGGAGAGACCGAGCGAGGGAGAGACCGAGCGAGGGAGAGACCGAGCGAGGGAGAGACCGAGCGAGGGAGAGACCGAGCGAGGGAGAGACCGAGCGAGGGAGAGACCGAGCGAGGGAGAGACCGAGCGAGGGAGGGAGAGGGAGAGGGAGACAGACAGAGAGAGAGAGAGGGAGACAGACAGAGAGAGGGAGAGACAGAGAGAGGGAGAGACAGAGAGAGAGAGAGAGAGACAGACACAGAGAGAGAGAGACACAGAGAGAGAGAGACACAGAGAGAGAGAGAGACAGAGAGAGAGAGAGACAGACAGAGAGAGAGAGACAGACAGAGAGAGAGAGACAGACAGAGAGAGAGAGACAGACAGAGAGAGAGAGACAGACAGAGAGAGAGAGACAGACAGAGAGAGAGACAGACAGAGAGAGACAGAGAGAGAGAGAGAGAGCATGAATTAATCGTTCAAAGGCTTCTATTTACACAAATCTGGCTTGGGGATCCAAACAAGGAAAACAGAGGAGACAGCCACCCACCTTTCTGTTTTGTTTTGGCGAATGCATCCTTCAATAATTTCTTTGATTTCTGGATCGCTCACCTTGTTGAAGCTCGCTGGTTTGATGCCCTAGGACAGGACACAAGGCCGGGTTTACAAAGCGCAACCTCAGCATTTAGCAAGCGCCACCCACCAAGGCTTCCTCTGCACCCAGCATCGCCATACAGCAGGTTCCCGTGTCGGACCAACAGGGTTCCAACGCTGCGCCTTAAATCACAACCCGGGAGCACGCCGGTGACCATCAGTCAATCACTTCACTGGGCATCCCTGCAGATGGAGGTAGATTTAATCCCAAGTACCCAATGGAAAAGGCAGAATCCTGCGGGACACATCAGAATTAGGAGCAGGAGTCGGCCATACGGCCCCTCGAGCCTGCTCCGCCATTCAATAAGATCATGGCCGATCTTCTACCTCAACTCCACTTTCCCGCCCGATCTCCATATCGTCCAAAAATCTATCGATCTCAGCCCTTGAATAGACTCAACGACTGAGCCTCCACAGCCCTCTGGGGCAGAGAATTCCAAAGATTCACCGCCCTCAGTGAAGAAATTCCTCCTCATCTCAGTCCTAAATGGCCGACCCCTTATCCTGAGACTGAGACCCCTGGTTCTAGACTCTCCAGCCAGGGGGGAAACAGCCTCTCAGCATCTACCCTGTCAATCCCCCTCAGAATCTTATATGTTTCAATGAGATCACCTCTCATTCTTCTAAACTCCAGAGAGTATCGGCCCAATCTACTCAATCTCTCCTCATAGGACAGCCCTCTCATCCCAGGAATCAATCCAGTGAGCCACACCACCCCTCTGCCTCTCTCCGGCTGAATGTCAATTCCTTAGTCACAATTTGTGGACAGTGTCTACTGTGGGCAACGCACACATATGCTCGACAGGCAACACTGTCCACAACAGGCAAGCTCATCGCTGTGAGATCGCCCAATAAAATCCCAGCTGCTGGTGAACTTACGAATTCGGCTGGAGTTGCTTGCAACAAAAAACCCCCCCCCACCAAAAACGATCGAAAAGAAAAGTGCAATTTCCTCGCCGGAAAGCAGCCCAGCTCATTAGACGAGCGACATGGCTCCCCTCGCACTGAATCGCTGACCCATGCAGAGAAGAGAGGGTCGAGGTCCCGCTCCAGGTCTGTGTTGAGATGGGCTGATCTCAGCGTGGGCAGTGCGAGGGGGGGCACAACTGGCCCTCAAGCATCCCAGAGTTCGGGAGGGAGGGAGGGAGAAATCAACCATGGGCTCCCGAGCCTCATCACTGTGCAGCGACACCCTGGCGGGAAAGCACACGCATCGATTGCGGGCTCGGGCAGGATTCGGCTTGGCGATGAAGACTGACACGCACGTTAACGGCCTGCTCACACAGGAAGAACGAGCGCTGGACAGCGGTCGGTGAAACTCGACCCAAGTATGCGTCAGTGCTTTCCGGAGGGGACGGGAAGGAAGGAGGGAATACCAGCAGGCAAACTTTTTTAAAATTCGTTCCTGGGATGTGGGCGTCGCTGGCAAGGCCCAGCATTTATTGCCCATCCCTAGTTGCCCCTCGAGAAGGTGGTGGTGAGCCGCCTTCTTGAACCGCTGCAGTCCGTGTGGTGAAGGTGCTCCCACAGTGCTGTTAGGGAGGGAGTTCCAGGATTTTGACCCAGCGATGATGAAGGAACGGCCGATATATTTCCAAGTCGGGATGGTGTGTGTGACTTGGAGGGGAACTTGGAGGTGGTGGTGTTCCCATGCGCCTGCTGCCCTTGTCCTTCTAGGTGGACGAGGTGGCGGGTTTGGGAGGTGCTGCCGAAGAAGCCTTGGCGAGTTGCTGCAGTGCATCTTGTAGATGGTGCACACTGCAGCCACGGTGCGCCGGTGGTGGAGGGAGTGAATGTTTAAGGTGGTGGATGGCGTGCCGATAAACTGCACATTGCCATGGGGAGATAGAATGCATTTCCAGACAGCAAGTGTGGTCGAGCGCAGTGGGAGCGCTTTCCCACACCCACCTACAAATTAACACGGAGGATTCAAAGGCCCTCTAGGGGAACAGGTGTGTATATTGCGCAGAAAAAGAAAACCGACACGTCTGCTCATTAACTAATGCTACAATCTAGGAGTCTCACACCCAGAGATTTCACACTCCAGAGAGAAAGCAATCACAAAGCTGGGCCTTTCCGACCTGCAGCCTGAAGCTGAAAGCGCATTCCCATCTGAAAAGACCCCAGGCCGTACAGCAATTAAACTCTGACTGACCAGAGACAGCGTTTACTCGGCAATAATTAGGGCTCTTGGCCTTAACACAGGAACAGGAGGAGGCCATTCAGCCCCTCGAGCCTGTTCCGCCATTCAGTGAGATCGTGGCTGATCTGCGACCCAACTCCATCTCCCCGCCTTTGCCCCGTATCCCTCAATACCTTTGGTTAACAAAAATCTATCCATCTCAGATTTAAAATTAACAATTGACCCCCAGCATGAATTGCCGTTTGTGGAAGAGAGTTCCAAACTTCTACCTCCCTTTGTGTGTAGAAGTGTTTGCTAACTTCACTCCTGAAAGGTCTGGCTCTAATGTCCCCAAACCAGCGGAAATAGTTTCTCTCTCTCTGCCCTATCTGTTCCCCTTAATATCTTGAAAACTTCGATCAGATCACCCCTTCACCGTCTAAATTCCAGGGAGTACGACCCTAGTTTGTGTGATCGCTCCTCGTAATTTAACCCCTTGGAGTCCGGGTATCATTCTGGTCAACCGACGCTGCACTCCCTCCAAGGCCAACATATCATTTCCTGAGGTGCGGGTCCCAGAATCGCTCAAAAGGGACACAGATTGACCTCAGCAGCAGAGTACTACCGGGTGCATGAGATGGATCAACACTCGTTTCCTTACAAGACAGTGAGTCACTGTCAGCAAAGCCACGGAAGATCCACCAACAATTCACCATATTAGGAAGCGGAACCCAGCAGAGGTTCTCTCGGTGTTTGGAGTTTCTGTTCCGAAATAAAGTGGAGCACTTTTTTTTTATATAAACGTTACAACAGTGACTGCACCCCGAAAGGCGCCGGAGAAATGCGAGTCCCTCTGTCTTTCACACTTACGCTGGTTACTTTGCGATAGATCTGGGCGGCGTTCTGGCACTCCGAGTAAGGGTATTCTGAGGTAGCCATCTCCAGCATGCACATTCCAAAGGCGTAAACATCGACTGACTCGTCATAATGCTCTTCGTACATTTCTGGAGCCATGAACTCTGGAGTGCCTGCGGGGGAGGGGAGGAGGAAGAAATGAATCACAAAAAAACAGGCAAATTTAACACTTTGCAATAAAAAATATAAAACGCCCCATTCCTCCCCTCCTGTAGTGTCCCTGCAACGTGCACATGTGGTGGTACGGTAGCATAGTGGACATCCGCGAGCTCAAATCCTACCACGGCAGCAGGCGAATTCAAATTCAGTTCATTAAATAAATCTGGAATAAAAAGCTAGTGTCAGTAATGGTGACCATGGAACTACCGGAGGGGCAGAACTGAGGGAGCGCCGCATTGTCGGAGGGGCGGTACTGAGGGAGCGCCGCACTGTCGGAGGGGCAGTACTAAGGGAGAGCCGCACTGTCGGAGGGTCAGTACTGAGGGAGCGCCGCACTGTCGGAGGGGCAGTACTGAGGGAGCGCCGCACTGTCGGAGGGGCAGTACTGAGGGAGCGCCGCACTGTCGGAGGGGCGGTACTGAGGGAGCGCCGCACCGTGGGAGGGGCGTTACTGAGGGAGCGCCGCACCGTCGGAGGGGCAGTACTGAGGGAGCGCCGCACCGTGGGAGGGGCGGTACTGAGGGAGCGCCGCACCGTCGGAGGGGCGGCACTGAGGGAACGCCGCACCGTCGGAGGGGCGGTACTGAGGGAGCGCAGCACTGTCGGAGGGGCGGTACTGAGGGAGCGCCGCACCGTCGGAGGGGCAGTGCTGAGGGAGCGCCGCACTGTCGGAGAGGCAGTGCTGAGGGAGCGTCGCACTGTCGGAGGGGCGGTACTGAGGGAGCGCCGCACTGTCGGAGGGGCGGTACTGAGGGAGCGCCGCACTGTCGGAGGGGCGGTACTGAGGGAGCGCCGCACTGTCGGAGGGGCGGTACTGAGGGAGCGCCGCACTGTCGGAGGGGCAGTACTGAGGGAGCGCCGCACTGTCGGAGTTGCCGTCTTTCGGATGAGACGTTAAACCGAGGCCCCATCTGCCCTGGCAGGTGGCTTCAAAAGATCCCACGGCCACTATTGGAAGAAGAGCAGGGGGGAGTTCTACCCGGTGTCCTGGGGGCCAATATTTACCCCTCAACCAACATCACTAAAAACTGGTCATGATCACATTGCTGTTTGTGGGAGATTGCTGTGCGCAATTTGGCTGCCGTGTTTGTTAGATTACAACAGTACTTCAGCAGCTGTGAAGAGCTTTGGGATGTCCTGAGGTGGTGAAAGCCGCTGGAGAAATGAGAGTTCTTTCTTTTATAACTGGGGAACAATTACAACTGAAAAAAAAAGAAGAATTACCTATAACACTTTTAGCAAAAGACGTGCGCATTAAGGTAGCAAGGCCCAAGTCCCCAATTTTGACAGACCCGGTGGGTCCTGTGATGAAGATATTGTCGCATTTCAGATCCCGGTGCACAATCGGCGGGGTACGAGTGTGGAGGAACTGCAAGCCCTTCAGGATCTGCCGGCACCAGCTCCGCAAAACCTTTGGTTTCATCACTTTGAACCGCTTCAGGTACCTGAACGGGAGGAAGCAGTTCACCACCAGTTAAAAACATGCACACCGGCCCGTGCAATCCATCCCTCGACATACGGCAAGATTTGCCTCTCCGGCATCCGCAGTAGTGCTACGGGAAGATCAAGCGTTAAAAATTCATCAAACCTGGATAGCCAACGTACATCAGAATCAAAGATAGAGTCGTAGAATGAGACAGCGCACGAGGCCATTCGGCCCCTCGAGCCTGCTCCGCCATTCAATGAGATCATGGCTGATCATCCAAACTCAGTACCCTGTCCCTGCCTTCTCCCCATATCCCTTGATCCCTTTAGCTTTAAGAAATATATCTAACTCCTTCTTGAATATATTTAGTGATTTGGCCTCAACTACCTTCTGTGGTAGAGAATTCCACGGGTTCACCACTCTCTGGGTGAAGAAATTCTTCCTCATTTCTGTCCTAAATGGCTTACCCCTTATCCTGAGACTGTGACCCCTGGTTCCGGACTCTCCGACCATCGGGAACCTCCTTCCTGCATCTAGTCTGTCTAGTCCTGTCAGAATTTTATAAGTTTCAATGAGATCCCCTCTCATTCTTCTAAACTCCAGCGAGTATAAGCCCAATCGACCCAATATCTCTCTTCATACGTCATTCCTGCCATCCCAGGTATCAGCCTTGTGAAT
The DNA here is from genome assembly GCA_030390025.1 of Squalus acanthias. Classification (NCBI taxonomy): domain Eukaryota; kingdom Metazoa; phylum Chordata; class Chondrichthyes; order Squaliformes; family Squalidae; genus Squalus; species Squalus acanthias. The sequence goes on from JASTWF010000085.1 coordinate 1,036,538, forward strand.
CTTCGCTGAACTCCTTCCATGGCAAGAACATCCTTCCTCAGATAAGGCGACCAAAACTGCACACAGTACTCAAGGTGTGGTCTCACCAAGGCCCTGTACAACTGCAGCAAGACATCCTTGTTCCTGTACTCGAACCCTTTCGCTACGAAGGCCAACATACCATTAGTCCAACACTCCTCCCTGCATTCTGTTCAACTGCTGGCCAGCGATTTGACTAAATACCTCCAGCCTTATCCTCAAACTCTGCCTCGCAGGCAGGAAGAAAGTTACGGGTTCTGCCTATTCATGGCCTCCCATCGGCAACCTTTTGTTACAGGCGATAACGGTGGAGTAGAAATTCCACTGCTGGAGCAGCGACCGCGGCCACGGGCCGAGTGGAGGCCAAGAGATAAAGCACCGAGTCGGCAAAGTCGAAAGGGGAGAGACAGAGCTGGGACACAGCTCCTCGCGGCCGACTCGGATTTGGCACGGACAACGTGCTGTGCCTTGGAGTGGAGGCACGTGGGGGATCTCGCCATCATTTCTCCCACATGGCAAGCTCGCAGCCTTCAGAGGGCAGGCACACGCATCCCCCACCCGCCAAGGGGAGGATTGAAGTGGGCGAGTCACTCCAGGTAGTTCTTGCGCACTAATGTCTGACCGACGGCAGCCCGACAGGATTGGGAGCCGCACCTCGGGTTAGTTTTATTCGTACCCATCTGGTGGAAAACCACCACTCGTCGGGAGCTGGGGGGGGTGGGTAGGGGGTAGGTGAAGAGGAGAAAACAGAGTAGGGACGACCGTCACTGTACAATCTGCACGCAGGAGGGGCAGAGCACGCGGGCTGGCTCCGAAGTCGCGAAGCGCTCTGGGGAGACTGAACCGGAGGCCGACCGGCGTGGTAATCACTCACGTCTTCAGGGTCCCCGACGTCATCAGCTCGGTCACCAGCACAATGCATTTCTTGCCCTTCAGCGCCGACTCCCAGGAGTCGTAAAAGCGCACGATGTTCGGATGCTGCAGCCCCTTCAGCATTTCGGCCTCCTCTTTGAACCTCTGTTGCTCGGCTTTGGTAAGCTTCCTGTCCTGCAAGGCGAGGGGGGAAAGAGATCTGTTTAGTGAGGGTGGGAGAACAGGGCGGGGGGGGGGCCCAGAAATATATATACAGGTGCTACAAGGGGCGGGTGAGTTACAGATCCCCCTGGGGCCTCAGGGGGTTAATGCACAAAACACTGCGGTACTTGGACCCACCAGAAGCTGCAACCTCTGGTCTGTGCTGCTCGCATCTATTTCTTAGGCAAGGGTATCGAGGGTTATGGAACCAAGGCGGGTAAATGGAGTTAAGATGCAGACCAGCCATGATCGAAGTGAATGGTGGAACAGGCTCGAGGGACTGAATGGCCTCCTCCTTTGCAGTGGGGGGGGGTCCACTAGATCCACCCTCAATAATTGTGTGTAAACAAGGCTAAATTATGGAAATTAATTTGAGTTTAGACTCCTTTGTTCATCTGCTTCCCCGTCAGTATACATCATTGAACGAGCCTCTAGAATAGTGTCAGCCGTGGCTCGGTCGGCAGCACTCCCACCTCCCAGTCAGAAGGTTGCGGGTTCAAGTACTGAGGGAGCGCCGCACTGTCGGAGGGGCAGTACTGAGGGAGCGCCGCACTGTCGGAGGGGCGGTACTGAGGGAGAGCCGCACTGTCGGAGGGGCGGTACTGATGGAGCGCCGCACTGTCGGAGGGGCGGTACTGAGGGAGCGCCGCACTGTCGGAGGGGCAGTACTGAGGGAGCGCCGCACTGTCGGAGGGGCGGTACTGAGGGAGCGCCGCACTGTCGGAGGGGCGGTGCTGAGGGAGCGCTGCACTGTCGGAGGGGCGGTACTGAGGGAGCGCCGCACTGTCGGAGGGGCAGTACTGAGGGAGCGCCGCACTGTCGGAGGGGCGGTACTGAGGGAGCGCCGCACTGTCGGAGGGGCGGTACTGAGGGAGCGCCGCACTGTCGGAGGGGCGGTGCTGAGGGAGAGCTGCACTGTCGGAGGGGCGGTACTGAGGGAGCGCCGCACTGTCGGAGGGGCGGTACTGAGGGAGCGCCGCACTGTCGGAGGGGCGGTACTGAGGGAGCGCCGCACTGTCGGAGGGGCAGTGCTGAGGGAGCGCCGCACTGTCGGAGGGGCGGTACAGAGGGAGCGCCGCACTTCGGAGGGGCGGTACAGAGGGAGCGCCACACTGTCGGAGGGGCGGTACAGAGGGAGCGCCGCACTGTCGGAGGGGCGGTACTGAGGGAGCGCCGCACTGTCGGAGGGGCGGTACTGAGGGAGCGCCGCACTGTCGGAGGGGCGGTACTGAGGGAGCGCCGCCCTGTCAGAGGGGCAGTACTGAGGGAGCGCCGCGCTGTCGGAGGGGCGGTACTGAGGGAGCGCCGCCCTGTCGGAGGGGCAGTACTGAGGGAGCGCCGCACTGTCGGAGGGGCGGTACTGAGGGAGCGCCGCACTGTCGGAGGGGCGGTACTGAGGGAGCCCCGCACTGTCGGAGGGGCAGTACTGAGGGAGCTTGCTGTGCGCAAATTGGCTCCGCGTTTCCTACATTACAACAGTGACCACACTTCAAAAAGTACTTCATTGGCTGTGAAGCGCTTTGGGATGTCCTGAGGTTGTGAAAGGTGCTGTAGAAATGCACGTCTGTCGTTCTTCTGGTCACTCTGGATCCAATTTTAGATACTGGACACCAAAGGCAGCCTCTGCAAGAATGAGGCAAGAGCCCAAAATCGCTATTATGCACACACAGACACACACTGCTGTCCTTCCCCCAAGAAAACAGGGCCATTTTGTTCATGGTGGGAGAGGCAGCTGAACAGACAGGCAGAGACAGAAAAATGTACAAATTAAAAACAGAAATGAACTAACAGGGGAAACTCAGAATGGCCGGTTTTACTAAGCCAGCCAGGTACGAGTACTATGCCCCATTTTAACCCAGCTCGCAGTTTCTGAACTTTTAATCAGATGAGTGAATCACGAATTTCACTCGTGTGGAGCAGAAACACCAGCATGGACCTGTTGGGCCGAATGGCCTGTTTCTGTGCTGTAAATTCTGATCTCATATAATCATTGAAAACTATGCACCATTTTAATAATAGAATGGTTTTAAAACCAGAGGACATTCCACTCGTATGAATAAACTGCAAATGTCAGGATCGGTATTGCTGGCTGACACTAGGGGGCAATGCTGTACATAAGATCATCAGAATTAGGAGCAGGAGTCGGCCACACGGCCCCTCGAGCCTGCTCCGCCATTCAATAAGATCAGGGCTGATCTTCGACCTCAACTCCACTTTCCCGCCCGATCTCCATATCCCTCGATTCCCCTAGAGTCCAAAAATCTCTCGATCTCAGCCTTGAATATAATCAACGACTGAGCCTCCACAACCCTCTGGGGTAGAGAATTCCAAAGATTCACCACCCTCGGAGTGAAGAAATTCCTCCTCATCTCAGTCCTAAATGGCTGACCCCTTATCCTGAGACTGTGACCCCTGGTTCTAGACTCTCCACAGCCAGGGGGGAAACAGCCTCTCAGCATCTACCCTGTCAAACCCCCTCAGAATCTTATATGTTTGAACGAGAAAATGCCTTAGTGCCAGCAGTGTACACGAGCACAAACACACAGTGATCAAAGCCGCTGTACCCAGGGTTAGGAGGGTCGAAAACACAAGGACGCCACGGCTTCGAGCGCAGACGCTGGTCTGCTGGGAATGTCCGGCTATTGTGACTCATGCAGATTGGTGTTGGGGAGGACTGTGAACGCATTACATAAGAACATAAGAAATAGGAGCAGGAATAGGCCATTTGGCCCCTCGAGCCTGCTCCGTCATTCAATAAGATCATGGCTGATCTTGGGCTCAAAGCCACTTCCCAGCCCACTCCCCATAACCCTTCACTCCCTTATCTTGCAAAAATGTCTATCTCCACCTTAAATGTATTCAATGACCCAGCCTCCACGGCTCTCTGGGGCAGAGAATTCCACAGATTTACGACTCTCTGAGAGAAGAAATTCCTCCTCATCTCTGTTCTGAAAGGGCGACCCTTTATTCTAAAACTGTGCCCCCGCGTTCTAGATTTCCCCACGAGGGGAAACATCCTCTCTGCATCTACCCTGTCGAGCCCCCCTCAGTATCTTATATGTTTCAATAAGATCACCTCTCATTCTTCTAAATTCCAATGAGTATAGGCCCAACCTGCTCAACCTTTCTTCATAAGTCAAACCCCCTCATCTCTGGAATCAACTTCGTGAATCGTCCCTGAACTGCCTCCAATGCAAGTATATCCTTCCTTAAATAAGGAGACCAAAACTGTACGCGGTACTCCAGGTGTGGTCTCACCAATACCCTGTACAGTTGTAGCAGGACCTCCCTACTTTTATACTCCAACCCCCTTGAAATAAAGGCCAACACTCCATTTGCCTTTTTGATGACTTGCCGTACCTGCATGCTAACTTTTTGTGTTTCTCTACCTACACGCCGTGTTAACCTACAGCACTGTCCATACTGCGACCCCGATCATGATGAGGAAACATTTCCAAACAGCTGGCTGCATTGGATAGGACGCCACGCGCTGCAGTTCCCCATCACCTTACTTCCTTCTCTATCTCTCCTTCCTCACCACCCCCACCTCATCTGGGGTTACAGCTCCACAGAGGCCATCTAGCACTCCGCCCCCAGTGACAGCCAACTATTTGGCCAAAGAAGGCATCACTGCACCACCCAAGCCTGGCATCCACAAAGCATTCACCTGGCAGCAGTGCTGACTGGAAAGTGATGGGAACTGGGAAGCATGCCTGAGATTTCTCCCCATCTAAGCCAAGGCTGCAGAGACCAATAGCACCCAATTGGGATCCCACCCAAGATCAGCTATCGCAGACCAGGGGGACTGAACCTGGACCATCTGGTGTATATAACTGGTCCACACTGGGCAGTACCTTCATCTACTGTCGACTGATGTCTCTGCTCTCTTTCTTCAGGGGGCTAGAGTTTTCTCTTAAATGCACATACGCAAACTTGCATTTGCGCAGCTTTAACATAGTAAAACGTCCCAAGGCGCTTCCCCAGGAGCGTAAATCTGACACCGAGCCACATAAGGAGATATTGGGGACAGGTGACCAAAAGCTTGGTCAAAGAGGTCAGTTTTAAGGAGCGTCTTAAAGGAGGAGAGAGAGAGGCGGAGAGGTTTAGGGAGGGAATTCCAGAGCTCGGGGCCCAGGCAGCTGAAGGCACGGCCGCCAATGGTGGAGCGATGGAAGTCAGGGATGGGCAAGAGGCCAGAATTGGAGGAGCGCAGAGATCTCGGAGGGTTGTCGGGGCTGGAGGTTACAGAGATAGGGAGGGGAGGGGCGAGGAGGCCGTGGAGGGATTTGAACAGGAGGATGAGAATTTTTTAAATCGAGGCGTTGCCGGACCGGGAGCCAATGTAGGTCAGCGAGCACAGGGCACGATGTACAGTCAGTCATTGATCTGTGCATGCACACAAAATGCCGATTCTGTAAATGGAGAGCTGCTTCACAGATGCGACTGGTTGGCAGCGTGAGTTTTGGACTGCTGCCAGGCTTTATGATGTGCAGAGTGGTTTGGGTAGTTAACCGCGGAATAAAATGATAATCAACTGTAATCATACACAAACATCCAATATACACAGAATTAATCACAATATTAATTGTGCTGATAAAAAAAAAGGCCATAAAAAAGATAAGTCTGATGAGGCGACAATTCACCTGGAAATGCAGACTCGCCTCGCTGGCAGTCCATGATTGGGGGTACAGGTCTGTCACTATCATACTGTGATGTGGAGATGCCGGTGTTGGACTGGGGTGGACAAATGTGAGAAGTTGCACAACACCAGGTTATAGTCCAACAGCTTTATTTGAAATCACAAGCTTTCGGAGCGCTGCTCCTTCGTCAGGTGAAGTGAAGAGATGCATATAGTCACAGCATATATAGTCAGAGAACACTGCCAGGTGACTACAGTTAATGGCCCAGAAATTAGACTTCGATGGTTGCCGCGGGGATAAGGATCCGGCGCGATCTTACCTACCGCGCCTGCCGTTGTGTTTCAGGCCCACACGAACTTCTGGTCCTGGGCCTCACCCTGGTGCCGGCGCGCAGTGTGTGCGTGTCCCAGAGGCGCAGTTAGTTCGATGCGAGCTCTGGGATCACGTGGGCCAGTTAGAGCCAATGGCAGCACACCATCTTTCATTCATAGTTTTGACAGGAGAACTGTCAAAACTATGAATACAACTTGCCCCCAAAAGAACAGCTAAACCTCAATTAAATTTTAAAAAACCATCACATTAATAAAATAACTATAGTTAAATAAATTAACCACTTTAAACAAAAATTAAAATTTTTGAAAAAATTTGCATTCTTTTTAAAAGTTATAAAAACAAACTTACCTTTCTTTAAAGTCTCTAAAAAAGATAAACCTGTTGAAAAAAATTTAAAATACTTAATTAACTACTTACCTTGTTAAAAGGGGGTCTTACGCCTCCTTTTTTCATGTGTAAAATCTTCCATACTTACCCTCGCGTTCAAACCTGAAAAAAAACCTAAGTGTGCTGTGTGCGCGCAGCCTCTAGTGCGCACGCGGTTCACCTAGGAACCGCCCCCTTCGCCATACCGGAAGTGCCGGTTTCCCGCGCATGCGCAGTGCATGCAGGAAACCGGCACTTCGGGACCGAATGCGGGTGAGTACACAGTGCGTACTCTCCCGTATTCGGCCGAATTTCTGGGCCAATCTTTCCAACTGCCCTTTATCACACCTCGGCAGAGAGATAATCACGGCAATCAAAGGTGTGGATGGTGTCCAAACAGGTCAGTCAGGAAAACATGACGTCAAAGACAATGTGGCAGATGCTGGGGTCTGAATGGAAAACAAAAAACTTTTTTTGCTGGAAAGATTAACTGTAGTCACCTGGCAGTGTTCTCTGACTATATATGCTGTGCCTATATGCATCTCTTCACTTCACCTGACGAAGGAGCAGCGCTCCAAAAGCTTGTGATTTCAAATAAAGCTGTTGGACTATAACCTGGTGTTGTGCGACTTCTCACATTTGACTATCATACTGGGGTGATGTGCTGGTGGGTCCAGCCTGGATTATGGGCTCAAGTCTCTGGAGCGGGACTTGAACCCTAACCTTCTGACTCCGAGGCGAGTGTGCTACCCACTGAGCCACGGCCGACACTTCAGGCACCTGGGGTGCAGTATTGGGGGGGGGGGGGGGGGGGGGGGGGGCTGCCTTCAGAAGGGAGAAAGGTCAGAGAAAAAGGGCGCGTGGAACAATCGATCACATTTAGTGACAGACATGTACTTTTATTTACCAAGGGTGTGCGGTCTCAATTACTTCCGTTAACCTCTGAAATTTGAACACTTCTCCCTGTGAAGATCATTCACCTGGCAGGCACAATTAGATTCCAATCTCTTCCCAAACTACACAATGAATCAAAACAAGTACCACAAAAAGAGGTACCCTTGCCAGAACCGCTTTGAAAAATTGCTTTGAGAGGTCAGAAGGTTCACTAGATTGATTCCTTGGGTTGGAGGGATTGTCCTATGAGGAGAGATTTGAGTAAATTGGGCCTATGCTCTCTGGAGTTTAGAAGAATGAGAGGTGATCTGATTGAAACATATAAGATTCTGAGGGGGATTGACAGGGTAGATGCTGAGAGGCTGTTTCCCCCTGGCTGGAGAGTCTAGAACCAGGGGTCACAGTCTCAGGATAAGGGGTCGGCCATTGAGGACTGAGATGAGGAGGAATTTCGCACGGCCTACTCCTGCTCCTGTTTCCTATGTTCTAACCAAATGCGTCGAATTTACGGTTGAAATTGTTTTCCTGTTTCATAAGGAGTAGAAAACCAGGTACAATTTTACATGCCGAATAAAATCTAATTCATTAAATATATTCAAGAATGAGTTAGATATATTTCTTAAGGCTAAAGGGATCAAGGGATATGGGGAGAAGGCAGGGACAGGGTACTGAGTTTGGATGATCAGCCATGATCTCATTAAATGGCGGAGCAGGCTCGAGGGGCCGAATGGCCTACTCCTGCTCCTATCTTCTATGCTTCGAGCCTGATGCCAGGGCAACCTTGGCTTTCTGCAACTTTTCACAGCAAGTGCCCAGTCCGGCATGAAAACCTTTTCACAAGAGCGTTTCTCCAGCTCCCAGGCCAGAGCTGGCTCAGTGCAGCTCTCTACCGCTGCCTGTATTGGCTCACGTCAAAAGCTGGAGCCATACTTGGCTGCAAGTTGGTTTCTGCCCAAGTGTGCAGGCATGTGATTGCGTGCCTGTAAACGGAACAGCTTTTCCACAGAAAGGCGAGGGCTGGCAGTGGTGGACCTCCCCTGCAGGCCGCAGATAGACCTGCTGCTGGCCTTCCTGGTAGTGGGCGGCGCAGGAGCTAGCGAAGAAACGGGGTGGGACAAATTGCAGAGAAATTGTTATCTTGCAGAGGGCACGGTGAATTCGATATCCTCTGGTACCTTACACCCACTCGTGCCTGTGCCGAGACGCGAGTGTTGAGGCAGGCTGTTCAATGATTAAAGGTATTACAGCTTAGGCCGATCCTGCCTGCACCAAGGATCCACGTGCTTGGAGGAATCCTTGGTGATGAGGAGCAGGAACCCGAGCTGGCTATTCTTTCCCTTGGCCCATGGAACCCCAAGGTCAGCTGTAGCTTTGGCCGAGATGCAATGACTCCTCCGATCAGTACGACTCAGACAGACAACCGAGCCTCGAGCCTGCTCTGCCATTCAATAAGATCATGGCTGATCTTCGACCACAACTCCACTCTCCCGCCCGATCCCCATAACCCTCGATTCCCCTCGAGTCCAAAAATCAATCGATCTCAGCCTTGAATATACTCAAAGACTGAGCATTCACAAATTCCAAAGATTCACCGCCCTCTGAGTGAAGAAATTCCTCCTCATCTCAGTCCTAAATGGCCGCCCCCTTATCCTGAGACTGTGACCCCTGGTTCTAGACTCCACAGCCAGGGGGAAACAGCCTCTCAGCATCTACCCTGTCAATCCCCCTCAGAATCTTATATGTAATCCAGCCTTCCTTTTCAGCAGAGTCAAATTTGCCCTCTGCCATTGGGTAATGAGATCGAGACCCCGCCTTTGCTGCATGGTTGCCATTCCACAACCCTTGTGACATCTGCTTGCGCTGCATAACTGACATTCCTGCTAAAACACACGGCCTCGGACGATTGATTGATGGGAGACAGCAAAAAAACAAAAAGAGGCACTCCTTCATGCAGCTGAGGGGGACGCTGTGATCCATTATCTGGGTTTGAGGAAATACTTTCCTGGAGGAGGAGGGGTGGACAAGCTTGTTAGTCAGTCTCTACTGCAGGAGCGTGTCCGTGTGGGAGACCCTGATATCCACTGCAAATATTGGCATGCTGATTGCAGAAAAACTTTTCAGCAGATGAAAGGAGCTCTGAGTCAACGCACTGAGTTATTTAAAGTTCTGGTCAGACCCCATTTAGAGTCACTGCGTTGAGTTCTGGCCACTGGGCCTCAGAAAGGATATACTGGCCTCGAAGTGGGGGCAGCGCAGATTCACCAGACTGATCCCGGGGGCTAAAAGGGTTAAATTCCGAGAAGAGGTTGCACAGACTGGGCTTGTGTTCCCTCGAGTTTAGAAGATTAAGGGGTGATCTGACCGAGGTGTTTAAGATGATTTAAAGGATTCGATAGGGTCGATCGAGAGAAACTATTTCCTCTGGTGGGGGGGGGGGGGGGGGGGGGGGAGTCCAGAACAAGGGGGCAGAACCTTCAAATTAGAGCCAGGCCGTTCAGGGGTGATGTCAGGAAGCACTTCTTCACACAAAGGCTGGTGGAAATCTGGAACTCTCTCCCCCCAAAAAGCTGTCGAGGCTGGGGGTCGATTGGAGCTTTCAAAACTGAGATCGATAGGTTTTTGTTGGGCAAGGGGTATTAAGGGATACGGAACCAAGGATTCTATGATTCTAATTGTTAGAGTAAAGTGGAGCAACCTTTACTCTGCTAACCGATGCTGTCCTTGACTTGGGGCGTGCTTGGGACAGTGTAGAGGGAGCTTTACTCTGTATCTAACCCTGTGCTGTACCTGCCCTGGGAGTGTTTGATGGGACAGTGTAGAGGGAGCTTTACTCTGTATCTAACCTGTGCTGTACCTGCCCTGGGAGTGTTTGATGGGACAGTGTAGAGGGAGCTTTACTCTGTATCTAACCCGTGCTGTACCTGTCCTGGGAGTGTTTGATGGGGACAGTGTAGAGGGGGCTTTACTCTGTATCTAACCCGTGCTGTACCTGCCCTGGGAGTGTTTGATGGGATAGTGTAGAGGGAGCTTTACTCTGTATCTAACCCGTGCTGTACCTGCCCTGGGAGTCTTTGATGGGGACAGTGTGGAGGGAGCTTTACTCTGTATCTAACCCGTGCTGTACCTGCCCTGGGAGTGTTTGATGGGACAGTGTAGAGGAAGCTTTACTCTGTATCTAACCCGTGCTGTACCTGCCCTGGGAGTCTTTGATGCGGACAGTGTGGAGGGAGCTTTACTCTGTATCTAACCCGTGCTGTACCTGCCCTGGGAGTGTTTGATGGGGACAGTGTAGAGGGAGCTTTACTCTGTATCTAACCCGTGCTGTACCTGCCCTGGGAGTGTTTGATGGGGACAGTGTAGAGGGAGCTTTACTCTGTATCTAACCCGTGCTGTACCTGCCCTGGGAGTGTTTGATGGGATAGTGTAGAGGGAGCTTTACTCTGTATCTAACCCGTGCTGTACCTGCCCTGGGAGTCTTTGATGGGGACAGTGTGGAGGGACCTTTACTCTGTATCTAACCCGTGCTGTACCTGCCCTGGGAGTGTTTGATGGGATAGTGTAGAGGGAGCTTTACTCTGTATCTAACCCGTGCTGTACCTGCCCTGGGAGTGTTTGATGGGATAGTGTAGAGGAAGCTTTACTCTGTATCTAACCCACGCTGTACCTGCCCTGGGAGTCTTTGATGGGGACAGTGTAGAGGGAGCTTTACTCTGTATCTAACCCGCGCTGTACCTGCCCTGGGAGTGTTTGATGGGGACAGTGTAGAGGAAGCTTTACTCTGTATCTAACCCGTGCTGTACCTGCCCTGGGAGTCTTTGATGGGGACAGTGTGGAGGGAGCTTTACTCTGTATCTAACCCGTGCTGTACCTACCCTGGGAGTTGTAGAGTGAGTGACTGGTGCCGACTGCCTGAAATATGTTCCACCCTCGCCTTCAAAGAATGTTCTCTGTGCAGTGTGGGAATTGTTTAGTTTGTGACTAGTTTCGATTGGTTTAATGAATATTCTACGTTTATTGAGTCTAGCTTCATTTCGTGTCCTGTGAGCCATGTATTTAATTGGAAATTGCCACTGCTTTCTATAATTTCTATTTCTGTTTCCACAGCCTGTGGAATAATGTGCTTCTCCCCTCAGTTATCTCTTCTGAAACATAAGAATTAGGAGCAGGAGTCGGCCATTCGGCCCCTCGAGCCTGCTCCGCCATTCAATAAGATCAGGGCTGATCTTCGACCTCAACTCCACTTTCCCGCCCGATCCCTTGTTTCCCCTCGAGTCCAAAAATCTCTCGATCTCAGCCTTGACTATACTCAACGAACGACTGAGCATCCACAGCCCTCTGGGGTAGAGAATTCCAAAGATTCACCACCCTCTGAGTGAAGAAATTCCTCCTCATCTCAGTCCTAAATGGCCGACCCCTTATCCTGAGATTGTGACCCCTGGTTCTAGACTCTCCAGCCAGGGGGAAACAGCCTCTCAGCATCTACCCTGTCAATCCCCCTCAGAATCTTATATGTTTCAATGAGATCGCCTCTCATTCTTCTAAACTCCAGAGAGTACAGGCCCAATCCAATGGCACTTGCATATATATTGATTCCACCATTTTAGAAGATCCTAATAGGGCAATATTTGGTAGATTTGGGATTCAGTTGCTGCAAAGATATCTGAAAATGGCAAGCAATGTAAAAAAAAAAGCTGCCACACTTACATCATAGGGCAAAAGCTGCGGTGAGCAAGAATGACATGGGGTATTCAGGACTTCCTTTCAAAAAAATATCCATTTTTACAAGCAACAGGAAGCAAAACTGTTAAAACTCTTATCTACGCTGCGCTGAGGTGTTGTGTGCATTGAAGACCGTTGTGGAGAGCTGTTAACAGAGTTTGCAGAAGTAGCTATGCTCTCATGCATCCCCCGCCAACCCCGGCGCTGTGCAAATCGGCCCAGCTCGATTACGGGCTGGACTCCATGTCATGGGAACGCTGTGAAACTCTGCCAGTTACTCAGGACCGTTTTCTGACCACGCAATCTTCCCCTTTTATCGAAAACAAAAAAAGGTGGAACAATCTAGCCATAGGGGGAACTGTGACCGGCAAAGATGGCATCGTGCCACCGAGAGGCAGTGCTTCCATCACTCCAGCCTCTGGCGGCGCCAGCAGGGAAGCACCTCTTTATTTGGCCCTTGGCAGTCTCCAGAGCCGGAGCGTTACGCTAACAGCTCGGGTAAAGAGGTCAGGTTAGTCGCTCCGGCCCGACCGCAATTAGCGGACTTTCAGCTGGGCGAAGCAGGTGAACGTGGGGGGCAAGGAGTGGAGGCCAGTGGGAGAGTCCCAAACAATTCAAGAAAACCTAAATTCAGTCTCAGCCGTGGCTCAGGGGGTCTCGCTCTCGCCTCTGTCAGAAGGTCGTGGGTTCAGGTCCCACTCCAGAGACTCCAGCACAAAAATCTAGGCTGACACTCTATTATGGTACTGAGGGAGTACTGCACTGTCGGAGGGGCGGTACTGAGGGAGCGCCGCACTGTCGGAGGGGCGGTACTGAGGGAGCGGCGCACTGTCGGAGGGGCGGTACTGAGGGAGCGGCACTGAGGGAGCGGCGCACTGTCGGAGGGGCGGTACTGAGGGAGTACTGCACTGTCGGAGGGGCGGTACTGAGGGAGCGGCGCACTGTCGGAGGGGCGGTACTGAGGGAGCGCCGCACTGTCGGAGGGGCGGTACTGAGGGAGCGGCGCACTGTCGGAGGGGCGGTACTGAGGGAGCGCCGCACTGTCGGAGGGGCTGTACTGAGGGAGTACTGCACTGTCGGAGGGGCGGTACTGAGGGAGCGGCGCACTGTCGGAGGGGCGGTACTGAGGGAGCGGCACTGAGGGAGCGGCGCACTATCGGAGGGGCGGTACTGAGGGAGCGGCGCACTGTCGGAGGGGCGGTGCTGGGGGAGCGGCGCACTGTCGGAGGGGCGGTACTGAGGGAGCGGCGCACTGTCGGAGGGGCGGTACTGAGGGAGCGGCGCACTGTCGGAGGGGCGGTGCTGAGGGAGCGCCGCACTGTCGGAGGGGCGGTACCGAGGGAGCGCCGCACTGTCGGAGGGGCGGTACCGAGGGAGCGCCGCACTGTCGGAGGGGCGGTACTGAGGGAGAGCCGCACTGTCGGAGGGGCAGTGCTGAGGGAGCGCCGCACTGTCGGAGGGGCGTTACCGAGGGAGCGCCGCACTGTCGGAGGGGCGTTACCGAGGGAGCGCCGCACTGTCGGAGGGTGCACTAAATCAAGACCCTGTCTTCCCTCAGGTGGACGTAAAAGATCCCATGGTGCTAATCGAAGAGCAGGGGGGAGCTCTCCCCGGTGTCCTGGGGCCAATATTTATCCCTCAATCAACATCACTAAAAACAGACGATCTGGTTATTGCTGTATGTGGGAGCTTGCTGTGCGCTCATTGGCTGCCGCCTTTCCTACATTACAACAGTGACCGAGTACTTCATTGGCTGTGAAGCGCTTTGGAACGTCCGAAGGTGGCGAAAGGTGCTGCAGAGACGAGAGTCTGTCTTTCTTGCAGCTGAGGTGTCATGTGGAGGTGGGGGGGGGGGGGCGGGGGAAGAATGAGATGGTAAAGGGAGCCGATCAGGGAGAATTCAAATCTCTTGCAACCCAGAATGCAACTACCCCCAGGGGCGAGTTTCCCTCTGCCCCACAGGTGAATTCACTCTCGGCAAACACATATTCAAATATGCATGCCACAGGGAGTACATTTTTTTTTCATGAGTTCAGACTAATACTGTTCTCATTTTCAACTTCTTTGAGTCATCAAGCCGGTGGCCCACAATTTCAGGGCAGGGGAATATCGATGGGTTTCCATTCCTCTCACCGACGAGCACCACTCAAAACACACAAACTCCCCCACGCCGATAACGAAAATTCCACTGGGGAAGAGAATCTGCCTTCTCCGTCACCGGTCTGACTGCAAGCCACGACACCACCGAGCGAAGCAAAAAGTACACCCTCCCACACAACAGAGCCACGTGGCCCTGGCTCAACAGCTAAAGCGTTGTGCTTGATATGCACAGTGTGGGGGTTCCCCACCGTCACAGAATCATCGAATAGTACAGCACAAGGAGGCCGCCACTCGGACCATTGGGTCTGTGCCGGCTCTGTCGAAGAGCAATCCAGTCAGTCCCACTCCCCCACTGCTCCTTCTCCATTGATCCAATTCCCTGTCGAAGGCTACTATTGAACCTGCCTCCACCACCCCACCAGGCAGCACGCTCCAAAACCTAACCACTTGCTGCGTAAAAAAAGATCTTCCTCCTGTCGATCTGGTTCTTTTGCTGATCGCCTCCAATCCGGTGCCCTCTGGGTTACCGACCCTTCAGCCACAGGAAACAGTTTTCTCTTTGTTTACTCTATCTCACAGGAATGACATATGAGGAGAGATTGGGTCGATTGGGCTTATACTCGCTGGAGTATAGAAGAATGAGAGGGGATCTCATCGAAACATATAAAATTCTGACAGGTCTGGACAAACTAGATGCAGGAAGAATGTTCCGATGGTCGGAGAGTCCAGAACCAGGGGTCACAGTCTAAGGATAAGGGGTAAGCCATTTAGGACAGAAATGAGGAAGAATTTCTTCACCCAGAGAGTGGTGAACCTGTGGAATTCTCTACCACAGAAGGTAGTTGAGGCCAAGTCATTAAATATATTGAAGAATGAGTTCGACATATTTCTTAAAGCTAAAGGTATCAAGGGATATGGGGAGAAGGCAGGTACAGGGCACTGAGTTTGGATGATCAGCCATGATCTCATCGAATGGCGGAGCAGGCTCGAGGGGCCGAATGGCCTACTCCTGCTCCTATCTTCTATGTTTCTATGTTTTGGCTCTTGTAATCGTTGGAAGTGTCATGCATCAAGAGAACACAGCGAGGAGGCTGAAAACCAGTTCTGCGGCCAGGCAGAGGAGCAGCACAGTCGTCACCTCGCTGGCTGAGGGCCGACCCGACAGACAAGCCGCTGAATGACGTGGCTATAATGACTGGTCACTCCGGCAAGCCATAAACAGAGGATTTTAAGTTTTTGAAAAGTTTACGCAAATGTTTTCAGGTGTAAAAACTTTGAAGCCTGATAAGGTGACGTCCCTGAAGATTTCTCCTCGTCGCAAACCGTTTATAACAAAGAGGAAGAGGAGATTTCCTCAAAAACTGCATTTGGAAGGAGTGGGAAAATTCTGAGCGAGTATTCATTTTCGATGTGGTGTAGAGAGAACTTCTGACTTCCAAAAGAAAACAAAAATGTCACAAGAACACAAGAATTAGGAGCAGGAGTTGGTCATTCGGCCCCTCGAGCCTGTTACATTAGGAACAGGAGGAGGCCGTTCAGCTCCTCGAGCCTGTTACATTAGGAACAGGAGGAGGCCGTTCAGCTCCTCGAGCCTGTTACATTCGGAACAGGAGGAGGCCATTCAGCTCCTCGAGCCTGTTACATTAGGAACAGGAGGAGGCCATTCAGCCCCCTCGAGCCTGTTACATTAGGAACAGGAGGAGGCCGTTCAGCCCCTCGAGCCTGCTCCGCCATTCAATAAGATCAGGGCTGATCTTCGACCTCAACTCCACCTTCCTGCACTATCCCCTCGATTCCAAAAATCTATCGATCTCAGTCTTGAATAGACTCAACGACTGAGCCTCCACAGCCCTCTGGGGTAGAGAATTCCAAAGATTCACCACCCTCGGTGTGTGTCAGCTGTGGCTCTGCGGGCAGCGCTCTCGCCTCGGAGTCTGAAGGTTGTGGGTTCAAGTCCCCGCTCCAGGGACTTGAGCACAAAAATCTCGGCCGACACTCCCAGTGCAGTGCTGAGGGAGTGCCGCACTGTCGGAGGGGCCGTCTTTCGGATGAGAAGTTAAACCGAGGCCCCGTCTGCCCTCTCAGGTGGATGTAAAAGATCCCATGGCACTATTTCGAAGAGGAGCAGGGGGGGGGTTCTCCCCAGCGTCCTGGCCAATATTTATCCTTCAACCCACATCACAAACAGATTATCTGGTCATCATCACATTGCTGTTTGTGGGAGCTTGCTGTGCGCAAATTGGCTGCCGTGTTTCCTACATTACGACAGTGACCGCACTTCAGAAAGTACTTCATTGTTTATAAAGCGCTTTGAGACGTCCGGTGGTCGTGAAAGGTGCTATAGAAATGCAAGTCTTTCTTTCCGAGTGAAGGAATTCCTCCTCATCTGTGACCCCTGGTTCTAGACTCTCCAGCCAGGGATAAACAATCTCAGCATCTACCCTGTCAATCCCCCGCAGAGTCTTATAGGTTTCAATGAGATCACCTCTCATTCTTCTAAACTCCAGAGAGTATCGGCCCAATCTACTCGATCTCTCATCACAGGGCAACCCTCTCAATCCAGGGATCCATTTACAGGCAGGGTTTATCCCCATTTTTCTGTATTTTGTCCCCTCGCCCATTCTCCTGACCTGACCACCCAGCTCCGCAGTCTGGCGATATCCCTTAGCCCACTGGCACCCAGGCGCCAGTCCGCCCTCTCCCCAGCCAAACACATTTTAAAAATAGTTCATTGCACGAGCCTTTCTTTAACTTGCACAAAAACACCAGGAAAATGGGGGAAGAACTGCTCACAGCTCGAGGCGTAGAGAGGTAGTGCGGTGCAGCACACAAAAGGTTAATGCCTATTATGGGCAAGTGTGAAACCGTAAATGGAAACAGGAAATGAAAGCATAATGCACAGCGAATCTGCTCTCTGTACATAGAGCAAGAGTGGATTTAGTTTGCGCGATACGGATTGTTGTCGACTGACCTCATTTTAAAACCACAACACATAGGAAGCACATTTCAAAGTCTGCCACTGTTCTGAAACACAGAAGTGTGATGCAGCATTTTAACAGAGCGAGGGAAGGCGCTAGAGACAGACCCATATATACACTCCATTGCAGTACTGAGGGAGCGCCGCACTGTCGGAGGGGCGGTACTGAGGGAGCGCCGCACTGTCGGAGGGGCGGTACTGAGGGAGCGCCGCACTGTCGGAGGGGCGGTACTGAGGGAGCGCCGCACTGTCGGAGGGGCGGTACTGAGGGAGCGCCGCACTGTCGGAGGGGCGGTACTGAGGGAGCGCCGCACTGTCGGAGGGGCGGTACTGAGGGAGCGCCGCACTGTCGGAGGGGCGGTACTGAGGGAGCGCCGCACTGTCGGAGGGGCGGTACTGAGGGAGCGCCGCACTGTCGGAGGGGCGGTACTGAGGGAGCGCCGCACTGTGGGAGTAGTGCACTGTCTGGGGTGCCATCTTTCAGATGAGACGTTAAACCAAAGCACAGTCTGCCCTCTCAGGTTGGGTGTAAAAGATCCCACGGCCACTATTGGAAGAAGAGCAGGGGGGAGTTATCCCCGGTGTCCTGGGGCCGATATTTATCCCTCAATCAACATCACTGAAAACAGATGATCTGCTCATTATCACATTGCTGTTTCTGTATTCTTGTTCAAATCGCATGTGGTCAGGTAATAATCGGAGAGACGCTCATATCCCCGCCCCCCACCAATGCCATTTTCTCCCCTTAAGGCACTAGCCTCTGGGACTTCACTCAGTGGCCACTGCGTGAGGGCACGAGCGAGAGCGAGCATGTGCACACACTTGAGAGAGAGAATGAGACACGAGAATCAGCCCGGTTACCCCATTCATTATCACGATCTAAAGTGCACAAATGTGGACATGAGATGATGCCCCCCAATGTCTACGAGCCGACACCCAGTCACACATCAACAGATAAGACACCAGAGGGCTACCAGCACCTATGAAACCATACTCCAGAGTATCAGTACCTGTCGAAAGCAGGGGGGGCGGGGGGGGGGGGAGGGAGAGGGAATGCGGGGGAAGTTATTTTCTCTCATTGAGACATATCTGTACATCAGATTAACTGGAATTGAGACCAGTGTGAATCTGTACAGTAAATCTCAAAGGCAAAACAAGTTTATCTAAACTGAAAATATGGAGGATTGATCAGTACATTGTGACTTAAAGCAATTCACGTTGAAGGCAGACATTCAACTCCCGATGAATAACTTGACCCACTTCAGTCACACTCTTCACCGCTAGATACCATTTGAGGAACTCTTGATGGCCAAACAACTGATTAACAATGTTAAAAAAAACAATTCATCTGATGAGGCGGTGGGGCGGTGAACACTGTCGATACAGCACTGACGGGACTTGCGACCAACGGGTTTATCTGACCCACGGGGGCATCAACTACAGCCGTCGTCATTCCTCGAAAACTGATCACCGATGTGCGACAGCTTCCCCCGGACAAATTCTCTCTCTGGAAACATTTGTAAAAATTCCAAGGTGGGGGGGGGTTGGGAATGAAATTCCATTTACATAACGATGCATCAGATTAGAACTTCCGCTAACCAAGGGTTCGGGGAAAGCTGGATTTTCGCAAGCAGAGAGACCCAAGATGGTATCAAGTGGTGGGACGTGACTTGATGTCCGCCCCCGCCACCCCACCAATGTATTCTGACTCATGCTGGGGAATGGTTCCACCAGTCTTTAGCTTCTGAGAGCGCCTAGCCAGCAGGCTAGTTGACTTTTGGGAAGGGGGACGGTCACAACACCGAGACCAACGAGGAGCGGCGACCTTGACTGACTCCTCTCACTCGCCCGGGGGCACGGAAACCAATTCCAGAGCCCCAACTGCAGCCCGGGGGGGGGGGCTGAGGTCAGCTAGCTCAGAACAGACCGTGGCCCAGATCCGGGACCTTCCCAGCAAAACAACCAACATCACTAACTGGTTGCTCGAAGGTACATGATGGCAAACTGTTTGGGGGTGGGGTTAGAGAAGGACTTCATTCTCTCCAGTTCTCGTACCAGCGTATGGAGCAAGTTGAAAGCTTCAGATTTTGACAAGTAGGCATTTTTCTCAGTACTGAGGGAGAACCGCACTGTCGGAGGGGCGGTACTGAGGGAGCGCCGCACTGTCGGAGGGGCGGTACTGAGGGAGCGCCGCACTGTCGGAGGGGCGGTACTGAGGGAGCGCCGCACTGTCGGAGGGGCGGTACTGAGGGAACGCCGCACTGTCGGAGGGGCAATACTGAGGGAGCACCGCACTGTCGGAGGGGCAGTACTGAGGGAGCGCCGCACTGTCGGAAGGGCAGTACTGAGGGAGCGCCGCACTGTCGGAAGGGCAGTACTGAGGGAACGCCGCACTGTCGGAAGGGCAGTACTGAGGGAGCGCCACACTGTCAGAAGGGCAGTACTGAGGGAGCGCCGCACTGTCGGAGGGGCAGTACTGAGGGAGCGCCGCACTGTCGGAGGGGCGGTACTGAGGGAACGCCGCACTGTCGGAAGGGCAGTACTGAGGGAGCGCCACACTGTCAGAAGGGCAGTACTGAGGGAGCGCCGCACTGTCGGAGGGACGGTACTGAGGGAGCGCCGCACTGTCGGAGGGGCAGTACTGAGGGAGCGCCACACTGTTGGAGGGGCAGCACTGAGGGAGCACTGCACTGTGAGAGGCAGTACTGAGGGAGCTCCGCTGCACTGTCGGAGGGGCCGTCTTTCAGATGAGACGTTAAACCGAGGCCCCGTCTGCTCTCTCAGGTGGACGTAGAAGATCCCACGGCCACTATTTCGAAGAGGAGCAGGGGGGAGTTCTCCCCGGAGTCCTGGGGCCAATATTTACCCCTCAATCAACATCACTAAAACAGATGATCTGTTCATTATCACATTGCTGTTTGTGGGAGCTTGCTGTGCACAAATTGGTTCCTGCGTTCCCTGCATTACAACAGTGACCACA
This sequence comes from Squalus acanthias, assembly GCA_030390025.1. Classification (NCBI taxonomy): domain Eukaryota; kingdom Metazoa; phylum Chordata; class Chondrichthyes; order Squaliformes; family Squalidae; genus Squalus; species Squalus acanthias. The sequence continues at coordinate 1,056,639 of JASTWF010000085.1, forward strand.
CTTCAAAAAAGTATCTCATTTGCTGTGAAGCGCTTTGGGGCGTCCTTTGGTCATGAAAGCCGCTGTATAAATGCAAGTCTTTCTTTCTTTTTATTCTGTCCCAACAACCTACCTCTGCCACAGAAAGCATTCCTGACTGCACCAATGTGCCATTTCCCACACCAGCCGTACAGATGGAGTGTTAAATTAAAGAGTGAGCTTGTGTCGCACCTTTCACATCCTCGGAACGCCCCAAAACCCTTCTGAAGTCTGGTCACTTGAAATATATCGGCAAACGTTGACAGCCAATTTACGCAATGGGATAAATGACCAGCTGTTGTGTTTTCAAATCTCTCCATGGCCCTCACCCCCTCCCTATCTCTGTAACCTCCTCCAGCCCTCCCAGATCTCTGCACTCCTCCAATTCTGGCCTCTTGCGCATCCCCCCGATTTCCATCGCTCCATCATTGGCGGCCGTGCCTTCAGCCGCCTGGGCCCCGAGCTCTGGAATTCCCTCCCTAAACCTCTCCGCCTCTCTCTCCTTCTTTAAGACACTCCTTAAAACCTCCCTCTTTGACCAAGCTTTAGGTCACCTGTCCCTAATATCTTATGTGGCTCGGTGTCAAATTTTGTCTGATTTACGCTCCTGTGAAGCGCCTTGGGATGTTTTACTACGTTAAAGGCGCCGGGTAAATACAAGGTGTTGTTTTTGGTGGGTTGGACGTGGGATAAACGTTGGCCAGGACACCTGGAGGACTGCCCGCTGTTCTTTAAATAATGCCATCACCTCTCAAGCAGAGACAGACTGAGCCAAGATTGAACGTCAGAAAAGCGCCTCAGACAACACAGCACTTTATTACCAGTGAAGTGGCACTTTAGATTACGTGCTCCAGTCTTTGAGGGAGCTTGAACCCACGACCTTCTTACTCAGGAGAGAATGAAACCTGAGCCAAGCTGACACTTGCCAAGTTAGTGCCCAAACCCAGGAGACTCTTACCACGACTAAGCAAGACATGGGCGACTTTCAATTGGGCTGGATTTGAACTCGGATCCCAGAGGTGAACGGCTAGTGTGAAACCCCATCCGCCAGATTAGAATATCCAACAACAAAAACATTTTAATTCTGAATATCGCCATTTAAATTTGAATTGCACTCCTCTCAATGGCTAAGTTCCATGGATTGGATCAAGCGACTATTCACAATCTGGATCAATGATTTGGATGAGGGGACCAAATGTAATATATCCAAGTTTGCTGATGATACAAAGCTGGGTGGGAATGTAAGTTGTGAGGAGGATGCAAGGAGGCTTCAAGGGGACATAGACAGGATACGTGAGTGAGCAAGAACATGGCAAATGGAATATAATGTGGAGAAATGTGAAGTTATCCACTTTGGTACAAAAAATAGAAAAGCAGAGTATTTTTTAAATGGTGAGAGATTGGGAAATGTTGGTGTTCAGAAGGGACTTGGGTGTCCTTGTACACGAATCACAAAGTCAACATGCAGGTACAGCAAGCAATTAGGAAAGCAAATGGTATATTGGCCTTTATTACAAGAGGATTTGAGTACAAGAGTAAAGACGTCTTACTGCAATTATATCGGGCCCTGGTGAGACCACACCTGGAGTATTGTGCACAGTTTTAGTCTCCTTACCTAAGGAAGGATATACTTGCCATAGAGGGAGTGCAACAAAGGTTCACCAGACTGATTCCTGGGATGGGGGGATTGTCCTATGAGGAGAGATTGAGTAGACTAGGCCTATATTCTCTCGAGTTTAGAAGAATGAGAGGTGATCTCATTGAAACATACAAAATTCTTACAGGGCTTGACAGGGTAGATGCAGGGAGGATGTTTCCCCTGGCTGGGGAGTCTAGAACCAGGGGTCAGTCATTTAGGACTGCTCCAAGGAGAACAATCCCAGCTTCTCCAGTCTCTCCACATCACTGAAGTCCCTCATCCCCGGTACCATTCTGGTCAATCTCCTCTTAACCTTCTCTGCTCTAAGGAGAACAACCCCAGCTTCACCACATCACTGTAATTAATCTCTCATCCCTGGTACCATTCTGGGCAATCTCCTCTGCACCCTCTCCAAAGCCTTCACGCCCTTCCTAAAGTGCGGTTGCCCAGAACGGGACACAGTACTCCAGCTAAGGCCAGACTGGTGTTTTATACAGCTTTAGTGGAAACTCCCTGGCTTTTGTACTCTGCCTATACCGTTAAAAGAAAAAAAAAGTTTATTTTTCCTACAGAGGTCCCCACACCAAATATCATCTGCCAACTAAAAAGGTGAGCAACCAACCTTCTTCTGGGCCTCTGCTACTCTCTGCCCAATCTACCACCCCCACCCCACACTACAGCACCTATCCCTGTTGCTCAGGGGCCTCCGTACAGTCAGCTGGAAAGAAAAAAAGACAGACTCCCATTTCTCCAGCGCCTTTCACGACCACCGGACGTCTCAAAGCGCTTCACGGCCAATGAAGTACTTTTGAAGGGTGGTCACTGTGGTAATGTAGGAAACGCGGCAGCCAACTTGCACACAGCAAGCTCCCACAAACAGCAATGTGATAAATGACCAGATCATCTGTTTTTAGTGATGTTGGTTGAGGGATAAATATTGGCCCCAGGACACCAGGGAGAACTCCCCCCCTGCTCTTCTTCGAAATAGTCGCCATGGGATCTTTTACGTCCACCCGAGAGCAGACGGGGCCTCGGTTTAACATCTTATCTGAAAGAAACAGTACAGCACTCCCTCAGCACTGCACTGGGAGTGTCAGTCTAGCTTTATGTGCTCAAGTCCCTGGAGTGGGACTTGAACCCACAACCTTCTGACTCAGAGGCGAGTGTGCTGCCCACTGAGCCACGGCCGACACTGAAGGGCTCTGCCGGTTGTGGACCAGCCTCGTGATCGCGGGATAGTGGGCGAGACAAGGGTGGAGGGCAGGGGCAAAAGGAAGAGTTACGCAGAGAGAGATAGAGAGAGTTAACCCCGTTCCCGGTAACCACAGGCCCCACAAAGGTTGTCCTCAAGTCAATGCTAATCGACAAGGTTCTGGCAATCTCGCGCAGAGAGGCTGATGAGGATGGCCCAATTTTGAAAAATCGAAACACTGCAGCAGTTTTGCTCAGAAAACAAAGCGAGCTGGCCAGCGACAACGCGCCCCCTTTGGCTTCCTTTAAATGAAGCGCTCGCGGGATAATGTCCACCTCAGCGAGCAAACCGGACTTTGCGCGCCAACCAATCTCTCGACGCGAATTTACAACTGGGGTAGCTCTGGCAAAAGCTTTTAGCCTGCAGGACATGAACGGATGTCGGTTCGACCCTGCGCTGCAAAATGTTTCGTGGCTGCATTGCAAGCGCTGATGAATAACGCCCAAAGACCACGGGTGTGCTGCTTTGCTTTGAGAGGACTTCCTCGCCCCCACCGCCCTCAGCATTGCCTGACTGGGTGGAAGGACAGGCAACAGGTTACTCGAGCGTCGCCGAATCCGCTTCGGAGTAACCAGCAGGACGCGCGCAATTTGTGGTTTGCCGGTTAAGTTCTTTATTTTGAAGTGCGGTCACTGCTGCAATGTGGGGAAACGTGGCCGTCAATCTGTGCACAGCAAGCTCCCACAAACAGCAATGTGATACGTGACCGGATAATCTGCTTTTAGGTGTTGGTTGAGAGATAAATATTGCCGCTCCCTCAGTACTGCCCCTCCGACAGTGCGGTGCTCCCTCAGTACTGCCCCTCCGACAGTGCGGCCCCTCCGACAGTGCGGTGCTCCCTCAATACTGCCCCTCCGACAGTGCAGCACTCCCTCAGTACCGCCCCTCCGACAGTGCAGCGCTCCCTCAGTACCGCCCCTCCGACAGTGCGGCGCTCCCTCAGTACCGCCCCTCCGACAGTGCGGCGCTCCCTCAGTACCGCCCCTCCGACAGTGCGGTGCTCCCTGAGTACTGCCCCTCCGACAGTGCGGCGCTCCCTCAGTACCGCCCCTCCGACAGTGCGCCACTCCCTCAATACTGGCACGAGGAGGGTCAGCCTAGATTTTGTGCTCGAGTCTCTGGAGTGGGCCTCGAACCCGCGACCTTCTGACGCAGACGAGAGTGCGACCCACTGAGCCACGGCCGACGCACATTGCTTCCTTGCAACAGAGGAGAGCTTCCTTTGGAGGTCCAACACAAAGTGAACTCAGGCAAAATGAGAACATGGCTGGAGGCAGGCATGGTGGGCTCTGCTGTACTCCGACCTGTTGCTCAACACCCTGAAAGGGGAGTCAACTGCATGGCAGGCACATTTATTTGCCAAAGACCCTCCCGAGAACCTGGATCAAGTGGTTGGTGAGGAGTAAACCCTGGTACAAGGCTTGGGCATCTACGACATTAAGGTGCCTAGGATTCACAAGTAGCCTCACAGCGTAGGTCCTTCCACTATGCTGAAGGCAGACATCTATCAAGCAGCTGATGAAAGGATTGAAGCACGAGAACTCTTGGAAGGTGTTTTCTCGCCTCGGAGTCAGAAGGTCATGGGTTCGAGCCCCAACACAGTGACTGAAGCACATAATCCAGGCACTGTCGGAGGGGCAGTACTGAGGGAGCGCCGCACTGTCGGAGGGGCAGTACTGAGGGAGCGCCGCACTGTCGGAGGGGCGGTGCTGAGGGAGCGCCGCACTGTCGGAGGGGCGGTGCTGAGGGAGCGCCGCACTGTCGGAGGGGCGGTACTGAGGGAGCGCCGCACTGTCGGAGGGGCGGTACTGAGGGAGCGCCGCACTGTCGGAGGGGCGGTACTGAGGGAGCGCCGCACTGTCGGAGGGGCGGTACTGAGGGAGCGCCGCACTGTCGGAGGGGCGGTATTGAGGGAGCGCCGCACTGTGGGAGGGGCAGTACTGAGGGAGCGCCGCACTGTCGGAGGGGCGGTACTGAGGGAGCGCCGCACTGTCTTTCGGGATGAGACGGAGGCCCCATCTGCCCTCTGAGGTGGACATAAAAGCGCTTTGGGACGTCCTGAGATTGCGAAAGGCGATGCAGAGATGCGAGTCTTTCTTTCTGTCTTCAGTGAGAAATGTTTCAGCGAACGGGTTAACAGGGTTCTCGCTTCACTTGCCAGCTTTCTAACACCTTCTGAAAGCTTTGCATTCTAACATCAAAAGCTTGGTCGTGAACAAGTTCTGAAACACCAGACATTCAGTTCGGTGAAGTGGCTTATCACGCTGGCAGATCAGCACAGTTCTGAAGAACGCTATCTTGTAACATCAATGCTGGGTAACACTGCTGACCATGGCGGAATTAACCGTCGACATTATTGTCCTCCCCCACCCCCCCGATTTAAAAAAAAAACAAGACAATTGACTGGTCTTATTGAAGCAAAGCCCGATTGTGTTATGGCAGGAGCTCGTCAGATAATAGCAAAGAGAAACTATTCAGCTGATCAAAAGGTGCAAAGTAGTTCAAATACACACACACACACAAAAAAGAGTCCGCTTGCTTTTGTTTCTAAAAAGATAAAAGCTTGTATAAATTAGAAACGATTGCCATGCCAACAAGCCAGCCCTGGCGGACGAGCGCACAGCAACACAGAAGCCATTGGGTGTCCTATTGCTGCGGTTGCGATATTATTGCATCAGCGGTGCGCGAGAGTGCTTGACCTGCCCGAGTGTCTGGCCACGCTCGAAGCTTCCTCTAGATGCAAGTGCAGTTATTTTCGGCTCGGTGTTTTGAGAAATTTTTTTTTTTAAAAGGAAAAAAACTCTCATCTCTCCAGCGCCTTTCACCTCCTCAGGACGTCCCAAACGCTTTACAGCCCATGACGTACTTTTTTTTTGAAGTGTGGTCGCTGTTGTAATGTAGGAAACGCAGCAGCCAATTTGCGCACAGCAAGCTCCCACAAACCGCAATGTGATAATGACCAGATCATCTGTTTTAGTGATGCTGATTGAGGGGTAAATACTGGCCCCAGGACTCCGGGGAGAACTCCCCCCTGCTCCTCTTCCAATCATGGCCGTGAGATCTCCCTCAGTACTGCCCCTCCGACAGTGCGGCGCTCCCTCAGTCCTGCCCCCTCCGACAGTGCGGCGCTCCCTCAGTACCGCCCCTCCGACAGTGCGGCGCTCCCTCAGTACCGCCCCTCCGACAGTGCGGTGCTCCCTCAGTACTGCCCCTCCGACAGTGCGGCGCTCCCTCAGTACCGCCCCTCCGACAGTGCGGTGCTCCCTCAGTACTGCCCCTCCCTCAGTACCGCGCTCCCTCAGTACCGCCCCTCCGACAGTGCGGCGCTCCCTCAGTACTGCCCCTCCGACAGTGCGGTGCTCCCTCAGTACCGCCCCTCCGACAGTGCGGCGCTCCCTCAGTACCGCCCCTCCGACAGTGCGACGCTCCCTCAGTACCGCCCCTCCGACAGTGCGGCGCTCCCTCAGTACCGCCCCTCCGACAGTGCGGCGCTCCCTCAGTACCGCCCCTCCGACAGTGCGGCGCTCCCTCAGTACCGCCCCTCCGACAGTGCGGCGCTCCCTCAGCACTGCACTGGAGTGTCAGCCTAGATTATGGGCTCAAGTCTCTGGAGTGGGGCTCGAACCCACAACCTACAGTCTCTGGGGAGAGAGTGCTACCCATTGAGTCAACATCAAATATCCCACAAGCGTGAACCTGGCTGCGGCAGAATTGGTGAAAATGACAATTAACTGCAAAGCGTCCAATGTATTTACATTTACAGTACTTAAGGGAATGGCCCTGCTCCTCTAATTAAAAAATAAATTAAAACACTTTCAAAAGGGTGAGATCAATGTCTTTCTTAGTTAACATGTCTTCTATTTTATGTTGGCAGGAGTCTGCTTCAGACAAGCAAGCCTCGTGACTCTGACGGATTTTCTGAATTGAATGGTGAAGGTCAGTGACGAGGAACAGCGTGGCCCAGTACATCAGTGGCAGTCCCTTTACAGACGTCGACGGGTCTACTGTGTATTTCCATAGAATGTACAGCACAGAAACAGGCCATTGGGCCCCACTGCTCCATGCCGGTGTTTCTTCTCCACACGAGCCTCCTCCCGCCCCTCTTCATCTCCCCCCATCACCATCTCCTTCTATTCCTTTCTCCCTCGTGTGTTTATCCAGCTTCCCCTTAAATACATCTATACTATTCGCCTCAACCACTCCCTGTGGTAGCGAGTTCCACATTCTCCCCACTCTCTGGGTAAAGAAGTTTCCCCTGAATTCCCCACTGGATTTATTAGTGACTCTCTTACATTGACGGCCCCTAGTTCTGGTCTCCCCAACAAGTGGAAACATCTTCTCTACGTCTACCCTATCGAAACCCCTTTCATAAACTTAAAGAGCTCCATCAGATCACTCCACAGCCTAAAGAGAAAAGAGCCCCAGCCTGTTCTGCTTTCCTGATAAGTTGTAACCTCTCAGTAATGGTGAGAAGTCGCACAACACCAGGTTATAGTCCAACAGTTTTATTTGAACTCACAAGCTTTCGGAGCGGCTGCTCCTTCGTCAGGTGACGTGAAGAAATACAAATGAGCACAGCATATATAGTCAGAGAACAATGGCAGACGACTATATTTAATCTTTCTGACTGCCCTTTCTCACACCTCGGCAGTAACGGGTGTAACCGCTCAGTTCTGAGGTTTTTTATTTTTGGCACATTGTCCTCTTGCTTCTGGGACCTTGGTTCCAATCCTGCCCAGCCTGATTGGACAGAGGTTTCCTGGGCCCTCAAGGGTCCCAGGTGGAGTGAGCCCCGAGGCAGACTCATCCCAAATTCTTTTCGGCTTTTCTGCAGCGCCAAACTGCTCACAACTGGATGTCAATCTCCAGGAAGGAGGGAGCGCGTGAAGCTTTGGTGGCGGGAATTAAAACGTCACATCAGGGGGTGAAGCTGGAAGTTGAGGCATCGAGCTGGGGACAGGGTAGAAGATGCTACACAAAGGAGGAACAAACAGGGCGGGGGGGGGGGGGGCTTTGCAGATTGGGTAGAAAAGAGCATTTGGCCCACGAGGCTACATCTTGGGAACACCCGGTCTCGACTCGCACGTGAAGAATGGACACTGCAATGAGTTATCAGAGGGCGGGCGGGCAGCACTGGTGGAACCTTATGAGTGAATGTCTTCAGGAAGAACACGGGAAGGAAACGAGCTGGTGAAACACCACAATGGACCTTCGAATATGTCACTGCCAGAATTTCATCCAGCCCACAATAACCTCCAATAAAGTCATTAACACAGTCAACGGATGCCCGCGACTAACGATCGGTGACTCTGACATTTCCCAAGGGCTGGAATAACCCTTCCTACTCTCCCATATTGAAAGCCCCTGCCAGCGAGACCTAACCTCAATGTAGTTCCCCTTTCCTCCAGGCTGCAGGTCACTGAATATTCCCTGAAAATCCCGAGGGCCGTTTAAAACCTATCCGATTGCAGCATGCAATGTAATACGGGTCGGACGGCGTTAACGTTCTGTGCGATACAAAGAAACCACTCCCCCCAAAAAAAAGTGCTTCCCCCGAGCAAAAAAAAAAGCTTTTTCTGACCTGAAATTCCTGCGACTGTTGAAAACACTATTTTTGCAGCCTTCCATTCGAATCTAACGGGCGGGGCTCAGGCAGACTGTCTAACCTCAGAAAGTCAGTTTGCGCCGGTGGTCAGAGGCAGCTGCATCGCAGACTCGCAGCGAAATCCCGACATCCCCCTGCTGGTCCAGGCTACCAATGCCAAGTCAGCTGTTGTAAATCACTTCAACGACTGGCTTCGCTGGGTTATGGGGAGAGAGCGGGCGGGAAAGTGGAGTTGAGGCCACGATCAGATCAGCCCTGATCTTATTGAATGGCGGAGCAGGCTCGAGAGGCCGAATGGCCGACTCCTGCTCCTATTCCTTATGTTCTTGTGTTCACTATAAAGGATAGGCTTCACTCCAGCATACCGAGAAGTGTCGAGGAACAGAGGGTCCTTGGAGCGCAGGTCCACAGGTCCCCGGAGGTAGCAGGACAGGTAGATAAGGTGGTTAAGAAGGCCTACGGGATACTTTCCTTTATTAGCCGAGGCATAGAATACAAGAGCAGGAAGGCTATGCTTGAACTGTATAAAACACTAGTTAGGCCACAGCTAGAGTACTGCGTGCAGTTCTGGTCACCACATTACAGGAAAGATGTGATTGCACTAGAGAGGGTACAGAGGAGATTTACCAGGATGTTGCCAGGACTGGAGAATTTTAGCGATGAGGAAAGATCGGAGAGGCTGGGGTTGTTTTCTTTGGAACAGAGGAGGCTGAGGGGAGATTTAATTGAGGTGTATAAAATGATGAGGGGGCCTGGATAGAGTGGATAGAAAGGACCTATTTCCCTGAGCAGAGAGGATATAACCAGGGGGCAGAGATTTAAAGTCATTGGGAGAAGGATTAGGGGGGAGTTGAGGAGAACTTTTTTCACCCAGAGGGTGGTGGGGGTCTGGAACTCACTGCCTGAAAGGGCGGTCGAGGCAGAAACCCTCATCGCATTTAAAAAGTACTTGGATACGCACTCGAAGCGCCGTAACCTACAGGGCTACGGACCGAGAGCTGGAAAGTGGGATTAGGCTGGAGAGCTCTTTGTCGGCCGGCACAGACACGATGGGCCGAATGGCCTCCTTCTGTGCTGTAAATTTCTATAATCGAATAGGCCTGACTCCAGTGCTCGTGTCAGCATAAAGGACAGGCCTGATTCAAGTGCCTACAAGTACAACGTATGGACCTCACTTCGGTGCTGCTTTCACTGGAAATGATGGGCTGCATTCCAGGACCCTTCAGTTTACAGGGACAGCTCCACTAAACCCAGGAGTCAAACCGAGCACCGAGCCCCGAGGACTGTGCCAGCTCGGTGTCGATGATCTCCGAAAACCGTCAGCGATTCCTCTCTCTCTCTCACATTCCACTTCTCAAAAGGCTGACGTTATCGACCCATCTCCTCTGCAGCTCTGCTGTGGAATTCCCCACACACCTCCACGGCATTCCCGACATTCATGCTCGGAAGGTGCGATGCGAACTGCAACATGACTTGTTTTTTTGGTTTTTTTTTGCTGAGTTGATCAGACTGGAGATATTGTCCCTCCCAACGTCCCAGCAACATTACTCTAAAACTAGCTCCTCACAGGTCGGGGCAGACAGCAGACCCCGGGAGCGACTCTCCCCCTGCAGCAGAAGGAGCAGCCCGCCACCATCCAGCTCACGCTCGGCTGGTTATCAGAGACTCCGAGAATGATACAACAACTGGCGTTTATCCGGCGCTTTTAACGTCCCAAGGCGCTTCACGGGAGCGATTATCAAACAAAACCAGACACCGAGCCACACGAGGAGATATTAGGGGCAGGCGACCAAAAGCTTGGTCAAAGAGGTCGGTTTTAAGGAGTGTCTTAAAGGAGGAGAGAGAGAGGCGGAGAGGTTTAGGGAGGGAATTCCAGAGCTCGGGGCCCAAACGCGGTCGCCAATGGCAGGGTGATGGAAATCGGGGGGGGATGCGCAAAAGGCCAGAATTGGAGGGGCGCGGAGATCTCGGAGTGGTTGTGGGGCTGGAGGAGGTTGACTGAGATAGGGAGGGGGCGAGGAGGCCACGGAGGGATTTGAACACAAGGATGAGATTCAAGGAAGAGAATTTTTTTTTTTTTTTTTTAAAAGAGGCGTTGCTCAACCGGGAGCCAACGTAGGTCAGCGAGCACAGGGGGTGAACTGGACTTGGTGCGAGTTAGGACACAGGCAGCCAAGTGCACGGAGGGTAGAACATGGAAACATAGAAGATAGGAGCAGGAGTAGGCCATTCGGCCCCTCGAGCCTGCTCCGCCATTCGATGAGATCATGGCTGATCATCCAAACTCAGTACCCTGTCCCTGCCTTCTCCCCATATCCCTTGATACCTTGAACATGGGAGGCCGGCCAGGAGTGCGTTGGAAGAGTCAAGTATAGAGGTAACAAAGGCATGGATGAGAGATGCAGCACAGAAGACGGCCATTCGGCCCATCGGGCCTGTGCCGGCTCTTTGAACGAGCTCTCCAATTAGTCCCACTCCCCCCTGCTCTTTCCCCAAAGCCCTGCAAATATTTCCCCTTCAAGTATTTATCCAATTCCCTTTTGAAAGTTACTATTGAATCTGCTCCCACCGCCCTTTCAGGCAGCGCGTTCCAGATCACAACAACTCGCTGCGTAAAAACATTCTCCTCATCTCCCTTCTACTTATCCTATTGCACCTCACTGTTGGAGGGGCGGTACTGAGGGAGCGCCGCACTGTCGGAGCGGCGGTACTGAGGGAGCGCCGCACTGTCGGAGGGGCGGTACTGAGGGAGCGCCGCACTGTCGGAGGGGCGGTACTGAGGGAGTGCCGGAGGGGCGGTACTGAGGGAGCGCCGCACTGTCGGAGGGGCGGTACCGAGGGAGCGCCGCACTGTCGGAGGGGCGGTACTGAGGGAGCGCCGCACTGTCGGACGGGCAGTACTGAGGGAGTGTCGGAGGGGCGGCACTGAGGGAGTGTCGGAGGGGCGGTACTGAGGGAGCGCCGCAGTGTCGGAGGGGCGGTACTGAGGGAGCGCCGCAGTGTCGGAGGGGCGGTACTGAGGGAGCGCCGCACTGTCGGAGGGGCGGTACTGAGGGAGCGCCGCACTGTCGGAGGGGCGGTACTGAGGGAGCGCCGCACTGTCGGAGGGGCGGTACTGAGGGAGCGCCGCACTGTCGGAGGGGCGGTACTGAGGGAGCGCCGCACTGTCGGAGGGGCGGTACTGAGGGAGCGCCGCACTGTCGGAGGGGCGGTACTGAGGGAGCGCCGCACTGTCGGAGGGGCGGTACTGAGGGAGCGCCGCACTGTCGGAGGGGCGGTCCTGAGGGAGAGCCGCACTGTCGGAGGGGCGGTACTGAGGGAGCGCCGCACTGTCGGAGGGGCGGTACTGAGGGAGCGCCGCACTGTCGGAGGGGCGGTACTGAGGGAGTGTCGGAGGGGCGGTACTGAGGGAGCGCCGCACTGTCGGAGGGGCGGTACTGAGGGAGCGCCGCACTGTCGGAGGGGCGGTACTGAGGGAGTGTCGGAGGGGCGGTACTGAGGGAGTGTCGGAGGGGCGGTACTGAGGGAGTGTCGGAGGGACGGAACTGAGGGAGTGTCGGAGGGGCGGTACTGAGGGAGCGCCGCACTGTCGGAGGGGCGGTACTGAGGGAGCGCCGCACTGTCGGAGGGGCGGTACTGAGGGAGCGCCGCACTGTCGGAGGGGCGGTACTGAGGGAGCGCCGCACTGTCGGAGGGGCGGTACTGAGGGAGTGTCGGAGGGGCGGTACTGAGGGAGTGTCGGAGGGGCGGTACTGAGGGAGTGTCGGAGGGGCGGTACTGAGGGAGTGTCGGAGGGGCGGTACTGAGGGAGCGCCGCACTGTCGGAGGGGCGGTACTGAGGGAGCGCCGCACTGTCGGAGGGGCGGTACTGAGGGAGCGCCGCACTGTCGGAGGGGCGGTACTGAGGGAGCGCCGCACTGTCGGAGGGGCGGTACTGAGGGAGCGCCGCACTGTCGGAGGGGCGGTACTGAGGGAGCACCGCACTGTCGGAGGGGCGGTACTGAGGGAGCGCCGCACTGTCGGAGGGGCGGTCCTGAGGGAGGGCCGCACTGTCAGAGGGGCGGTACTGAGGGAGCGCCGCACTGTCGGAGGGGCGGTACTGAGGGAGCGCCGCACTGTCGGAGGGGCGGTACTGAGGGAGCGCCGCACTGTCGGAGGGGCGGTACTGAGGGAGCGCCGCACTGTCGGAGGGGCGGTACTGAGGGAGCGCCGCACTGTCGGAGGGGCGGTCCTGAGGGAGGGCCGCACTGTCGGAGGGGCGGTACTGAGGGAGCGCCGCACTGTCGGAGGGGCGGTACTGAGGGAGCGCCGCACTGTCGGTCCTGAGGGAGCGCCGCACTGTCGGAGGGGCGGTACTGAGGGAGCGCCGCACTGTCGGAGGGGCGGTACTGAGGGAGCGCCGCACTGTCGGAGGGGCGGTACTGAGGGAGCGCCGCACTGTCGGAGGGGCGGTACTGAGTGAGCGCCGCACTGTCGGAGGGGCGGTACTGAGGGAGCGCCGCACTGTCGGAGGGGCAGTTCGGAGGGGCGGTACTGAGGGAGCGCCGCACTGTCTGAGGGAGCGCCGCACTGTCGGAGGGGCGGTACTGAGGGAGCGCCGCACTGTCGGAGGGGCGGTACTGAGGGAGCGCCGCACTGTCTGAGGGAGCGCCGCACTGTCGGAGGGGCGGTACTGAGGGAGCGCCGCACTGTCGGAGGGGCGGTACTGAGGGAGCGCCGCACTGTCGGAGGTGCCATCTTTCGAATGAGACGTTAAACCTGCCCTCTTG
>JASTWF010000085.1:1074921-1186174 GCA_030390025.1 Squalus acanthias
CCACTTCCTCTAGCAGAGAGTACACCTGCCAACCATGCCCAGTCACTATAGGAACAGGCTGAAGATCAAGTTCACCGCTACAGGGCTGTGCGGCATCTTACACGGGCGGGGTTGGCAATTTTCGGCATGCCCAAGGGCAAGGCCAAGGTGGTGCCAGGAAGGGGGGGGGGGCTACTGGCACCAGCTCTGGAGGCTTGCATTGCACAGCGAGGAAAATTTATTGAATTCTTAATAACCAACGTCGCCACATCGCGAGAGGCTTTCCATCTCTTTCTTCAGAAGAAAAATACCAGCCTCCACTTCGAAACTCTCTGAACAGCCCGCTCAACAAACCGGATAGGCGACAACGCGGGGACTGCAAGAATCGCATCGTGGAGTCGCAGCCGACGTTCCCTTTGAGCTACGCGGCCGTGCGGCACTCGCGCGGCCAGCCGTTGAGTAGGAAAAAGCGCGCACGCGTGGTACTTTGAATGGGCCGCGCTCCCAAAAATAAGTTGACGGGAACATTGGTCGTAGCACAGATGCATTGAAGGGGAAGCTGGGTAAACACATGAAGGGGGAAGGAGTCGAAGGATATGGCGGCGGGGTGAGGGTTTGAGGGTCATAGCGAGAGGGTTTGAGTACAGGAGCAAGGATGTCCTGCTGCAGTTGTACAGGGCACACCTTGAGTATTGTGTGCAGTTTTGGTCGCCTTATCTGAGGAAGGATGTTCTTGCCATGGAAGGAGTTCAGCGAAGATTCACAAGGCTGATACCTGGGATGGCAGGAATGACGTATGAGGAGAGATTGGGTCGATTGGGCTTATACTCGCTGGAGTTTAGAAGAATGAGAGGGGATCTCATTGAAACTTATAAAATTCTGACAGGACAGGACAGGACAGGACAAACTAGATGCAGGAAGGATGTTCCCGATGGTCGGGGAGTCCAGAACCAGGGGTCACAGGCTAAGGATAAGGGGTAAGCCATTTAGGACAGAAATGAGGAGGAATTTCTTCACCCAGAGAGTGGTGAACCTGTGGAATTCTCTGCCACAGAAGGCAGTTGAGGCCAATTCATTAAATAGATTCAAGAAGGAGTTGGATATATTTCTTAAGGCTAAAGGGATCAAGGGATATGGGGAGAAAGCAGGGACAGGGTACTGAATTTGGATGATCAGCCATGATCGCATTGAATGGTGGAGCCGGCTAGAGGGGCCGAATGGCCTACTCCTGCTCCTATCTTCTATGATTCTATGAGATGAAGAGGGGGTGGGGGAGGAGGCGAGAGTGGAGCAGAAACGCCAGCGTTGACCTGATGGGCCGAATGGCCTGGGTCGGTCCTGCGCTGTCAATTCTACGTCAGTGTTGCGATTGAACCGAGGTCTCAGTTGCCAGACAATCCTTTACCGATAACCGTGAGAAATCACACTGAGTGGGATTCGTGGGAACATGTCTGGTCTAGTGTACGGCAGCGCTATATCCTGTGCCTCTCCTTTTCCCTGTACTTATTCAGGGCGTTGAAAGAATGAGATACCTCATTTAACTTTCTACATGGGCGTGAACACATGGGACATGAGCATTATTAGCCCCACTCCCCTCCTGGAGATATTCCTCCCTTCCTTCTTTCATCAAAAACATCAGCTTGTATTTATACAGCCCCTTTAACGTAGCAAAACGACCCAAGGCGCTTCACAGGAGCGATTATCAAACAAAATTTGACACCGAGCCACATAAGGAGATATTAGGGACAGATAATCAAAAGCTGGGTCAAAGAGGAAGGTTTTAAGGAGCGTCTTAAAAGGAGGAGAGAGAGAGGCGGAGAGGTTTAGGGAGGGAATTCCAGAGCTCGGGGGCCCAGGCAGCTGAAGGCACGGCCGTCGATGGTGGAGCGATGGAAATCGGGGGATGTTAAAGAGGCCAGAATTGGAGGAGCGCAGAGATCTCGGGGGGTTGTAGAGGCTGGAGGAGGTTACAGAGATAGGGAGGGAGGGCGAGAGCCATGGAGGGATTTGAAAACCAGGATGGAGAATTTTAAAATCGAGGCGTTGCCGGACCGGGAGCCGGTGTAGGTCAGCGAGCACAGTGGGGGTGATGGGTGAACGGGACTTGGTGTGAGTTAGGACACGGGGGCAGCAGGAGTTTTGAAAAAGCTCAAGTTTACGTAGGGTAGAATGTGGGTAGCCATCACTCTCCACCTCACAGGCACATACCACAGTGGTCACTGGATACCAATCAGAAACAGGAACCACGACTGATTTATTTTGCATTTCCTAGCCCAAGCAAGCAAAGGTCAATTGTCGCGTTCCCGAAATCAGCAGAGGCTGGAAATCAGATACGGGACCTTCCTGTTCTGCGCGCGTCGGTCGTGTGCAGCATGTTGTACTTATCCCCACAAGGCAGCCCGTGCCTAGCGTGTATTGGCCATGTGTGAATACAAAAAAGCTAAACAGAAACAGTGCACTAACCTGCAGTTCACACCAAGCAACTTCCACCCAGGTCTCCGTGTCCAGCCCTTTATACACAGTCTTAAAGGCTCCTCTCCCGAGCTCAATGTCAAACTTCAAGAACCGGCCTCCCGGCGAGGTGGCGACCGCCTTCATTTCGGCCTCCTCTTCGTTCTCTTTCTCCGTCCTCTCCTTCGACGAATCTTTCACCACCTCCGGGGTGGCTTTGGGCGTCGCCAGCTCGCTTCTGCCCTCCGGCGTGCTGGTGCAGGCCTGGCTCTCGGCGCGGGTGTCCGCGCCGGGCGCGCGGGCGGCCGCTTCTCGGTCGACCACCTCCACGCTCCGCCGCACGAAGCGGTGGTTCTCGGCGCTCTTGTCCAGCCTGGGGAGAGACGAGGGGCTGCCGCCACCGCCACTGCCGTCCTTCTCCTCTTTGCCGGGCATGGCGATCGAGCTCGAGTCGTTGCTGGTGGAGCTCTGGCTCGAGCTGGAAGTTACCCCGCCGGGTTTGCTGGAGTCCCCTGGGCCAGTCGGCTCTCCTGGGTCCGTGGCCATCTTGCAAGTAGCAGTTTATTTTTTTGTAAAGTAAAAAAAGAGAAACCCTCTCTTTCGTCAGACCAACCAATCTTTTAAAGCCCCTCTTTTAGCTTAGGACATGGCGACTGGATGGTTCCGCTGCACTTTAAGCAGGCATCTCGACAAACACGCAGAAACGGTGCCCCTTGAGGGGGGAAGAGAGAAGAAAAAAAAGCACAGCCTTCCTCTTCAGTTCTGAATCATATGACAGACAGCCACAGGACACCAAATTCTCTGTAAAAAAGACAAAAATACATGTTAAGGGGAAAGGGAAAACAAGGAAATGCGCCGTAACAAATCTTTAGTCAAAAGAAGCAGAAAAAACAACGACAGCGCAGTACATGAAAGAGAACGAGCTAGTTTAGTGGCCCTGCGTAATCACGCCTCTGCACGCTTGCAAAGCCAGTCGGTGCCTTCTCAATCAGGGAAGCCAGCAAGAAAGTTACTGAAAGTTTACCAGCTCTCTCTCTCTCCCCTACACATATAACTTTCTCCTCTCCTTTCCTGAAGCCAGTAACTGATGCTGGGGGATAGTTGCAGTTACACAGGCAGTGTGTCGCCACCCCATCCCCCCCACCTCCCCACCCATTCTTAATGTGTGACAGCATCTATCACGGGGCAAGAAGGAGGAAAGAAAGAGAGACTTGCATTTCTCCAGCACCTTTCACCGGACGTCCCAAAGCGCTTTACAGACAATGAAGGACTTTTTTTGAAGTGTGGTCACTGTTGTAATGCAGGAAACGAGGCAGCCAATTTGCGCACAGCAAGCTCCCACAAACAACAATGTGATAATGAGCAGAGCATCTGTTTTAGTGATGTTGATTGAGGGATAAATATTGGCCCCAGGACACCGGGGAGAACTCTTCCCCTGCTCTTCTTCCAATAGTGGCCGTGGGATCTTTTACGTCCCCCGAGGGGGCAGACAGGGCCTCGGTTTAACGTCTCATCCCGAAAGACGGCCCCTCCAACATTGCGGCGCTCCCTCAGCACCGCCCCTCCGACAGTGCAGCGCTCCCTCAGTACCGCCCCTCCGACAGTGCGGCGCTCCCTCAGTACTGCCCCACCGACAGTGCGGCGCTCCCTCAGTACTGCCCCTCCAACAGTGCGGCGCTCCCTCAGTACCGCCCCTCCGACAGTGCGGCGCTCCCTCAGTACTGCCCCTCCGACAGTGCGGCGCTCCCTCAGTACCGCCCCTCCGACAGTGCGGCGCTCCCTCAGTACTGCCCCTCCGACAGTGCGGCGCTCCCTCAGTACCGCCCCTCCGACAGTGCGGCGCTCCCTTAGTACTGCCCCTCTGAACTGCACTGGGAGTGTCACCCTAGACTTTTGTACTCAAGTCTCTGGAGTGGGACTGGAACCCACAAGCTCCTGACTTGGGCGAGAGTGAGACCCACTGAGCCCCGGCTGACACTGGGAAGAGGAGAGCATCACAGCCACACTTGGTCCTGAACTGACCCAACTTCCACGGGCGCTGACTTGCCAAGGAGCAGGTCGCTGGGCAGAAATCAGGAGCCTGGCCGATTAGCCGAGCGACTGCCCCGCTGCTTTGGCCGAGAGCTCTCGAGTTGACAGCGTTCAGGGTTTGAACGTGGGACCTTCCAGACTCTTACGACTCATCAATGCATCATCAGGTGCTTTTCGTTTTTGATGAGAAAATATTTGAGGGATTATATTAATGTTTGCCACTTTGTCATTTGGTCTTTACTGCACCACACCCACCAGCTGCAGGGACTGGTAAAGAATTTACTCCCGGACGCAGCACTGAACCAGGGGTCTGGGTTCGAAAGAAATCTGGGTTGGCTAAAACACCAGATTTCGATGCTGGAAAGCCCCAGCGAGTCATGCAGCCCCCGTGGAGAGAGCTCTCTGATGAAGGGGACTTGCCCGAAGCACTCGAATTCTCCGCTCTCTCCAGAAGGGATGCCTCGGACCCGGCTGAACACATCCAGCATCTTCTGTTTTTCAGATTTCCATAACCAGCAGCATTCAGCTTGTTGTTCAGTTCTATCCCGTGGCTTCGGCACAAGTTACAACATTCTTTTGGTCCCTCAATTGTAAAATAAAATGTCAATTTCATGCCTCGCATCATACTTCGAAACACATCCCTACTATCCTGACTATTTTAATCGGGACAGCGACAGACAGGCACGCAGAGGCACAGGCAGATTCAGAACAGAATCGTAGAAGTTTACAGCACGGAAGAAGGCCATTCGGCCCATCGTGTCCGCGCCGGCCGACAAAGAGCTCTCCAGCCTAATCCCACTGTCCAGCTCTCGGTCCGTAGCCCTGTAGGTTACGGCGCTTCGAGTGCGTATCCAAGTACTTTTTAAATGTGATGAGGGTTTCTGCCTCGACCGCCCTTTCAGGCAGTGAGTTCCAGACCCCCACCACCCTCTGGGTGAAAAAAGTTCTCCTTAACTCCCCTCTAATCCTTCTCCCAATGACTTTAAATCTCTGCCCCCCTGGTTACAGGCACAATCCAATCACAAATAGCCTTATTGCTGAATACGAAATGAACACATTCTCAACACAGGTAATTTCTAAATGACTGACTCCAATCAGGATACTTTTTTTTTAAATGATTTTTAACCAGCGGGCAGTTAAGGTCTGCCATGTCGAAGAGTTTTACATCGAAGGGGAAATAAACTGCAGCGACAGGAAGCGACTTCCGTTTTACACAGCCCGATTGCAGAGATTACAACAAAAGGAGGGCATTCGGCCCATCAAATCTGTGCCAGCGCTGTCGCTACACTCATCTCATCCCCCTGCCCTTTTCAAATCCTTATCCAGTTCCTTGTTAAACGATGTTACAGTCTGTTTCAACAGTCACTTGTGGTGAAGGATTCCAGGTTCTCTCTGCGCGGATGAACAGCTCCAACTGTACGCACCCACCCCAATCGAGTGCACCCAAGACACTTTGGGTGGGGAGCGCAAGGGCGACAGCGCGACTCCTTTCTAAAAAAAAAAAGCATTTTCCTCCTGCCCCACTGCTTGCGTCTCCCCGCTCTGTCCCGAGTTCGGAACGAAAAGTCTGTCCTCTCCAGGATGTCCAACGCAATGGTACAACTGAGAGGGTGACCACAACCTGGGGGAGGGGGGGGGGGGGGGGGGGGGGGGGGGGGGAGAGAAAGAGAGGAAAGGAATTTTTAAAAATTGCGGGAGCGACAAGCCTATGCAAGAACGAGAGAGCAGATTCACTGCTGCTGTTACATACCCAAGGAGACGGACGAGACAGGAATTACTGCTTCAAAAACCCACATGACTCATTTCCTTCACTCAACAGGCTGTCGGGCTCACAATAATCAACAGCTCACCTGCAGCAAGGTGTCCTTTGGCTTAACTACACACCCCTTTCGCACCATTGGCCGAACGGCCCTACCTAAAGCCAGCAGCCGACGTCAAATAAAGGTCTCTCGACTGCTCCGTACGAGGCCCAACCAACACTTCTGCACAGAAGCTGACAGCGAATCCAGTATTTCAGTGCTCCAGTCTGTGGCCTGGCGAAGTTACCCTTATCCTGAACTCGCCACCTCCCTCACCTGCACGCAGTAATCAGGAGATAATTGGCCCACCTTCAGGCAGACGAGAACGAATTTGGCAGCGCAAGACTCACAGGCTGACAATTAGCCAAGGCGGTGGTGAGCTAAACGATTTTTTTTTTTTTTTTAAATGATTAAGCAGATGAGCATTTCCGAAAGGTGGAGGCATGAATCAGCGGAATAATTAGACAGGTGTTTACCTTTTAACAAGCAGTCATTTGCACCATATCCAGTGCTGTAGGCTCTTTATGGAGGTTGAAAACAAAAAAAGCGCAGTGGAGCCTAGGGGCTTCCGACATTAAAACACGGAGGGCCGTAGAGTGGGAGTCAGGGATGAGGGCTTGAATTGTCTGAGCCAACAGCTTTTCGGTGTTCTCAAAGCGCGGGCAGAGGAAAGCTCTCGAAGTCAGCGCCGATCGCTGTGCCACGATCAAAACAACTAACAGGCGACCAGTTTGCAGAAAACCCATCTGAGGCACCGACAACTGGCACCAGTACAGGGCCTTGAATGCAGAGAAACAACCAGCCCCGTCCACAGAGTCTAATTAATGTACCTGTCAAAGAGACAGCACAGGCACGACGGGCCGAACGGCCTCCTTCTGTGCTGCAAGTTGCTACGATTCTATGAACATGGTCAGAGTATACAGGCTGTCTTGTCCCCCCCACTGAATGATTCAACCAAGGCTCAGTGGGTCTCATTCTGAGAGTCAGAAGGATGTGGGTTCGTAGTCCCACTCCAGAGACTTGAGCACAAAAATCTAGGCTGACACTCCAGTGCAGTACTGAGGGAGCACCGCACTGTCGGAGGGGCGGTACTGAGGGAGCGCCGCACTGTCGGAGGGGCGGTACTGAGGGAGCGCCGCACTGTCGGAGGGGCGGTACTGAGGGAGCGCCGCACTGTCGGAGGGGCGGTACTGAGGGAGCGCCGCACTGTCGGAGGGGCGGTACTGAGGGAGCGCCGCACTGTCGGAGGGGCGGTACTGAGGGAGCGCCGCACTGTCGGAGGGGCGGTACTGAGGGAGCGCCGCACTGTCGGAGGGGCGGTACTGAGGGAGCGCCGCACTGTCGGAGGGGCGGTACTGAGGGAGCGCCGCACTGTCGGAGGGGCGGTACTGAGGGAGCGCCGCACTGTCGGAGGGGCGGTACTGAGGGAGCGCCGCACTGTCGGAGGGGCGGTACTGAGGGAGCGCCGCACTGTCGGAGGGGCGGTACTGAGGGAGCGCCGCACCGTCGGAGGGGCGGTACTGAGGGAGCGCCGCACTGTCGGAGGGACGGTACTGAGGGAGCGCCGCACTGTCGGAGGGGCAATACTGAGGGAGCGCCGCACTGTCGGAGGGGCAGGACTGAGGGAGCGCCGCACTGTCGGAGGGGCAGGACTGAGGGAGCGCCGCACTGTCGGAGGGGCGGTACTGAGGGAGCGCCGCACTGTCGGAGGGGCGGTACTGAGGGAGCGCCGCACTGTCGGAGGGGCGGTACTGAGGGAGAGCCGCACTGTCGGAGGGGCAGTACTGAGGGAGCACCGCACTGTCGGAGGGGCGGTACTGAGGGAGCGCTGCACTGTCGGAGGGGCGGTACTGAGGGAGCACCGCACTGTCGGAGGGGGCCATCTTTTGGATGAGATGTTAAACTGAGGCCCCGTCTGCTCTCTCAGGTGGACATAAAAGATCCCATGGCACTATTTCGAAGAGGAGCAGGGGAGTTATCCCCAGCGTCCAGGCCAATATTATTCCTCAATCATCATAGAACGGTTATAGCACAGAGGGAGGCCATTCGGCCCCTCGAGCCCGTGCCGGCTCTCTGCAAGAGCACTTCAGCTAGTCCCACTCCCCCCCCACCCTCTCCCCGTAGCCCTGCAAATTTTTCCCCTCAGGTATTTATCCAACTCCCTTTTGAAAGCCACGATTGAATCTGCCTCCACCACCCTCTCAGGCAGTGCATTCCAGATCCTAACCACTTGCTGCGTAAAAAAGTTTTTCCTCATGTCGCCTTTGGTTCTTCTGCCAATCACCTTAAATCTGTGTCCTCTGGTTCTCGACCCTTCTGCCAATGGAAACAGTTTCTATCTATCTACTCTGTCCAAACCCCTCACGATTTTGAACACCTCGATCAAATCTCCTCTTAACCTTCTCTGCTCCAAGGAGAACAATCCCAGCTTCTTCAGTCTCTCCACATCACTGAAGTCCCTCATCCCTGGGACCATTCTGGTCAATCTCCCCTTAACCTTCTCTGCTCTAAGGAGAACAACCCCAGCTTCTCCAGTCTCTCCACGTAACTGAAGTCCCTCATCCCCTGGAACCATTCTCGTAAATCTTTTCTGCACCCTCTCTAAGGCCTTCACATCCTTCCTAAAGTGCGGAGCCCAGAATTGGACACAATACTCCAGTTGAGACCAAAGCAGTGTTTTATAAAGGTTCATCATAACTTCCTTGCTTTTGTACTCGATGCCTCTATTTATGAAGCCCAGGATCCCGTATGCTTTTTTTTTTAAACTGCTTTCTCAACCTGCCCTGCCACCTTCAATGATTTGTGCACACATGCCCCCAGGTCTCTCTGTTCATCCACCCCCTTTAGGATCGTACCCTTTAGTTTATATTGCTAAAACAGATTATCTGGTCATGATCATATTGCTGTCTGTGGGAGCTTGCTGAGAGAAAATTGGCTGCCGCACTTCCCACGTTACAAGAGTGACCACACTTTGAAAGTCCTTCATTGGCTGCGAGGCGCTTTGGGACGTCCTGAGGTGGTGAAAGGCGCTGGAGAAATGCGAGTCTTTCGTTTTTAAAGTAATAGTTGAGCGATACACCCTCCCCCGATGTGAGAGACTGTGCCAGCATTGGCATTCACACAGCAGCAATCAGCGTGGCACAATTTAACAGGAAGAGGCAGCATCATCCAAACGGTACTATCTTGAGAGGGGGTGCAAGAGCAGAGGGAGCAGGGGGTGCATCATCACAAATCTTTGAAGGCAGCAGGGCAAGTTGATGAGGCAGCTAAGATATGGGAGAACAACAGAAAACGCTGGAAAAACTCAGCAGGCCAGGCAGCATCCGTGGAGAAAGAAACAGAGTTAACGTTTCAGGTCGAAGACCTTTCGTCAGAACTGGAAAAAAAGCAGGAAATGGAATAGATTTTAAAGCAGGTTCAGGGGCTGGGAAAAGGGGGAGGGGATGAAAGAACAAAAGGGAAGGTCAGTGATAGGAGAGAAAGCAGGAGAGATTAAAAGACATCGAGAGATATTCAAGGCAAGAGGGGATCTCATCGAAACATATAAAATTCTGACAGGTCTGGACAAACTAGATGCAGGAAGGATGTTCCCGATGGTCGGAGAGTCCAGAACCAGGGGTCATAATCTAAGGATAAGGGGTAAGCCATTTCGGACAGAAATGAGGAAGAACTTCTTCACCCAGAGAGTGGTGAACCTGTGGAATTCTCTACCACAGAAGGTAGTTGAGGCCAAGTCATTAAATATATTCAAGAATGAGTTAGATATATTTCTTAAAGCTAAAGGTATCAAGGGATATGGGGAGAAGGCAGGGACAGGGTACTGAGTCTGGATGATCAGCCATGATCTCATCGAATGGCGGAGCAGGCTCAAGGGGCCGAATGGCCTACTCCTGCTCCTATCTTCTATGTTTCTATGTTAAGAGGAGGTGGAAATGGGACAGGCTGAGGAACAAAGGATGGCTCTAGATGAAGGGTGAAATGCGCTGGCAGAATGAAGGACAGCTGACAGCTTCTGGGAGGGAAGAAAAAAAGCCAAACAAAAGTGTGGATAAAAAAATAAAATATATATATATATATATATATATATATATATGTGATAGGGGCCGGGGTTATGATCTGAAATTGTTGAACTCTATGTTGAGTCCAGAGGGCTGTAAAGTGCCTAATCGGAAGATGAGGTGCTGTTCCTCGAGCTTATGCTGAGCTTCCGTGGAACAATGCAAGAGGCCGAGGACGGTGAGGTCAGAGTGGGAGTGGAGCGGAGAATTAAAGTGACAGGCCGCCGGGAGCTCGGGGTCCCCCTTACAGACTGAACGGAAGTGTTCCGCAAAGCGGTCACCCAATCTATCGTACAAGATATGGGACACTTGGCTTTGTAAGTAGGGGCAGCGAGTACAAAAAACAAGTGTTACGGTAAACCTTTACAAATCACTGGTTAGGCCTCAGCTGGAGTATTGGGTCCAATTCTGGGCACCGCACTTCAGGGAGGATGTCAAGGCCTTGGAGAGGGTGCACAGGAGATTGACCAGAATGGTACCAGGGATGAGGGACTTCAGTGATGTGGAGAGACTGGAGAAGCTGGGGTTGTTCTCCTTAGAGCAGAGAAGGTTATGGGGAGATTGACCAGAATGGTTCCAGGGATGAGGGACTTCAGTGATGTGGAGAGACTGGAGAAGCTGGGGTTGTTCTCCCTGGAGCAGAGAAGGTTAAGGGGAGATTGACCAGAATGGTACCAGGGATGAGGGACTTCAGTGATGTGGAGAGACTGGAGAAGCTGGGGTTGTTCTCCTTAGAGCAGAGAAGGTTAAGGGGAGATTTAGTAGCAAGTGGGTCGGTAAGCAGAGGTCATAGATTTAAGATAATTAAGATAGAGGGGAAATGAGGAGAATTTTTTTTCACAGAGGGGTGTTGTGATCTGGAACGCAGTGCCTGAAAGGGCAGTGGAATCAGATTCCAGAGCAAATTTCAAGAAGAAATTGGACGTGTACTCGAAGAGGATTCATGTGCAGGGCTATGAGGAAAGAGCAGGGGGGAGTGTGGGACTAATTGGAGAGCTCTTTCACAGAGCCGACACAGGCACGATGGGTCGAATGGCCTTCTTCTGTGCTGTAAGATTCTGGGAATTCAATCAATCATAAGCAAGTTTGTTCCCCCATCCACCACCACCCCCCCCCCCCCCCGCCCCCCACACTGGGCCAGTGCCTCAGCCCTGCGCAGCGCTCATCAAATGGCACCCATCCAAGGGCCAACACAGCTCAATCTACCAAACAAAGTGAGTTTGGAGGGGGGGGGGGGGGGGGAAGAGTAACGTGACGAGGGCGGTGACGTCACCCTCTGGTTGCAAATTAAATGCAGATACATGCTCCTAAATATAGAGAGAGATTCCCAAAATGTAAAGCTGTTGATGAAAGATATAATCTAGCCAAAGCTGCTAACGCAACATGCGAACCCTTTGGGCAAGTGGTTCAAGATGTGCATTTGCTCTCAATTTCCCTGCACGAGCTCAATCTCCGCTCTTTGCAACACTGGCTGGGGGTGGGGGGCGGGGGGAAGGTGATACCAAATGGAAGCCGGAAGCACCCGCTGGAGAGGGCTAGGGGGACAACAAGCACGATTCATTCTGCAGGTGTGCCAGCATAAGAACGCAAGAAATAGGAGCAGGAGTCGGCCATTCGGCCCCTCGAGCCTGCTCCGCCATTCAACGAGATCAAGGCTGATTTTCGACCTCAACACCACTTTCCCGCCCGATCCCTCGATTCCCCTCGAGTCCAAAAATCTATCGATCACTGTCTTGAATATACTCAACGACTGAGCCTCCACAGCCCTCTGGGGTAGAGAATTGCAAAGATTCACCACCCTCTGAGTGAAGAAATTCCTCCTCATCTCAGTCCTAAATGGCTGACCCCTTATCCTGAGACTGTGACCCCTGGTTCTAGACTCTCCAGCCAGGGGGGAAACAGCCTCTCAGCATCTACCCTGTCAATCCCCCTCAGAATCTTATATGTTTCAATGAGATCGTCTCTCATTCTTCTAAACTCCAGAGAGTATCGGCCCATTCTGCACAATCTCTCCTCATAGGACAATCCCCCCCATCCCAGGAATCAGTCTGGTGAACCTTCGTTGCTCTCCCTCTATGGCAAGTATATCCTTCCTTAGGTAAGACGACCAAAACTGTACACAGTACTCCAGGTGTGGTCTCACCAGGGCCCTTTATACCCCCTGGCGGATCACCCAGCTACCTTCTGGACACCCAGTGCTGGCACGTTGGGGGACCAACAGGAGGGGGAAGCAACGAGTGGAAGCAAAGTTAATTACAAGTGCTTTCCTAATGGTTCAGTGTGCCCCAGACTGGCAAGGGGTGGTGGGGGGGAAACAGCCAGGGCTCCTGCCGCTGATCCCGGCTGATAGCTGCCCGGTCGTGCGGGGACATCGGGCGAGAGCTGGATCAGACTCGACCGTGACGCCCCAGCCAGTCAAATAGCCTGCTGACACTCAGTATCTAGGTTCATGACGTACAGAATGGGTACCCAAGGAACCCTGTGTCATGCGCGGATTCTGGCCTACAGCAGGGGAACTGAGGGAACAAGGCCCTCTGGTGAGAAAAAACACAGAATAAGAAGTGTGTCACCGCATAAAAGAAACGCTTTCTTTAGGTAACACCTAATCGCGTGCATTTCAAAGCACTCTGCACACAATAGAACACTTCAGGCGGATGGCATAAAGGTCCCAGAGGATTGATTACCCAATGAAGAGCAGGGATTTCTGGCTAACGTCTCTCCCTCAACCAACACCAAAAGCAGACCGTCGGCCAGGACACGAGGACAACCCTCCACTTCTCATCAAACAGTGCGCGGGCTCGTTCACGTCCAGCTCAGGCACTGGAACAAGCAGACGAGGCCTCGGTTTTAACAAAAAGAGACAATTCAGCAATCCCTCAGTGCGAGAAGAACATGAGAATCAGGAGCAGGAGTCGGCCGTTCAGCCCCTCAAGCCTCCTCCGCCATTCAATAAGATCACGGCTGATCTTCGACCTCAACTCCACTTTCCCGCCCCGATCCCCACATCCCTCGATTCCCCCAGTCCAAAAATCAATCGATCTCAGCCTTGAATATACTCGCACAACACCAGGTTATAGTCCAACAGCTTTATTTGAAATCACAAGCTTTCGGAGCGCTGCTCCTTCTCCGCATCTTGAATATACTCAACGACTGAGCATCCACAGCCCTCTGGGATAGTGAATTCCAAAGATTCACCACCCTCTGAGTGAAGAAATTCCTCCTCATCTCAGTCCTAAATGGCTGACCCCTTATCCTGAGACTGTGACCCCTGGTTCTAGACTCTCCAGCCAGGGGGGAAACAGCCTCTCAGCATCTACCCTGTCAATCCCCCTCAGAATCTTATATGTTTCAATGAGATCACCTCTCATTCTCCTAAACTCCTGAGAGTATAGGCCCAATCTGCACAATCTCTCCTCATATGACAGCCCTCTCATCCCAGGAATCAATCTAGTGAGCCTTCGTTGCACCGCCTCTAAGGCAAGTATATCCTTCCTTCGATAAGGAGACCAAAACTGTGCACAGTACTCCAAAGCCCTATATTAGAGTCTCAGCCGAGATCATCTTACAGTTTTCTGACTCGAAGTGCTGCCGACTGAGCCAAGCTGATAACAGACTTCCAGCAGTCGCTGGAGGTTATCTGGGGTCAGTTACTTACTAACTCATGCATAAACACCCCTCCATGTTTGACGTCCCAACTGCGGGCCCGTAAATATCTCCCCCCCCCCCCCACCCCCCCTCCCCTCCGTCCCATTGTAAAAGTTACAAATGGAAGGCCCGTCAAAGGGCAGTACGCACAACTGTGCAAGTCAAAGCTTCTGCTTCCAGTTCGGGTTCGTGCGGCATCACCATTTCAAACTGTTTGAGCAGCTGAACTAGTCAACCAAAAAAAAGGGAAAAAAAGCACAGAAAGCCGTTCGTTCAAACAAGCAATTTCCTTTTACAAGTGCGGGGAGGCAAAGCAGGAAGGGCCCAGCAGTTGTAGGTCTCACATCAAATGAGAGAGAGAGTAAATTAATAATGTTAGAAGGGACAACGCAGGATAGATTTTGCTGGATCTAGAGTACCGACTGCGCCACCAGCTCAACAACCCTCGCTGTATCAATATATCAAAGTTACAGAGGCTTCCAGTAGTTAAACAGCAGCCAGCGCGAGAGGTACAAAGTACGAGGATCTCTACTCACTCATTCATTCACAGACGCGCCAGGCTCAAGCACAACGTGACAGCTACTGCTTTTGATCTCGGGAGCTGCAGGAAAAGGAGACAGTCGGCTTCGGCAATTTTCCACCTACTTACGGGGCCAAACAGCCCTTTCCAATGAACACCGCTATTTCTCTGAAGAATGGGAAATCCAAGTGGAGGGGTGGGGGGGGGGGGGGTAGGTGGGGGGGATGTGGGGTGGGGGGGAAGGGAGAGCAGCCCTGCTCCGCAGCCTGTACGTCTGTCTACGCTAGACCCACACGCACTCCAACACTCACTCAGCAAATTAAAATCCACATCCTCTTGCACCGTTAATTGCTCTTTTTTTTTTTAAAAAGGAACTCGTGGTGTTTACAAATCGTATACTGCGAAGATAAAACCGAGCGGCTGTTGAGAAACACCTTTCAAAGGCACGTCATGTACACGGGGAGAAATCTTATACACCTCAATGACGTGGGCAGCAGCAGCAGCAGCAACAACCACCTGCATTTATCCAGCGCCATTAACATAGTAAAACGTCCCAAGGCGCTGCACAGGAGTGCTTTAAGACAAAAAATTTGACACCGAGCCACATAAGGAGATATTAGGGCAGGTGACCAAAAGCTTGGTCAAAGAGGTCGGTTTTAAGGAGCGTCTTAAAGGAGGAGAGAGAGAGGTAGCGAGGTGGACAGGTTTAGGCAGGGAATTCCAGAGCTTAGGGCCCAGGCAACAGAAGGCACGGCCACCAAAGGTTGAGCAATTATAATCAGGGATGCTCAAGAGGGCAGAATTGGAGGAGCACAGATATCGCAGGGGGGGGGGGGTTGTGGGGCTGAAGGAGATTACAGAGACAGGGAGGGGGCGAGGAGGCCACGGAGGGCTTAACCGGGAGCCAATGTAGGTCAGTGAGCACAGGGGGGGCGATGGGCGAACGGGACTCGGTGCGAGTTAGGACACGGGGGCAGCCGAGTTTTGGATGACCTCAAGTTTATGGAGGGTAGAATGTGGGAGGCCGGCCAGGAGTGCGTTGGAATAGTCCAGTCTAGAGGCAACAAAGGCAATGATGAGGGTTTCAGCAGCGGATGAGCTGAGGCAGGGGCGGAGACGGGCGATGTTACGGAGGTGAAAGGAGAAATTAGGGACAGGTGGAGGCAGGTTTTAAGGAGCGTCTTAGAGGAGGAGAGAGAGGCGGAGAGGTTTAGGGAGGGAATTCCAGAGCTCGGGGGCCCAGGCGGCTGAAGGCACGGCCTCCAATGGTGGAGCGATGGAAATCGGGGGAGGCTCGAGGGGCCAGAATTGGAGGAGGCGGGGATCTCGGAGGGTTGCGGGGCTGGAGGAGGTTACAGAGATAGGGAGGGGGGCGAGGAGGCCATGGAGGGAATTTAAAAACAAGGATGAGAATTTTAAAATCGAGGCGTTGCTTAACCGGCAGATTTGTTTATATGCCTGGAATGTTTATAAGTAACATTAATAGGCATACATCGCTTAAAAACAGTTGCAAACACGACAACACCAAGGGATATCCATGAACATGTAGAAATATATACGTAGTGCGTTAAATGTGAGCTATATACATACGTATATACACACACACAATGCAAGATATATAAATATACCACAGAATCCTAGAAATTTACAGCACTGGAGGCCGCCATTTGGCCCATTGTGTCCGCACCGGCCGACAAAGAGCTCTCCAGCCTAATCCCACTGTCCAGCTCTCGGTCCGTAGCCCTGTCGGTTACGGCGCTTCGAGTGCGTATCCAAGTACTTTTTAAATGTGATGAGGGTTTCTGTCTCGACCACCCTTTCAGGCAGTGAGTTCCAGTTAAAAGTCCATGGGATCCAAGGCAAAGTGTCAAGTTGGATTCAAAACTGGCTCGGAGGCAGGAAGCAGAGGGTAATGGTTTTGATGGGTGTTTTTGTGACTGGAAGGCTGTTTCCAGTGGGGTTCCGCAGGGCTCAGTATTAGGTCCCTTGCTTTTTGTGGTATATATCAATGATCTAGACTTGAATATAGGGGGTATGATTAAGACGTTTGCAGATGATACTAAAATCGGCTGCGTGGTCGATACTGAAGAAGGAAGCTGTAGACTGCAGGAAGAGATCAATAAATTGGTCAGGTGGGCAGAACAGTGGCAAATGGAATTCAATCGGGAGAAGTGTGAGGTAATGCATTTGGGGAGGGCTAATAAGGAAAGGGAATTCACATTAAATGGTAGGACACTGAGTAGTGTAGAGGAACAAAGGGACCTTGGAGTGCATGTCCACAGATCCCTGAAGGTAGCAGGCCAAGTAGATAAGGTGGTTAAGAAGGCATACGGGATACTTGCCTTTATTAGCCGTGGCATAGAATGCAAGAGCAGGGGGGTTATGCTTCAACTGTATAAAACACTAGTTAGGCCTCGGCTAGAGTACTGCGTGCAGTTCTGGTCACCACAATACAGGAAAGATGTGATTGCACTAGAGAGGGTACAGAGGAGATTTACGAGGATGTTGCCGGGAGTAGAGAATCTTGGCGATGAGGAAAGACTGGATAGGCTGGGTCTGTTTTCTTTGGAACAGAGGAGGCTGAGGGGAGACCTTATTGAGGTGTATAAAATTATGAGGGGCCTAGATAAAGTGGATAGGAGGGACACAGATTGAAAGTAAGTGGTGGAAGGTTTAGAGGGGATTGGAGGGGAAATTTCTTCACCCAGAGGGTGGTGGGGGTCTGGAACTCACTGACTGAAAGGGTGGTAGAGGCAGGAACCCTAACCACATTTAAAAAGTACTTGGATGTGCACTTGGGATGCTCTAACCTGCAGGGCTACGGACCAAGAGCTGGGAAGTGGGATTAGGCTGGATAGCTCTTTGTTGGTCAGCGCGGACACGATGGGCTGAAATGGCCTCCTTCCGTGCTGTAACTTTCTATGATTCTATGAGACCCCCACCACCCTCTGGGTGAAAAAAGTTCCTCAACTCCCCCCTAATCCTTCTCCCAATGACTTTAAATCTCTGCCCCCTGGTTATTGACCTCTCTGCTCAGGGAAATAGGTCCTTCCTATCCACTCTATCCAGGCCCCTCATCATTTTATACACCTCAATTAAATCTCCCCTCAGCCTCCTCTGTTCCAAAGAAAACAACCCCAGCCTCTCCAATCTTTCCTCATCGCTAAAATTCTCCAGTCCTGGCAACATCCTCGCAAATCTCCTCTGTACCCATAGGAGAAAATACTGATGCACAACATATATATGCAAGATATATTCACAAATATAGTTATATATACACAATTATAGATTAATATACCTTAGAAAATACTGAAGCACATTATATATGCAAGATATATTCAAAAATATATGTACATAAACACATACAATATATTAATATAACATATATAAAACTTATGCACATCATATATGCAATAAAAATATATATATATACACACACAATATACCATACATAAAATATTTATGCAAGATATATTCACAAATATATTTATATAGACACAAATATATAATATACCTTATAAAATACTTCTGCACAATATATTCGATCGGTTCAAAAACATTTATATACAATGAATTAATATAATGCATAGAAATTGTGCAAAAGTATACAAGATATATTCAAAAATATACTTGTATATACAATTATATATTAATATACCACAGAAAATACTTATGCACAATATATATGCAAGATATATTCATATATATATATATATACCACAATTATATATTGATATACCACAATTATACAATATATCACACAGAAAATACTTATGCACAATATATATGCAAGATATATTCAAAAATATATGTATATATACGCAATTATATATTGATATACCACAATTATATATTAATATACCACAATTACATTAATATACCACAATTATATATTAATATACCACACAGAAAATACTTATACACAATATATATGCACAAACATGATACTCACACACATATATATTTATAAAAATTATACCGGCGCGCATCCAAATGATCGAATCCCAACATCTGACTCATCGCAAGAGCACGCGCACCAATTTTTGGGGGGTTAGGCCCCAGGGGAGACAGACTTTAAAAGAGCGGCAAGGTTTGAGCGGGTCAGGAGCAGAATATTGCAGCGGGGCGGCCCCAGGGCAGCGGCCCCAGGGCAGCAGCGAGACTCCATCCCTGCAGGGACCCGGGGAGGAGGAGATGGGGGGGAAATGCAGACTGCGGGGCGGGGGACGATTGGTTATTGCGGGGTTTAACCCCCCCTTTGCGTTAAGATCCCTCAGAGCTTTGCAACCATTTTAACATCTTCTTTGGAGTAAAAAATAAAGAAAAGGCAGATTTTAACCCTTCCAACAGCTTCTCTTCCCCAAAATATATTGTTTTAGAGGGAATAATAATTATAGACCCCCAAAAAAAGTCTATTTAGAATCAAAAAAGCCTACTTAGCCTCAAAAAGTCTACTTAGACCCCAAAAAATCTGCTAAACCCCAAATTATATTAACACACACACCCCCGAGAGAAAAATGAATTATAGATCAGATTTTTCCAATAAAAAAGTCTATATAGACCCCCCCAAAAATCTGCTAAACCCCAAATTATATTAACGTGGACATTCAGAGAAAAATTAATGATAGATCAGATTTTTTTTAATCACAAGTCTGTTTAGACCCCCCAAAAAAATCTGCTAAACCCCAAATTATATTGAGAAAAATTAATTATAGATCAGATTTTTTTATTAGAAAATAGACCCCCAAAAAGTCTAGTTCGACCCCAAAAATATCTGCTGAACCCCAATTATATTAAGAAAAATAATTAAGATATTAATCACAAAAAGGTCTATTTAGACCCAAAAATATCAGCTAAACCCCAAATTATATGAAGAGTGAGAAAAATTCAGATATTGATCACAAAAAAGTCTATTTAGACCCCAAAAATATCAGCTAAACCCCAATTATCTTAACACACACCCTCTAAAGAGAAAAATAATTAATTAGATCAGATTTTTCCACACACAAAAAAATAGACCACTTCTCCCCCCCAACCAAAAAAATAAAACCTAACCCATTTTTTCCCCCACACAAAACAGACTACCTCCTCCCATTAAAAAAAACCCCAGGGAATTATCTCAACAAACCTAGGGGTTTGAAATGAGTGATTTAAAGATTTTTTTAACACCCCTCAAAAAAAAAAAAAAATTTTTTTTTTTTAAAATCTTCCCTTCCAAGATTGCAGGAGGGGGTCGGGCGGGGGAAAAGCTGAGGTAAAGTGGGTGTGGGGTGGGGGGAATCTTTGAGAATTGACGGCGGGGAGATCGAGCGACCGAACACCACTACCACCGTCGATCGGGGCCGCCCGCCTTCAGCGGAAGATATTTTCAAAACCGCTCAGCGGGGCCGGCTGCGCGCGCAGCCTGTCCCCCGACTCTTCCCCCCCTCTCTCTCTCCGCCGGAAGTCGGCCGCCGGGCCTGCCGGGAGTTGTAGTTTTTTCTCCCTCGCCGACCTTTATTTTTTTTACAATTCGCTTCCTTTAATCCGACTTTCTCTCACTGATCATCCAGACGAGTGCTTTTAAAGAGAGAATTCGATCCATTTTTAATTAAAAGCATTTTTTTTTTTCAAAGCCCGGCCGGAAGTCCACCTCGCCCCTCCTCCTCGCCACAAGCCTGCTGGGAGTCGTAGTCTCCGACCTTTAATTTTATCGCTCCGATTTCTTTTTTTTTAATCCTTAAAAAGGATGAGATTTTCCTCCGACAAATCATTCGAAAAATGTCCTTTTGAAAAATATAATTAACTCGATTTTTTTTAAATTCTGAAGGGAGGGGGGAAATTGCCGGAAGTGCCACCGGAAGTCCGCCGCCGGGCCTGCTGGGAGTTGTAGTTTCTGAATCTCTTTTTGAAAACCAACTGTCAGCTTTTTTTTATTCAATTTAATTTTTTTAATGGGTTTCACCTCACTTAGGCTGTCAGTAGAAAAGTTGTTTAGACAGGTAATAGAAATAAAATTAAAAATTGAAGGGGGAATTTTTTTCAATTTATTAAATAATCACGTGATCGGGCGAGGACGCGACCCCAGAAGTTGAAACCTCCAGGGTTCAAAACAAAAAATTAAACCGAACCGTCATTTTCCGCCTTAATCGGATTATTAATTTTATTTTCGTATCCCATTTTTAAACGTCAATGAATTTAATATTTCTAAAAAAGGTACAAAAATTCTGCCTTTTACATTTTTTCTGTCAGTAAAAGACTACATTTCCCATCGTGCTCCGGCCGGGCGGCCTTGCGCGCAGGCGCGTCACCGCCTGTTTTCTCCCCTCACGGCCTGCGTGGCGCTGCCGACGCGGTGACGTCGCCGCGCAACGTGTTCCCCACGGCTGCCTAGCAACAGAGGTCTGGATCCTGCAGCTAGGCCCAAAGCCATTGTGGCCAAGTCCACCATTTCCCAGCAATTCCAACACTTGAGCAAATAAAAACATTTCATTAAAAAAAAACACATGCTGGGTGGCACCTAAATTTTTTTTTAAAATCCACTCCCTGTTTTCATTTTCAACAGCTTGCAGTTATACCCGTGTTCCTGGAATACGAGAACGGTTACAGCGCAGGAGGGGGAGGCCGTTCAGCCCCTCGAGCCCATGCCGGCTCTCTGCAAGAGCATTCTCCCCCACCGCCCTTCCCCCCACCCCCCCCGCAGCCCTGCAAAAATGTTCCCCCTTCAGCTACTCCCCTTTTGAAAGCCACACGGGATACACGGCACAGAAACGGGCCCATGCCCGGGGTTTGAGCTCCACTCGAGCCTCCTCCCGTCTTTCCCCATCTAACATTCGCGCCACACAAGTGCCAGGCAATGACCATCTCCAACATGAGAGAGTCTAACCACCGCTCCTTGACATTCAACAGCATTAGAGTCATAGAGTTATACAGCACAGAAAGAGGCCCTTCGGCCCATCGTGTCCGCGCCGGCCATCAAGCCCTATCTATACTAATCCCATTTTCCAGCACTTGGTCCGTAGCCTTGTATGCTATGGTGTTTCAAGTGCTCATCTAAATGCTTCTTGAATGTTGTGAGGGTTCCTGCCTCTACCATCCTTTCAATCAGTGAGTTCCAGATTCCAACTACCCTCTGGGTGAAAAAGTTTTTCCTCAAATCCCCTCTAAACCTCCTGCCCCTTACCTTGAAACTATGCCCCCTGGTTATTGACCCCTCTACTAAGGGGAAAAGTTCCTTTCTATCTACCCTATCTATGCCCCTCATAATTTTGTACACCTCAATCAGGTCCCCCCTCGGCCTTCTCTGCTCTAAGGAAAACAACCCCAGCCTGTCCAGTCTCTCTTCATAGCTGAAGCGCTCCAGCCCAGGTAACATCCTGGTGAATCTCCTCTGCACCCTCTCCAATGCAATCACATCCCTCCTATAGTGTGACGACCAGAACTGCACACAGTATTCTGCCTCCTGCACTACCCCTAACCATCGCCGAATCCCCCACCATCAACATCCTGGGGGTCACCATGGACCAGAAACTTAACTGGACCAGCCACATAAATACTGTGGCAACAAGAGCAGGTCAGAGGCTGGGTATTCTGTGGCGAGTGTCTCACCTCCTGACTCCCCAAAGCCTTTCCACCATCTACAAGGCACAAGTCGGGAGTGTGATGAAATACTCTCCACTTGCCTGGATGAGTTGCAGCTCCAACAACACTCAAGAAGCTCGGCACCATCCAGGACAAAGCCGCCCGCTTGATTGGCACCCCATCCACCACCTTAAACATTCACTCCTCCGTGGCTGCAGTGTGTACCATCCACAAGATGCACTGCAGCAACTCGCCAAGGCTCCTTCGGCAGCACCTCCCAAACCCGCGACCTCTTCCACCTAGAAGGACAAGGGAAGCAGGCGCATGGGAACACCACCACCTCCAAGTTCCCCTCCGAGTCACACCCCATCCTGACTTGGAAATATATCGGCTGATCCTTCATCGTCGCTGGGTCAAAATCCTGGAACTCCCTCCCTAACAGCACTGTGGGAGTACCTTCACCACATGGACTGCAGCGGTTCAAGAAGGCGGCTCACCACCACCTTCTCAAGGGCAATTAGGGATAAGCAATAAATGCCGACCTTGCCAGCGACGCCCACATCCCATGAATGAATAAAAAAACCTCTATCAGCATAACCCTCTATTCCCTTCTCCCTCAAATACTTGTCCAGCTCCCCCTTAAATGCATCGATACTATTCGCTTCAACCACTCCCTGTGGTAACGAGTTCCACATTCTCACCACTCTCTGGGTAAAGAATTTTCTCCTGAATTCCCTATTGGATTTCTTGGTGACTATCTTATATTGATGGCCTCTAGTTATGCTCTTCCCCACAAGTGGAAACACTCTCTCTGTATCCACTCTATCAAAACCTTTCATAATTTCAAAGACCTCAGCCTTCTTTTTTCAAGAGAAGAGAGACCCAGCCTGTTCATCCTTTCCTGATATGTATACCCTCGCATTTCTGGTATCACCCTTGTAAATCTTCTCTGCACCCTCTCCAGTGTTTCTATATCCTTTTTATAATATGGCGACCA
Organism: Squalus acanthias; assembly: GCA_030390025.1. Lineage (NCBI taxonomy): Eukaryota > Metazoa > Chordata > Chondrichthyes > Squaliformes > Squalidae > Squalus > Squalus acanthias. Next base: position 1,097,962 of record JASTWF010000085.1, read on the forward strand.
GATCTGCACGCAGTACTCAAAGTGTGGTCTAACCAAGGTTCGATACAGGTTTAGCACAAATTCCCTACTCTTCAATTCTATCCCTCTAGAAATAAACCCCATGATTGAATCTGCCTCCACCACCCTTTCAGGCAGTGCATTCCCGATCCTAACCACTCGCTGTGTTAAAACAGTTTTTCCTCATGTCGCCTTTGGTTCTTCTGCCAATCACCTTAAATCTGTGTCCTCTGGTTCTCGACCCTTCCACCAATGGGAACAGTTTCTCTCTATCTACTCTGTCCAGACCCCTCATGATTTTGAACACCTCTACCAAATCTCCTCTCAACCTTCTCTGCTCCAAGGAGAACAATCCCAGCTTCTCCAGTCCCTCCACATCACTGAAGTCCCTCATCCCTGGTACCATTCTGGTCAATCTCCCCTTAACCTTCTCTGCTCTAAGGAGAACAAGCCCAGCTTCTCCAGTCTCTCCACATCACTGAAGTCCCTCATCCCTGGTACCATTCTGGTCAATCTCCCCTTAACCTTCTCTGCTCTAAGGAGAACAACCCCAGCTTCTCCAGCCTCTCCACATCACTGAAGTCCCTCATCCCTGGAACCGTTCTGGTCAATCTCCCCTTAACCTTCACTGCTCTGAGGAGAACAACCCCAGCTTCTCCAGTCTATCAATGTAACTGAAGTCCCTCATCCCTGGAACCATTCTCGTAAATCTTTTCTGCACCCTCTCTAAAGCCTTCACATCCTTCCTAGAGTGCAGTGCCCAGAATTGGACACAATACTCCAGTTGGGGCCGAACCAGTGTTTTAGACAGGTTCATCATAATTTCCACCATTTTGTACTCTATGCCTCCATTTATGAAGCCCAGGATCCCGGAAGCTTTTTTAACTGCTTTCTCAACCTGCCCTGCCACCTTCAACGATTTGTGCACACATACCCCCAGGTCTCTCTGTTCCTGTACCCCCTTTAGAATTGTACCCTTTAGTTTACATGTCCTCTCCTCGTTCTTCTCCAGTCTCTCCACATAACTGAAGTCCTTCATCCCTGGAACCATTCTGGTCAATCTCCCCTTAACCTTCTCTGCTCTAAGGAGAACAACCCCAGCTTCTCCAGTCTCTCCACGTAACTGAAGTCCCTCATCCCTGGTACCATTCTGGTCAATCTCCCCTTAACCTTCTCTGCTCTAAGGAGAACAATCCCAGCTTCTCCAGTCTCTCCACGTAACTGAAGTCCCTCATCCCTGGTACCATTCTGGTCAATTTCCTCTTAACCTTCTCTGCTATAAGGGGAACCATCCCAGACAGAGGTACCGTCTTTCGGATGAGGTGTTAAACCGAGATCCCCGTCTGCTCTCTCGGGTGTGTGTCAAAGATCACATGGCCACCATTGGAAGAAGAGTAGTGGGGAGTTCTCCCTGGTGTCCTGCAGCCAATATTTATCCCTCAATCAACATCAGTAAATAACAGATGATCTGGTCATTATCACATTGCTGTTCCATATATATAAACCCCCCGAACACCTTGTTCAGATTCCAGCCTGTAACTCACTCCCGGGTATCCGTTATTCTATATATAAACCCCCCCGAACCCTTCGATTAGATTCCAGCCTGTAACTCACTCCCGGGTATCCGTTATTCTATATATAAACCCCCCCGAACCCCTCGATTAGATTCCAGCCTGTAACTCACTCCCGGGTATTTGTTATTCTATATATAAACCCCCCGAACCCCTCGATTAGATTCCAGCCTGTAACTCACTCCCGGGTATCTGTTATTCTATATATAAACCCTCGATTAGATTCCAGCCTGTAACTCACTCCCGGGTATCCGTTATTCTATCTATAAACCCTCCCGAACCCCTCGATTAGATTCCAGTCTGTAACTCACACCCGGGTATCCGTTATTCTATATATAAACCCCCCGAACCCCTCGATTAGATTCCAGCCTGTAACTCACTCCCGGGTATCCGTTATTCTATATATAAACCCCCTCGAACCCCTCAATTAGATTCCAGCCTGTAACTCACTCCCGGGTATCTGTTATTCTATATATAAACCCCCCGAACCCCTCGATTAGATTCCAGCCTGTAACTCACTCCCGGGTATCCGTTATTCTATATATAAACCCCCCCGAACCCCTCGATTAGATTCCAGCCTGTAACTCACTCCCTGGTATCCGTTATTCTATATATAAACCCCCCCGAACCCCTCGATTAGATTCCAGCCTGTAACTCACTCCCGGGTATCCGTTATTCTATATATAAACCCCCCGAACCCCTCGATTAGATTCCAGCCTGTGACTCACTCCCGGGTATCCGTTATTCTATATAAACCCCCCCCGAACCCCTCGATTAGATTCCAGCCTGTAACTCACTCCCGGGTATCTGTTATTCTATATATAAACCCCCCGAACCCCCCGATTAGATTCCAGCCTGTAACTCACTCCTGGGTATCCGTTATTCTACATAGAAACCCCCTCGAACCCCTCGATTAGATTCCAGCCTGTAACTCACTCCCGGGTATCCGTTATTCTATATATAAACCCCCAGAACCCCTCGATTAGATTCCAGCCTGTGACTCACTCCCGGGTATCCGTTATTCTAAATATAAACGCCTCGAACCCCTCGATTAGATTCCAGCCTGTAACTCACTCCCGGGTATCTGTTATTCTATATATAAACCCCCCCAAACCCCTCGATTAGATTCCAGCCTGTAACTCACTCCCGGGTATCTGTTATTCTATATATAAACCCCCCGAACTCCTCGATTAGATTCCAGCCTGTAACTCACTCCTGGGTATCTGTTATTCTATATATAAACCCCCCGAACCCCTCGATTAGATTCCAGCCTGTAACTCACTCCCGGGTATCCGTTCTTCTATATATAAACCCCCCGAACCCCTCGATTCGATTCCAGCCTGTAACTCCCTCCCGGGTATCCGTTATTCTATATATAAACCACCCTGAACCCCTCGATTAGATTCCAGCCTGTAACTCACTCCCGGGTATCCGTTATTCTATATATAAACCCCCCGAACCCCTCGATTAGATTCCAGCCTGTAACTCACTCCCGGGTATCTGTTATTCTATATATAAACCCCCCCGAACCCCTCGATTAGATTCCAGCCTGTAACTCACTCCCAGGTATCCGTTATTCTATATATAAACCCCCCGAACCCCTCGATTAGATTCCAGCCTGTAACTCACTCCCGGGTATCCGTTATTCTATATATAAACCCCCCGAACCCCTCGATTAGATTCCAGCCTGTAACTCACTCCCGGGTATCTGTTATTCTATATATAAACCCCTCCGAACCCCTCGATTAGATTCCAGCCTGTAACTCACTCCCGGGTATCTGTTATTCTATATATAAACCCCCGAACCCCTCGATTAGATTCCAGCCTGTAACTCACTCCCGGGTAGCTGTTATTCTATATATAAACCCCCCGAACCCCTCGATTAGATTCCAGCCTGTAACTCACTCCCAGGTATCTGTTATTCTATATATAAACCCCCCGAACCCCTCGATTAGATTCCAGCCTGTAACTCACTCCCGGGTATCCGTTATTCTATATATAAACCCCCCCCGAACCCCTCGATTAGATTCCAGCCTGTAACTCACTCCCGGGTATCCGTTATTCTATATATAAACCCCTCCGAACCCCTCGATTAGATTCCAGCCTGTAACTCACTCCCGGGTATCTGTTATTCTATATATAAACCCCCCCCGAACCCCTCGATTAGATTCCAGCCTGTAACTCACTCCTCGGTCTCCATTATCTTGCGTACAATACACTGAAACACAAGAGTATGTGGTCGTGATGTCATGGGAATACACTGTCATGTATTTGTGATGTAACAGAACACGGTTTGAAATGGGTTAGTTTTTGAAATTCTGGTGCTAAATGTTTGTTTTACTGGCGGGGGGGAGGAGGCGGGAGAGGGCAGCGGGGGGAGGAGGCGGGAGAGGGCAGCGGGGGGGAGGAGGCGGGAGAGGGCAGCGGGGGGGAGGAGGCGGGAGAGGGCAGCGGGGGGGAGGAAGCGGGAGAGGGCAGCGGGGGGGAGGAGGCGGGGAGGGCAGCGGAGGGGAGAAGGCGGGAGAGGGCAGCGGGGGGGAGGAGGCGGGAGAGGGCAGCGGGGGGGAGGAGGCGGGAGAGGGCAGCGGGGGGGAGGAGGCGGGGAGGGCAGCGGGGGGGAGGAGGCGGGGAGGGCAGCGGGGGCCGCCTCCCAAGCACAAAATGGTGGGTCGTAATCTGTGGCTGATGCGAAGAGCAGAGACGCACGTGAGGGGGAAAAAGGGAATAGAAGGATACATTCAAAAAAAGACTCGCATCTCTCCAGCGCCTTTCACCACCTCAGGACGTCCCAAAGCGATTCACAGACAATGAAGGACTTTGTGAAGTGTGGTCACTGTTGTAATGTAGGAAACGCAGCAGCCAATTTGCGCACAGCAAGCTCCCAGAAACAGCCAATGTGATAAATGACCGGATCATCTGTTTTTAGTGATGTTGGTTGAGGGATAAATATTGGCCCCAGGACACCAGGGGAGAACTCCCCCCCTGCTCTTCTTCGCAATAGTGGCCGTGGGATCTTTTCCATCCACCTGAGAGGCCAGACGGGGCCTCGAAAAGAACACCAGAATTAGGAGCAGGAGTCGGCCATTCGGCCCCTCGAGCCTGCTCCGCCATTCAATAAGACCATGACTGATCTTCGACCTCAACACCACTTTCCCGCACTATCCCCATATCCCTCGATTCCCTTAATATCGGATGAGATTTAACATGGAGTTGAGGCAGAAGATCAGCCGTGATCTCATTGAATGGCGGAGCAGGCTCGAGGGGCCGAATGGCCTCCTCCTGCTCCTATTTCTTATGTTCTTATGAGTCACAAGGACATTAGAACATAAGCAGTAGGAGCAGGAGTCGGCCGTATGGCCCCTCGGGCCTGCTCCGCCATTCAATAGGATCATGGCTGATCCGAACCTAGACTCACGTCCACTTCCCTGCCCGCTCCCCATAACCCTTCATTCCCTTATCAGCGAGGAAACTGTCTATCTCCGTTTTAAATTTATTTAATGTCGCAGCTTCCACAGCTCTCTGAGGTAGCAAATTCCATAGATTTACTACCCTCTGAGTGAAGAAGTTTCTCCTCATCTCAGTTTTGAAACGGCAGCCCCTTATTCTAAGATTATGCCCCCTAGTTCTAGTCTCACCCATCAGTGGAAACATCCTCCCCGCCTCCACCCGATCAAGCCCCCTCACAATCTTCTATGTTTCGATAAGATCGCCTCTCATTCTTCTGAATTCCAATGAGTAGAGGCCCAACCTACTCAACCTTTCCTCATAAGTCAACCCCCTCATCTCCGGAATCGACCAAGTGAACCTTCTCTGAACTGCCTCTAGAGCAAGTATATCTTTTCTTAAATACGGAAACCAAAACTGTGGCCTCACCTGTACCCTGTATAGCTGAAGCAAGACTTCCCTGCTTTTATACTCCATCCCCCTTGCATACGTTGGCATGAGGGGCAGATTTGGGGGCGGGGAGACGGGAACACTCCCCGATCTCGATAATGAGTGAGGGCCATTCAATCAGCCGTATAATACGGGGATAACCTCCTTGAATTCGGCACTGGGCCGAGCAGCGTAGACCCAGATGTTTTTGCGGGGGTAAATGCAGCTGGTTGGCTTCTGTCAAAAGAGCCACACCAACTGGCCTCTGGGGCAAAACCAAAGCCCAGGAGCAATGGGTTGGCCAGGGATCGCAAGTCGGGGTCAAGGGCTGTGCGCCGACCCTCAGCGGATCTCTCCAGTGAAAGATCAAGCACGAGGGAGAAGAGGTCTCACCTTTGGATCCAACACAACCCACTTTGGAATTCTCTGCCCCAGAGAGCTGTGTCATTGAATATATTCAAGGTGGAGATAGACAGATTTTTGAACGATAAGGGAGTCGAGGGTTATGGGGAGCAGGCGGGGAAGTGGAGTCGAGGCCAAGTTCAGATCAGCCATGATCTTATTGATGGTGTGGAGATGCCGGCGTTGGACTGGGGTGGACAAAAGTGAGAAGTCGCACAACACCAGGTTATAGTCCAACAGTTTTATTTGAAATCACAAGCTTTCGGAGCGGCTGACGAAGGAGCAGCAGCAGCAGAGTGGTGGTCTCTGTGACCAGGAAGAGGAGAAGGAGAAGGAGACCAGACAGCAGACCACCACCAACAACCAACAACAACCACAACTGAGGTGCCTGGAGAGGGAGGACAGGAGAGGAGAGAGAGGAGAAAGGAAGGCCAAGGCCATTAACACCAGAGGAGAGGCCTTTCCACACTGCCTCCTCAATTGGCCTCCATTTTAGGAGAGGGAGAGAGGGGAGAAAACAACACAACATCATCTGTTTGGAAGGAGGAAGGAAGGAAAGAACAGCTACAGGTGGGTGTGATTCTGGGGCACTCTCCCAGAGACTTTGTTTTGTAGGTGGGGGGAGGAAAGAAGAAAAAGAAGAGGGCCGGAACATCCAAGGGGTGTGTGTGTGTGTGTGTGTGGCTTTTGTAAAAGCTAGGCCGCACACACCACTAATAAACACCCTTTCCCATTGCCTGACCTGGGACAGCTGGAGCTGCCTAGGTGAAGTCCCCAATTAATTTAATCTTATTGGGCATCGTTAAGACCTGGTGCAGGACTGAGCCTGGGCATCTCCAGCTATCCCAGGTGAAGACATCTTCTCCCCCCACCAGAAGACCACCACCAAAGACTTTTATTACATCGGAGAGTGCACCCCCTGCCAACACCCACCCACCCACCATCCTGAGTGGCGACCCTGCCCTTGCGGCTTCCCTCCTTCCCACCCCTCTCTCTCTCTCTTTGTCTCTTGTCTCTCTCTGCCTCTCTCTCTAAGAGGCACCTCAACTTACTTTTAATTAAGTACCTATTGAGCAGAGGGGAGAAGGCCCCTCTCCCAATTAATTCATATAAAGGGAGAGGTGTGCCTTCAATTTAAGAGCTCCCTCTGCTCAGGGGAAAACAAAAACAAAAAAACCGAGGTCATTAACACCTTCAGGCCTGTGACTTGGGGTGAGTGTAGCCCTTAAAGACCCGTCCATTATGGCGACCACATCTTCGTCGGTGGCGGGGGCAGCGAGGACGTATGCGAGCGTGGCAGCCGCAGCCACGGCCACGGCCGCAGCCACGAGTCCTCCTGTTACCCCGTCACCTTTTACCCTCCTTACGAGGAAGAATGGGGTCAAGAGCTACACTCACCCCAACATGACTATAGAGGCGTGTGTTAAAGCCATGGCTGGGGTTGTCAGCCCTTCAGCCATCGTCGCCGCCTCTAAAATGTACGGCAAGGCTGTGTTCTTCCTGGGGTCGGAGCGGGCGGTGTCCCTGGCCATCGAGAAGGGGCTCACCGTGGGCGGGACCTTCCTGCCGGTGGACCCCCTTGAGGCCACCGCGCAAAGGATTGTGGTTTCCAACGTCCCGCCCTTTGTTCCGGGTGAGCTCCTCCTCCCCCACCTACGTCAACTGGGGGAGGTGAGGTCGGGGATCACACCCATCCCGCTCGGCTTCCGGGAAGCCAGCCTTCGGCACGTCTTCTCCTTCCGGCGCCAGCTTTTCGTCCGGCTGGCGCGGGAGGAGGACGCGGATGGCGCGTTCACGGTGCTCCACGGGGGGACCGCCCACCGCGTCTTCTGGACCTCGGACGGCGTGCGGTGCTACGCCTGTAAGGAGGTGGGGCACGTCCGCAAAAACTGCCCCGCCTCCAAGGCCGCCACGACACCTGGCGCGGCCAGGGTTGGCGCCGCCGCCCCCCCTCCCCCTGATACTGTCCGCGCGTCGACGGCGACGGATGCGCGGTCGAAATCGGAGGCCAACACCACCACGGCCTCCGGCGGGGAGGAGGGAGAGCGTCCGGGGGGAAGGAAGGCGCGTAGGAAAAATAAACACCTAAGGGCGGATCCCCTCGCGGAGGAAACATCAGAGTTGACCGAACTCACGCCCGAGTACATCGCGGAGTTGGTCGGGACGCATGAAACTGGGGGGGTCCTCGTGCCCGGGCCCGTGACCGTGACCGCAACTGCTGAGGCAGCTAAATCAAGACCTGTGGCCGGGCTCGGGCCCAAGGGGCCCAAGAAACCCAGTCGTCGGAAGGGGGCAGAGAGGGAGGCCCCAGCAGACATGGAGGCCTCCCCCTCTCCGGGCCCCAACTTGTTAAAAAGAAAGCTCCGCCCCCAGCAGGAGGACTGCGAGGAGGAAGGTCCCTCCGCAAAAGGGGGGCAGTCGCCCGCCGCGGGTGCTGCGCCCCACCCCACCACCGTCATCGTCGCGCGCGATCGGCAGGGGTCGTCTGTCCCTCGGGAGGGTGAGACAGCCGAGTCTGTCCGACCTGTGCCTCCCGGGGATGGGGAAGAGACCCTGCCCGTGGGGGGGGGCGCGGAACAACCCGCGGAGGGAAATGTAGTTCCGGAACCGTTGCTCCTCGCCGGGTCGGGCGTCCTGGGGACTGGGGCGGGCGAGGCCAAAGAGGCTGAAGCCGAGCCCGCCTTTTATAACCCAGACATCTCCCAGGGACTGCTCGACCTGGTGGAGGAGTATAACAATCCCCAGCCCGCTGGGTCGGAGGTTGGTGGCGGGGAGACAGAAAGCCCCCTGACTCCGTCTCTGATGTTGGCGCCGGACGTACTGGAGGACTTTGAGATTATTTTCTCCCCGGTTTCTCCGGTCGCCCCGGCGCCTGAGGCGGGGGGGGGCCCCGAACCGCCGCCGCCTCCCGGCCCGGCGCCCCTGAAGGAGCCCAGGGTGGACTCCTCTGCCACCGATCCTGGGGGTGGGATCGTGACGGAGGCGGGGCCGGCCGGTGCGGCCGAGCCGTTCGCTGCACCCCGTGCGACGGACGGGTTGACCGCCGGTGACGACCTCCCGGAGGAGGACGGGGACTCGGTGTTGGGAACCGAGGACGATTTGGAGTCCATCGGCAGCGAGGTGATGGACGCCCTCGTGCCCTTCACCGACTCTCCCCTCATCCCCGTAGGGGAACTCCGGGATTTTATGGCCACGAGCCAGGGTCGTCACAAGAAGATCCGGCTGGCCCTCGACAAGTGGTCGGAGCTGGCGCTGCTCGTCGTGTCCGTCCGCGCCGCCGTTAAAATCATGGGCGCGGACAAGGACGTTGGCCGGCTCGAGCTGCGTCAGCTCAAGAGTTTCCACACTGGGCTGCTGAGGGAGTGGCGGTCGTCAGTGACCGCGCTCCCTCCCCTCCGTTAGGTAGAGGTTGCACTATGCTTCTGAGATGAAGATAACCATAGCCAGCCTCAACATCAACGGCAGCAGGGAGGCGCGCCGTAGATTCAATAACTTCTCGGTCCTTCGGGACGGGAAATATGCGGTGTGCTTCCTGCAAGAAACCCACACCGTTCCGGGAGACGAGGCCACGTGGCTCCTGGAGTGGCAAGGAGGGGTCAGCATGAGTCACCTCTCTAACAATTCCTGCGGGGTGGCTGTCTTGCTGGCCCCGCATTTTCAGCCGGAGATTTTGAGGGTCAAGGAGCACGTGCCGGGCCGCTTGCTCCAGGTCACTGTTCGCCTGGGAGGCGTGCCGCTCCATTTAGTGAACGTGTACGCCCCCCGGACCGGTGCGCAGCAAGTGCGCTTCTTCGGAGAAGTGTCCGCTCTTCTGGGCTCCATCGACGTGGGCGAGTGCGTCATCCTCGGGGGGGATTTCAATTGTACCCTCGAGGCGCGGGACCGGTCGGGTCCCCCGCGAAGCCCGGCGGCGATGGAGAAGTTGCGGGACCTGGTCGGGTCCTTCGACTTGGTGGACGTCTGGCGAAATCTCCATCCCGACTCCAGCGCCTTCACGAGCGTGAGGTCTGGAGGAGGAAGGTCCAGAATCGACCGCCTTTACATTTCCCGGGCGTACGTCTCCTGCGTTCCGGCGGCTTCCATGCGGCCGATGCCGTGCACGGACCACCACCTGGTGTGGGCGGAGCTCGCTCCGCTGCGCGCGCGGGGGGGGGTCCGCGTACTGGCATTTTAACAACCTGCTGCTGGAGGACGTGCGGTTCCGGGATTCGTTTCGCCGGTTCTGGGCCGACTGGAGAAGGAAGCGGGGAGGCTTCCCCTCCTTGAGGCTATGGTGGGACGTGGGCAAGGCTCACGTCCGCGTCTTCTGTCAGGAGTACGCGAAGGGGTCGACCAAGAGGCGGGAGGCCCGGGTCGGGCGATTGGAGAAAGAAGTGCTCGACCTGGAGTCCCGTCTCGGTCAAGTCGTCGAGGACCCGGCCCTGCGGAAGGTGTACGAAGAGAAGAAGGGCGCGCTGAAGGACCTGCAGCTGGTCGGGTCCCGAGGCGCGTACGTGAGGTCGCGGATCCAGTTCCTGCGGGACCTGGACCGCGGCTCCCCCTTCTTCTACTCGCTGGAAAAAAGACGGGGGGTCCGTAAGCAGCTCTTGGGGCTGCTGGCCGACGACGGATCTCTGGTCTCGGATCCGGAGGGCATCAGCGCGGAGGCCCGGGCCTATTACGGGGCTCTGTTCTCTTCGGATCCGTCCAGCGAGGATGCGCGCAGAGTTTTGTGGGAGGACCTGCCGAAGGTCGGCCCGGAGGGCGCCGAGAATTTAGAAGCTCCGCTAAGCCTGGCGGAGCTGACCGGCGCCCTGCGCCAGCTCTCGAGGGGCAAGTCCCCGGGGCTGGACGGGCTGACCGTGGAGTTCCACAGGGCGTTCTGGGACGTCTTGGGGGACGACTACGCGCGGGTCCTGGGGGAAAGTCTGGCGACCGGGGAGATGCCCCTCTCTTGGCGCAGGGCGGTCATCGTCCTGCTGCCCAAGAAGGGCGATCTCCGCCTACTTAAGAACTGGCGCCCGGTCTCCCTCCTCAGCACGGACTACAACATTTTCGCCAGGGCTATGTCTGCTCGCCTTGGCACCGTGCTGGCCCGCATGATCCACCCCGACCAGTCCTACACGGTCCCGGGCCGGACAATCCACGACAACATCCATCTGGTCCGGGACCTGGTCCACCATTCCCAGAGGGCTGGTCTGTCGGTCGCCTTCCTTTCCCTGGATCAGGAGAAGGCGTTCGACAGGGTGGATCACGAGTATCTTTTCGGGACTCTGCGCGCATTCGGGTTCGGGACGCATTTCGTCGCCCGGATCCGACTTCTGTACGCCGCCGCGGAGTGTCTGATTAAAGTTAACGGGTCTTTGACGGCGCCCCTTCGCTTCGGGAGGGGGGTGCGTCAGGGATGCCCCATGTCCGGTCAGTTATACGCCGTTTGCGTGGAGCCTTTCCTGCGCCTCTTGCGGAAGAGGTTGACGGGACTGGCTCTGCAAGGGCCGGGCGTGGAGGTGGTCCTCTCGGCTTACGCCGATGACGTGCTCCTCGCGGTCACGGATCCCGTCGACTTGCAGAGGATGCGAGAATGCCTGCAGATTTACTCGGACGCATCCTCCGCCAAGATCAACTGGGAGAAATGTTCTGGACTCCTGGTGGGCCCATGGCAGGTGGACTCCCTGCCGGAGGAGTTCGGGCCTTTCGCCTGGAGCACCACGCACCTCCTCTACCTGGGAGTCTACCTCAGCCCGGCCGAGGACGCCTGGCCGGCGAACTGGCAAGAGCTGGAGGCCAAAGTCACCGCTCGCCTAGGGCGCTGGACAGGATTGCTCCGAGTGTTGTCCTACAGGGGTCGAGCGCTGGTCATAAACCAGCTGGTGGCCGCCATGTTGTGGTACCGGTTGGCCACTTTGATCCCTCCCCCTGCGTTTGTCGCCAAGATGCAGAAGAAGCTCGTCGACTTCTTCTGGGACAAAAGGAAGCACTGGGTCTCTGCCGCGGTTTTGAGTCTCCCGCTTAGGGAGGGCGGTCAGGCGCTGGTGTGCCTTCGCACCCAGGCGGCGACTTTCCGTCTTCAGACGCTGCAGAGATACCTGTACGTGGAGAATCCTCCTTGTTGGCGTGCGCTGGCGACGTATTTCTTCCGCCAGCTGCACGGCCTCAATTACGACACGCAGCTCCTGTTTGTGAGAGTGGGTGGCACGCGTGCCAGCCTGCGGGAGCTGCCTGTCTTCTACCAGGAACTGCTATGGGTTTGGAACAGCGTCGCCTCCGAGCGCAGTTCTCCCCCGTCAGGAGCGGCGGCCGTCCTTCGGGAGCCGCTGTTCAGGAATCCGCACCTCCACGACCGCGGGTTCGGCTGGCTGGCGGAGGGCAGGGCTGTGCCCGGTAAGGTGACCAGAGTCGGGGACCTGCTCGATGGCGGAGGAGCGGGCTGGATGGCGCCGGAGGAGTTGGCGAGGCGCATGTCCTGGGTCAACGTCCGGCTCGCGGTCAAAGCCATCGAGTCGCTAAAAGTGGCACTGGGCCCCGTCTCCACTAGGTGTGTCGAGGAGGCTCAAGCACGTGGGGCGATCCCGTCCGAACTGACCCCCGTTCGGACGGAATTCCTTATCGGCGCCCGGCCCCGAATCCTCCCTCGGGAGCCGCCGCCTCACCACTTGAGCCTTCTCGGAGAAATGCCCTCCGTGCCCTTTCAATCCGCACGGAGGCGTTTCCTGTACGGGCTGCTCCTGCACACTCTCCACTTTGCCATCTTCGTCTGCCGTCCGGACACGCCTTGGCGTACCATCCTGCCGTCCGGCGGAGGCGAAGGTCCCCATTGGAAGGCTCTCTACGCGGGAGTCTTCCCTTGTTCTATTGGGGACTTGGCCTGGAGGGTGTTGCACGGAGCAGTCCCGTGCAATAGGATTTTAAGTAGGTTTACGGACTCCCAGGCTGCTTGCCATTTCTGCGGCCTGGAGGAGTCCGTCTATCACATTTATGTTGAATGTGAGAGGTTGCAGCCCCTCTTTCATTATTTGAAGGGGCTGCTCCTCAATTTCTGGTTGCACTTCAGCCCCACGCTCCTGATCTACGGTCACCCGGTGCGGAGGGGAGCGGGTAGGTCGGAGGACCTCCTCGTAGGACTGCTCCTGGGCCTGGCCAAGAAAGCCATTAATTGGTCCAGGCAGCGGGCGGTCGAGGGGGTCGTTCGGCCCGATTGCCTGCCTCTCTTCCGCGGCCATGTTCGCGCCCGGGTGGCCCTGGAGATGGAGCACGCGGTGTCCGCCGGCACGCTTGAGTTTTTCCGCGACCGGTGGGCGCCGCGGGGACTGGAGTGCATCGTCACCCCGGACTTTCAAATTTTAATTTGATTTATTAAGTTTCATTTAAAGTTTTAATTGATTTATAGTAAATTTTGATTTGTCCAGCCTGATTTGTCCAACCAAAAAGATCAACACCAGGTTATAGTCCAACAGTTTTATTTGAAATCACAAGCTTTCGGAGCGCTGCTCCTTCGTCAGGTGAAGTGAAGAGGTGCATATAGGCACAGCATATATAGTCAGAGAACACTGCCAGGTGACTACAGTTAATCTTTCCAACTGCCCTTTATCACACCTCGGCAGAGAGACAATCACGGCAATCAAAGGGGTGGATGGTGTCCAAACAGGTCAGTCAGGAAAACATTACATCAAAGACAATGAGGTGGGGTCACCAGGGGTCAAATGTAGCAGCTGCTGGAGTGTGCAGCCCAAGGTAGCCGAATAGTATAAAGGTAACGCCTCCAAAAAGTTCGAGCTCTTGGGACAGTTGGAAGTAGCATAGTGAAGTGACAAGAGTTCGAGCCCCATCTCTTTGAAGTACGCGGGGCAAACAGGTTGTATTAATTGCTTGCCATTTACTGTAATACCTGCCCTATGGCCGCTACCATTCTGTCGGGGTCCTCTTATTGAATGGCGGAGCAGGCTCGAGGGGCCGAATGGCCGACTCCTGCTCCTACGTCTTATGTCTAACCGATTGAACTGACCTGAAATAAGAGTCAAAAGGCCCCGTTTCCATTATTTGGTGTTGGGAAACCTAAAACTATCCCAAGGCGCTTCACAGGAGCGTTAATGAGACAGAATTTGACTCCGAGCCACACAAGGGGATATTAGGGACAGGCGACCAAAAGCTTGGTCAAAGAGGTCGGTTTTAAGGAGCGTCTTAAAGGAGGAGAGAGAGAGGCGGAGAGGTTTAGGGAGGGAATTCCAGAGCTCGGGGGCCCAGGCATCTGAAGGCACGGCCGCCAGTGGTGGAGCGATGGAAATCGGGGGATGCGCGAGAGGCCAGAGTTGGAGGAGCGCAGAGATCTCGGTGGGGGTTGTGGGGACTGGAGGTGGTTACAGAGATAGGGAGTGGGGGGCGAGGAGGCCACGGAGGGATTTGAACGCTGAAGGGCAAAAAATTACTGGCCGATGGGCAATGTTCCCACTAATTTTCTTTTTTAGGTGGGCAGCCCGATTACAATTTCCGCACACGCGCGGCTCTTCCAGTGTGACGCAGGCAAGCGGAGGATCTCCAGTCAGCTGCGCGGCTTAACGGGGGGCGTTGGCTGTGTGGAAAGAGCAAGGGGGGAATGTGGGACTAATCGGACAGCTCTTTCAAAGAGCCGGCAGCGCCACGATGGGCCGAATGGCCTCCTTCTGCACCGTATCGTTCTAGGATTCATCGTCGGGGCTCGCGTGTGAAGGGTGCGGAAAAGATCGAGGAGAATGGTACCGGGGATGAGGGACTTCAGTTATGTGGAGAGACTGGAGAAGCTGGGGTTGTTCTCCTTAGAGCAGAGAAGGTTAAGGGGAGATTGACCAGAATGGTACCAGGGATGAGGGACTTCAGTGATGTGGAGAGACTGGAGAAGCTGGGGTTGTTCTCCTTAGAGCAGAGAAGGTTAAGGGGAGATTGACCAGAATGGTACCAGGGATGAGGGACTTCAGTGACGTGGAGAGACTGGAGAAGCTGGGGTTGTTCTCCTTGGAGCAGAGAAGGTTGAGAGGAGATTTGATAGAGGTGTTCAAAATCACAAGGGGTCTAGACAGAGTAGAGAGAGAGAAACTGTTCCCATTGGCGGAAGGGTCGAGAACCAGAGGACACAGATTTAAGGTGATTGGCAGAAGAACCAAAGGCGACATGAGGAAAAAACTTTTCAATTGTGGCTTTCAAAAGGGAGTTGGATAAGTACCTGAGGGGGAAAAATTTGCAGGGCTCCGGGGAAAGGATGGGGGGGAGTGGGACTAGTTGAAGTGCTCTTGCAGAGAGCCGGCACGGGCTCGAGGGGCCGAATGGCCTCCTTCTGTGCTGTAACCGTTCTATGATTGACCGGAGGGCGGCCTGGCCCCGGTGAACCCCTGGGGGGGAGGAGGGGAAAGAAAAAGGGCTTCAGGCCTTGAGGGGGGGGGGAAAAAAAGGTTAAAATTAGGGGGGGAGGGGGGGCAGCGCCTGCAGTTCCTCCTCCCCGCCGCTAGAGGGGAGCGGCGTGGGCGAGCTGCAGTTCCTCCTCGCCGCCGCTAGAAGGGAGCGGTGTGGGCGAGCTGCAGTTCCTCCTCCCCGCCGCTAGAGGGGAGCGGTGTGGGCGAGCTGCAGTTCCTCCTCCCCACCGCTGGAGGGGAGCGGTGTGGGCGAGCTGCAGATCCAACTCCCCGCCGCTAGAGGCTGACAACGACGCCACTGCGCATGCTCGAGCCTGCCTGCCGAGCATGCGCAGTGGCGGGGAGGCGGGCATGGCGTCGCTGAGGGAGCGAGAGCTGGAGCGGGCCGAGCGGCGGCTCCTCTTCGCCCAGAGCGTCGGCAGCGCCCTGGAGGCCTGGCCCGCCTTGCAAGTAAGATACCAAAAAGATAACAACAGCGGCGGAGAGAGATCGAAGAGAAAGAGGCGCGGGCGGCGGACGATCAATAGCAGCACAGGCGGACAAAATGGTGGCGGCATGCCCAGGCGGCTGGCGTTGCCAGGAAGTGACGACATGACGCCGGCCCGCGAGTGACGTCACCGCGCATCTTTTACACGGAAGTGATGCCAGCGAGCGGCGATTACAGCCTGTTTTTTTCATTTTTCAATTTTGATTAAAAATGTTTTAAAAATTTTTTTCTGAATGTGAAATTAAAAAAAAAATGATTTAAAATATTTTTTTAATGTTTCTTTAATTTTTTAAATGTTTTACAGGTTTTTTAAATGCTTGTTTTTTATATATTTTTTAATTGGTTATAAATGCTTTATATATGTTTCATGTTTTTTTAATGATTTTTGAAATTTCTGAATGATTTTTAATGTTTTTCATGTTTTTCGATGTTTGACGGGTTTACTTTGTGATTTGCCCCGAGCCTCTGCTGCCCGGGTGAAAGCTCGCCTGCCCTGACCGCACTGTCCGATCCCACAGGCAGCGGGTTTCACATCAGCCAGTCGCTGGGTCGTCAGCGCCGCCGCCTCCTCGTCAACCAGGAGTCAGGCTCTTCAAAACCAGGGGATTCGGAGTGCAGGAAATCATCAGCTGCTCCCGGCCCGAGCCCACGCTGGCCTCTGCTCCTGGACAGGCAGGACAATTCCGTGACCTTTGCTCCCAGAGGGGAAAGGGCATTCTTTGACCTTTGCTCCCCGAAAGGAAGGGCATTCCATGACCTTTGCTCCCAGACGGGCAGGGCATTCCGTGACCTTTGCTCAAGGAGGGGAAAGGGCATTCCGTGACCTTTGCTACCGGACGGGAAGGGCATTCCGTGACCTTTGCTCCCCGACAGGAAGGGCGTTCCGTGACCTTTGCTCCCGGACGGGATACCGCATTCGGCTGTCACTAACCTCACCATCTCATAAATCCTGGGTTATGGGGGTGGGAGGGGGGGGCCCTGTTCCTGACTCCCCCACTCGAAAGTCTGACTGACAGTTGAGGACAGGATCAGGCTGAGCTGTGATTCTCCTGTGGTCGAACACCTTCATTGCCTGAGCTCATACAGAAAGACTGGAACCCTCGTTCCCCCTGAGAGTCGGCACCTTCAGGAAAGGAGGGGAGAAGGGGACAGGTAGAAGATACTCCCTGGCTGGAGACTGACATGTTTCACTGTGGCTGAATTGCAGGTAGCAGTGGAGAACGGATTCGGCGGAGCTTACAGCCAGCAGAAAGCGGACTGGATGGTTACTGCCGTGGCACAGTATTTACACGACAATGGTGCGTAATGGGTGAAAAAGATTCGCGTTTCTCCAGCGCCTTTCACCACCTCAGGACGTCCCAAAGCGCTTCACAGCCAATGAAGTACTTTTTTTGAAGTGGTCACTGTTGTAATGTAGGAAACGTGGCAGCCAATTTGCGCACAGCAAGCTCCCACAAACAGCAATGTGATAAATGACCAGATCATCTGTTTTTAGTGATGCTGATTGAGTGATAAATATTGGCCCCAGGACACCGGGGAGAACTCCCTCCTGCTCTTCTTCCAATAGTGGCCATGGGATCTTTTACATCCACCTGAGAGGGCAGACGGGGGCCTCGGTTTAACGTCTCATCCGAAAGACGGCAACTCCGACAGTGCGGCGCTCCCTCAGTACTGCCCCTCCGACAGTGCGGCGCTCCCTCAGTACCGCCCCTCTGACAGTGCGGCGCTCCCTCAGTACCGCCCCTCCGACAGTGCGGCGCTCCCTCAGTACTGCCCCTCCGACAGTGCGGCGCTCCCTCAGTACCGCCCCTCCGACAGTGCGGCGCTCCCTCAGTACCGCCCCTCCGACAGTGCGGCGCTCCCTCAGTACCGCCCCTCCGACAGTGCGGCGCTCCCTCAGTACCGCCCCTCCGACAGTGCGGCGCTCCCTCAGTACCGCCCCTCCGACAGTGCGACGCTCCCTCAGGACCGCCCCTCCGACAGTGCGGCGCTCCCTCAGGACCGCCCTCCGACAGTGCGGCGCTCCCTCAGTACCGCCCCTCCGACAGTGCGCCGCTCCCTCAGTACCGCCCCTCCGACAGTGCGGCGCTCCCTCAGTACCGCCCCTCCGACAGTGCGGCGCTCCCTCAGTACCGCCCCTCCGACAGTGCGGCGCTCCCTGTTTCTTTTAATGTGCTGTCCCTTTAAATTTCTGTGGTATTTACAATGTAAATGCTGGCGAGCGGCCTGCATGGGAACTTTGCGATGACCTAACTTACTGTATTTATTTTTTTCGCTTGTGTTCCCTGCTCCACAGTTGACCTGGTGAGCGAGGAGGTGGAGGAGCTCATGGCCGACATAATGTACAATGAATTTGACACCGTTGTAGAGGATGGCAGCTTGTCTGAGGTAAACAGGCGTCGGCTCGGCTCAGCCGGTAGATTCTCAGCTCCAAGAAAGTTGTAGGTGCAACCGAGTCTTTTAAGAGAGTGTCAGTGATTCCCATCTAGGCCTTGTGCTCATCCCAAACTCTGCTGCCCCCGTGTCCTAACTCGCACCGAGTCCCGTTCACCCATCACCCCTCCTGTGCTCGCTGACCTACATTGGCTCCCGGTCCGGCAACGCCTCGATTTCAAAATTCTCCATCCTTGTTTTTAAATCCCTCCATGGCCTCCTCGCCCTCTCCCTATCTCTGTAACCTCCTCCAGCCCTTCGAGATCTCTGCGCTCCTCCAATTCTGGCCTCTTGCGTATCCCCCGATTTCCATCGCTCCACCATTGGCGACCGCGCCTGGGCCCCGAGCTCTGGAATTCCCTCCCTAAACCTCTCCGCCTCTCTCCTTCCAGCTGATTCTTAAATGAATCCCAGTGCCCTGGTCCCAACCTCCCATCTTGGCTGACCTGTTCCAGCTCTACATAGAATGATACCGCACAGGAGGAGGCCGTTCGGCCCATCCTGCCTGTGCCGGCTCTTTGAACGAGCTCTCCAATCAGTCCCACTCCCCCCTGCGCTTTCCCCACAGCCCTGCACATTTTTCTCCTTCAAGTATTTATCCAATTCCCCTTTTGAAAGTTACTATTGAATCTGCTCCCACCGCCCTTTCAGGCAGCGCGTTCCAGATCACAACAACTCGCTGCGTAAAAACATTCTCCTCATTTCCCCTCTGGTTCTTTTACCGATTATCTTCAATCCGTGTCCTCTGGTTACCGACCCTCCTGCCACTGGAAACAGTTTCTCCTTATTTACTCTATCAAACCCCTTCATGATTTTGAACGCCTCAATTAAATCTCCCCTTAACCTTCTCTGCTCCAAGGAGAACAATCCCAGCTTCTCCAGTCTCTCCACGTCACTGAAGTCCCTCATCCCTGGTACCATTCTGGTCAATCTCCCCTTAACCTTCTCTGCTCCAAGGAGAACAACCCCAGCTTCTCCAGTCTCTCCCCCATGATTTGAAGCGAGGCCTGGAAGATCCCAGGCTCCATCGCGGGCCCGCCCCGGTAACCCCGGTAACCCTCGCCTCTCCTCCTCAGGTGGCACTGCAGATCTGGACCTTCTTCGGCCTGTGTCAGCGGGGTCAGGAGGCGGAGGTCAGGGGTCAGATCCAGCAGCTGGTCCAGAGGAAGTGCAGCGTCAAGGTGAACGCGGTGCAGGGGAAGAGCTCGGGCGAGGAGGCTGAGGACAGCGAGGAGGAGGAGGAGGAGGACAGAACGGAAGTAAGTGCCAGGCCCTTTGACATCAGAGAACCTTTAACTTGACATCCGTTCCTTTCCCCCACCGGTGTCGATCGAAAATGTTAATTGAGGGTGGGGGGGGGAGCTCAGCGGCTAAACGCCCTGCCCAGCGAGCCGCGCAGGCCGCGAGGGTCTGAGCCCAGGCTCCGTCCCCGGCCGCAGTCCGCTGATCTCCCGCGGTGTGGCACTGAGCCCCACACACACGCACACAGGCTCCGTCTCCCGGCCTGTGCTGAGTTAGCTAACCTCACGTTGGCGGAGGGCGCTGGGGGGGGGGGGGGCAACGTTCCCGCTAAGCTCCCACGCCGGCCGCTCACCGGCTTTTACGCCGCAGATGCCGCGACCGCGCAGAAATTTCAACGGGCCGCGCTTTGGGGGAGGCGGTGCAGCTTATGGGGGGATGTTGGAAGCGTGCTGCTACGGCGGGGGGTGGTGGGGTCCCGATCCTGTCCAGCGATGTACGTGCGCGGGTGGCGTGCACGGGTAGGCTGGGGCTCGGTTGCGGCGCCCCCCCGCGCGCCGGATGAAAAATCGGTCAAAACAGGCGGCGCCTTTTACCCCACTGGGCCACACCTCTTTTTTTTCTCTTTCTCCTCGCCAGGCCATGGACTGCGACGGCCACGCCGCTGCCGCCTCCCCCGGCGCTAACCCGAGCCCCCGGCGGCAAACGGACTCGGACGCGGCCGCCCGCGAGGCGCCAGAGGAGCCGCAGGACGGTTGGACGGTCGTACGGCGGAAAAGGAAGTAGAGGCTTCGGACGGCGGATGGCCGTGTCCCGCCGCTGTGCGCCGTACCCCCCCTCCCCGCCTGGCGCGGGGCCCGGCCCCCCCCCCCCCCCGAGAAACTCAACGGAGGGAGAATTGCGCCGACGCGGAGATCGACAGGACAAACGGTGGGCGCCGGGACATCGAGCAATACCAACAGCAAAAAGCGTCGGCAACACACGGCCCCCCTCGCGCAGAAGAGGCCGGTTAACATTTCGGGTGAGGGTGCCCTTCCTCCGAGCCCGACACACCGATCCGACTTTTCTCTGTCACGCATCGATGCTGCTGCTGTGTGCTCCCCCCTGTTACCTGCCTTACTCCCGATAATCCAGATAACCTGCTGCTTTACACCGGACGGGAGTGTTACGCCGTTAAACGCAGAATGTATTGTGCATTCCCGCTATTGTGGAATTGTGTTTAAACCGGGCTTGTCCCTTTTTAAGACCGCAAAGTGCGATTGCTGTTAGCAATGACGGTCCAGGGTCAGTCAGAGTTCAATTGATGTATGGCGACGGGAATTATCTGCAGGTATATAAGAACCTAAAAATTAGGAGCAGGAGTCGGCCATTCGGCGCCTCGAGCCTGCTCCGCCATTCAATAAGATCATGACCGATCTTCTACCTCAACTCCACATCCCCGCCCGATCCCCATATCCCTCGATTCCCCTAGAGTCCAAAAATCTAATCGATCTCAGCCTTGAATATACTCAACGACTGAGCCTCCACAGCCCTCTGGGGTAGAGAATTCCAAAGATTCACCGCCTTCTGAGTGAAGAAATTCCTCCTTGTCTCAGTCCTAAATGGCCGACCCCTTATCCTGAGACTGTGACCCCTGGTTCTAGACTCTCCAGCCAGGGGGAAACAGCCTCTCAGCATCTACCCTGTCAATCCCCCTTCAGAATCTTATATGTTTCAATTAAAGACCTCGATCAGGTCACCCCTCAGTCTTCTATTTTCTAGAAAAAAGAGCCCTCGTCTGTTCAATCTATCCTGATGGGTAGAACACCTCAGTTCTGGTATCTTGCTGTGGTTCAGGTGCTTGATGCCCTCCAGCACCTCACCCAAGCACTCGAGTCATTTATTTTGCAGCACAGACGGACAGACAAACAGAGGCAGAACCAGAGAAGCTTACAGCACGGGAGGAGGCCATTCAGCCCATCACAAACACGCCAGCTCTTTGCCAGAGCAATCCCGAACCACAACAATATAAAAACATGAGAAGTCGCACAACACCAGGTTATAGTCCAATAGCTTTATTTGAAATCACAAGCTTTCGGAGCGCTGCTCCTTCGTCAGGTGAAGTGAAGAGATGCATATAGGCACAGCATATATAGTCAGAGAACACTGCCAGGTGACTACAGTTAATCTTTCCAACTGCCCTTTATCACACCTCGGCAGAGAGACAATCACGGCAATCAAAGGTGTGGATGGTGTCCAACCAGGTCAGTCAGGAAAACATTACATCAAAGACAATGTGGCAGATGCTGGGGTCTGTATGGAAAACAAAAAACTGCCGAGGTGTGATAAAGGGCAGTTGGAACGATTAACTGTAGTCACCTGGCAGTGTTCTCTGACTATATATGCTGTACCTATATGCATCTCTTCACTTCACCTGACGAAGGAGCAGCGCTCCGAAAGCTTGTGATTTCAAATAAAGCTGTTGGACGATAACCTGGTGTTGTGCGACTTCTCACATTTGTCCACCCCAGTCCAACACCGGCATTTCCAAATCATCAATATAAAAACATGTAAACAGCTGCCAGTAACGGTGTAGTTGCGTGCTCTGGCCAGCAGGTGGCGCGGCGGAGCGAGTTTCTGTAGTTTCCCAAACCCTTTCTGTATATATATTTTTTAAATTATATTCATCAACTACCCGTGGCAACGAGTAGAAGCTGAATGGACAGGCAGACTGACGAATGTTGAATGACGGATGGACCGAGAGTTGGAGGAAAGATTGCATCTGTTTACCTGTATCTGCCCCCCGCTGGCTCCCGAACAAACCTGGTGTTAGTTTAAGATTGGTAAACAGGCAGCAGCCAGTCCAGGTCAAACCAGTGCGACTCACTGTGGGTAATCTCCACGCCTCTCCAAGACGTGACTCTGTGAATCTACCTGCTCTTTGATAGACCGAGAGTCGGACAATAAGCACAGCAACCTGATTGGATTTTAGTTGATATAGACGCCTATTAAAAATCAAAACTGACGTGAGTTTCTGTCTTTCACATTTATCTGTTTAAATAAGTCACTGCCGGCATCCGGTTTATTGCGGAGGTTTCACCATGAGGACCAATTTTCAGCAGTTGCCTCACCATCAAAGTGTCAACCGTGGTACACTCGCCTCAGAGTCAGAAGGTCGTGGGTTCAAGTCCTACTCCAGAGACTCGAGCACAAAAATCCAGTCTGACACTCCAGTGCAGTGCCGAGGGAGCGCCGCACTGTCGGAGGGGCGGTACTGAGGGAGCACCGCACTGGGAGGGGCGGTACTGAGGGAGCGCCGCACTGTCGGAGGTAGGTACTGAGGGAGCGCTGCACTGTCGGAGGTAGGTACTGAGGGAGCGCTGCACTGTCGGAGGTAGGTACTGAGGGAGCGCTGCACTGTCGGAGGTAGGTACTGAGGGGGCGCCGCACTGTCGGAGGGGCGGTACTGAGGGAGCGCCGCACTGTCGGAGGGGCGGTACTGAGGGAGCACCGCACTGGGAGGGACGGTACTGAGGGAGCGCCGCACTGTCGGAGGTAGGTACTGAGGGAGCGCCGCACTGTCGGAGGTAGGTACTGAGGGAGCGCCGCACTGTCATCAGAGTGGCGGTACTGAGGGAGCGTCGCACTGTCGGAGAGGCGGTACTGAGGGAGCGCCGCACTGTCGGAGGGGCAGTACTGAGGGAGCGCCGCACTGTCGGAGGGGCGGTACTGAGGGAGCGCCGCACTGTCGGAGTGGCAGTACTGAGGGAGCGCCGCACTGTCGGAGGTAGGTACTGAGGGAGCGCTGCACTGTCGGAGAGGCGGTACTGAGGGAGCGCCGCACTGTCGGAGGGGCAGTACTGAGGGAGCGCCGCACTGTCGGAGGTAGGTACTGAGGGAGCGCTGCACTGTCGGAGGTAGGTACTGAGGGAGAGCTGCACTGTCGGAGGTAGGTACTGAGGGAGCGCTGCACTGTCGGAGGGGCAGTACTGTGGGAGCGCCGCACTGTCGGAGGGGCAGTACTGAGGGAGCGCCGCACTGTCGGAGTGGCGGTACTGAGGGAGCGCCGCACTGTCGGAGGTAGGTACTGAGGGAGCGCTGCACTGTCTATGGGGCAGTACTGCGGGAGCGCCGCACTGTCGGAGGGGCAGTACTGAGGGAGCGCTGCACTGTCGGAGGTAGGTACTGAGGGAGCACTGCACTGTCGGAGGGGCAGTACTGAGGGAGCGCCGCACTGTCGGAGGGGCAGGACTGAGGGAGCGCCGCACTGTCGGAGGGGCGGTACTGAGGGAGCGCCGCACTGTCAAAGGGGCGGTACTGAGGGAGCGCCGCATTGTCGGAGGGTCGGTACTGAGGGAGCGCCGCACTGTAGGAGGGGCCGTGCTGAGGGAGTGCCAGACTGTCGGAGGGGCAGTGCTGAGGGAGTGTCGGAGGGGCGGTACTGAGGGAGCGCCGCACAGTCGGAGGGGCAGTGCTGAGGGAGCGCCGCACTGTCGGAGGCGCAGGGCTGAGGGAGCGCCGCACTGTCGGAGGCGCAGTGCTGAGGGAGCCCCGCACTGTCGGAGGGGCGGTACTGAGGGAGCGCCGCACTGTGGGAGGGGCGTTACTGAGGTAGCGCCGCACTGTGGGAGGGGCAGTACTGAGGGAGTGCCGCACAGTCGGAGAGGCGGTGCTGAGGGAGCGCCGCACTGTCGGAGGGGCGGTACTGAGGGAGCGCCGCACAGTCGGAGGGGCAGTGCTGAGGGAGCGCCGCACTGTCGGAGGCGCAGGGCTGAGGGAGCGCCGTACTGTCGGAGGGGCGGTACTGAGGGAGCGCCGCACTGTCGGAGGGGCAGTACTGAGGGAGCGCCGCACTGTCGGAGGGGCGGTGCTGAGGGAGCGCCACACTGTCGGAGTGGCGGTACTGAGGGAGCGCCGCACTGTGGGAGGGGCGGTACTGAGGGAGCGCCGCACTGTCAGAGGGGCGGTGCTGAGGGAGCGCCGCACTGTCGGAGGGGCAGTACTGAGGGAACGCTTCCACTGTCGGAGGGGCGGTACTGAGGGAGCGCCGCACTGTCGGAGGGGCGGTACAGAGGGAGCGCTGCACTGTCGAAGGGGCGGTACTGAGGGAGCGCCGCACTGTCGGAGTGGCGGTACTGAGGGAGCGCCGCACTGTGGGAGGGGCAGTACTGAGGGAACGCTTCCACTGTCGGAGGGGCGGTACTGAGGCAGCGCCGCACTGTCGGAGGGGCGGTACAGAGGGAGCGCTGCACTGTCGGAGGGGCGGTACCGAGGGAGCGCCGCACTGTCAGAGGGGCGGTACCGAGGGAGCGCCGCACTGTCGGAGGGGTGGTACCGAGGGAGCGCCGCACTTTCGGAGGGGCGGTACCGAGGGAGCGCCGCACTGTGGGAGCGGCGGTACTGAGGGAGCGCCGCACTGTCGGAGGGGCGGTACTGAGGGAGTGCCGCACTGTCGGAGGGGCGGTACTGAGGGAGCGCCGCACTGTAGGAGGGGCCGTGCTGAGGGAGTGCCAGACTGTCGGAGGGGCAGTGCTGAGGGAGCGCCGCACTGTCGGAGGGGCGGTACTGAGGGAGCGCCGCACAGTTGGAGGGGCAGTGCTGAGGGAGCGCCGCACTGTCGGAGGCGCAGGGCTGAGGGAGCGCCGCACTGTCGGAGGCGCAGTGCTGAGGGAGCCCCGCACTGTCGGAGGGGCGGTACTGAGGGAGCGCCGCACTGTGGGAGGGGCGGTACTGAGGTAGCGCCGCACTGTGGGAGGGGCAGTACTGAGGGAGCGCCGCACAGTCGGAGAGGCAGTGCTGAGGGAGCGCCGCACTGTCGGAGGGGCGGTACTGAGGGAGCGCCGCACAGTCGGAGGGGCAGTGCTGAGGGAGCGCCGCACTGTCGGAGGCGCAGGGCTGAGGGAGCGCCGTACTGTCGGAGGGGCGGTACTGAGGGAGCGCCGCACTGTCGGAGGGGCAGTACTGAGGGAGCGCCGCACTGTCGGAGGGGCGGTGCTGAGGGAGCGCCACACTGTCGGAGTGGCGGTACTGAGGGAGCGCCGCACTGTCGGAGGGGCAGTACTGAGGGACCGCCGCACTGTCGGAGGGGCAGTACTGAGGGAGCGCCGCACTGTCGGAGGGGCAGTACTGAGGGAGCGCCGCACTGTCGGAGGGGCGGTGCTGAGGGAGCGCCGCACTGTCGGAGGTAGGTACTGAGGGAGCGCTGCACTGTCGGAGAGGCGGTACTGAGGGAGCGCCGCACTGTCGGAGGGGCAGTACTGAGGGAGCGCCGCACTGTCGGAGGTAGGTACTGAGGGAGCGCTGCACTGTCGGAGGTAGGTACTGAGGGAGAGCTGCACTGTCGGAGGTAGGTACTGAGGGAGCGCTGCACTGTCGGAGGGGCAGTACTGTGGGAGCGCCGCACTGTCGGAGGGGCAGTACTGAGGGAGCGCCGCACTGTCGGAGTGGCGGTACTGAGGGAGCGCCGCACTGTCGGAGGTAGGTACTGAGGGAGCGCTGCACTGTCTATGGGGCAGTACTGCGGGAGCGCCGCACTGTCGGAGGGGCAGTACTGAGGGAGCGCTGCACTGTCGGAGGTAGGTACTGAGGGAGCGCTGCACTGTCGGAGGGGCAGTACTGAGGGAGCGCCGCACTGTCGGAGGGGCAGGACTGAGGGAGCGCCGCACTGTCGGAGGGGCGGTACTGAGGGAGCGCCGCACTGTCAAAGGGGCGGTACTGAGGGAGCGCCGCATTGTCGGAGGGTCGGTACTGAGGGAGCGCCGCACTGTAGGAGGGGCCGTGCTGAGGGAGCGCCGCACTGTCGGAGGGTCGGTACTGAGGGAGCGCCGCACTGTCGGAGGGGCAGTGCTGAGGGAGCGCCGCACTGTCGGAGGGGCGGTACTGAGGGAGCGCCGCACAGTCGGAGGGGCAGTGCTGAGGGAGCGCCGCACTGTCGGAGGCGCAGGGCTGAGGGAGCGCCGCACTGTCGGAGGCGCAGTGCTGAGGGAGCCCCGCACTGTCGGAGGGGCGGTACTGAGGGAGCGCCGCACTGTGGGAGGGGCGGTACTGAGGTAGCGCCGCACTGTGGGAGGGGCAGTACTGAGGGAGCGCCGCACAGTCGGAGAGGCAGTGCTGAGGGAGCGCCGCACTGTCGGAGGGGCGGTACTGAGGGAGCGCCGCACAGTCGGAGGGGCAGTGCTGAGGGAGCGCCGCACTGTCGGAGGCGCAGGGCTGAGGGAGCGCCGTACTGTCGGAGGGGCGGTACTGAGGGAGCGCCGCACTGTCGGAGGGGCAGTACTGAGGGAGCGCCGCACTGTCGGAGGGGCGGTGCTGAGGGAGCGCCACACTGTCGGAGTGGCGGTACTGAGGGAGCGCCGCACTGTGGGAGGGGCGGTACTGAGGGAGCGCCGCACTGTCAGAGGGGCGGTGCTGAGGGAGCGCCGCACTGTCGGAGGGGCAGTACTGAGGGAACGCTTCCACTGTCGGAGGGGCGGTACTGAGGGAGCGCCGCACTGTCGGAGGGGCGGTACAGAGGGAGCGCTGCACTGTCGAAGGGGCGGTACTGAGGGAGCGCCGCACTGTCGGAGTGGCGGTACTGAGGGAGCGCCGCACTGTGGGAGGGGCGGTACTGAGGGAGCGCCGCACTGTCAGAGGGGCGGTGCTGAGGGAGCGCCGCACTGTCGGAGGGGCAGTACTGAGGGAACGCTTCCACTGTCGGAGGGGCGGTACTGAGGCAGCGCCGCACTGTCGGAGGGGCGGTACAGAGGGAGCGCTGCACTGTCGGAGGGGCGGTACCGAGGGAGCGCCGCACTGTCAGAGGGGCGGTACCGAGGGAGCGCCGCACTGTCGGAGGGGCGGTACCGAGGGAGCGCCGCACTGTCGGAGCGGCGGTACTGAGGGAGCGCCGCACTGTCGGAGGGGCGGTACTGAGGGAGTGCCGCACTGTCGGAGGGGCGGTACTGAGGGAGCGCCGCACTGTCGGAGGGGCGGTACTGAGGGAGCGCTGCACTGTCGGAGGGGCGGTACTGAGGGAGCGCCGCACTGTCGGAGGGGCGGTACTGAGGGAGCGCCGCACTGTCGGAGGGGCGGTACTGAGGGAGCGCCGCACTGTCGGAGGGGCGGTACTGAGGGAGCGCTGCACTGTCGGAGGGGCGGTACTGAGGGAGCGCCGCACTGTCGGAGGGGCGGTACTGAGGGAGCGCCGCACTGTCGGAGGGGCGGTACTGAGGGAGCGCCGCACTGTCGGAGGGGCGGTACTGAGGGAGCGCTGCACTGTCGGAGGGGCGGTACTGAGGGAGCGCCGCACTGTCGGAGGGGCGGTACTGAGGGAGCGCCGCACTGTCGGAGGGGCGGTACTGAGGGAGCGCCGCACTGTCGGAGGGGCAGGTACTGAGGGAGCGCCGCACTGTCGGAGGGTCAGTACTGAGGGAGCGCGCACTGTCGGAGGGGCGGTACTGAGGGAGCGCCGCACTGTCGGAGGGGCAGGTACTGAGGGAGCGCCGCACTGTCGGAGGGGCGGTACTGAGGGAGCGCTGCACTGTCGGAGGGGCAGTACTGAGGGAGCGCCGCACTGTCGGAGGGGCGGTACTGAGGGAGCGCTGCACTGTCGGAGGTGCCGTTTTTCGGATGAGATGTTAAAACGACGCTCCCGACTGCCCTCTCAGGTATACGTAAAAGATCCCATGGCCACTATTTCTAAGAAGAGCTCTCCCCGCTGGCCTGGAGCCAATACTTATTCCTCAACCAGCATCACTAAAAACACATGATCTGGTCATTATCACATTGCTGTTAGTGGGAGCTTGCTGTGTGCAAATTGCCTGTATTACAGCAGTCTCGCAGTGAAGGACTTTTTAAAGTGAAAGTCCCACCATAGGGCTGAGGGAGTTTCCCTATCAGGACTCCCTTTTTCGGGGGCAAACCCTCTCTCACTGAGCTCTTGCAAAGCGGGGGACGAACCTTCGACATTCTCTTTCAGTGACGAGGTTCTTTCCCTTGGGATCCCTTAAAGAGGAAGCCTCCCTTTCAGAAAGCCTTCTGAGCGTCAAGTTGGCCACGCACAATTAACTTGGTGACCGTTGAATGATCTTTCTTCCTGTGTCAATATTTGTTTTTAAACACAAATTTTCTCAGTGGAGGCGGGGAGATTGGGTCGACTAGGGCTGTATTCACTAGAGTTTAGAAGAATGAGAGGGGGACCTCGTTGAAACGTATAAAATTCTGACAGGGCTAGACAGACTGGATGCAGGGAGGATGTTTCCCCTGGCTGGGGGGTCTAGAACCAGGGGTCACAGTCTCAGGATACGGGGTAGGACATTTAGAACTGAGATGAGGAGAAATTTCTTCACTCAGAGGGTGGTGAACCTGTGGAATTCTCTACCACAGAAGGCTGTGGAGGCCAAATCACTGAATATATTTAAGAAGGCGATAGATAGATTTCTAGACACAAAAGGCATCAAGGGGTATGGGGAGAGAGCGGGAATATGGGATTGAGATAGAGGATCAGCCATGATCATATTGAATGGCGGAGCAGGCTCGAAGGGCCGAATGGCCGACTCCTGCTCCTATTTTTCTATGTCCATGTTATCAATAATTACCCCCGCCCGCCCCAACCGTGTAAAAGAGATTAATGACATCGGTACAAGCCACTAGATTAATCAGAGAGTCTCGGAGATCTTGGGGTTCCAACTCTGCTCGGGGACCCTTCCCAGACAGGACCCCCCCCCCCCCCCCACCCCCCACCGCACTTCTGTGGTCGAGAATTCCACAGGTTCACCACCCTCTTGAGTGAAGAAATTTCTCCTCCATCTCGGTCCTAAATGTCCTACCCCGCATTGTCG
Organism: Squalus acanthias; assembly: GCA_030390025.1. Taxonomy (NCBI): domain Eukaryota; kingdom Metazoa; phylum Chordata; class Chondrichthyes; order Squaliformes; family Squalidae; genus Squalus; species Squalus acanthias. The sequence continues at coordinate 1,127,117 of JASTWF010000085.1, forward strand.
TTAGGGGCAGAGTCGTCCCCTAGTGAATGCAGCGTGGGATGAAAATCGGGGGTCGGGGAGGGATGCGCAAGAGGCCAAAATCGGAGGCTCGCAGAGGGTTGTGGGGGCTGGAGGAGGTTACAGAGAGAGGGAGGGGGCGAGGGCCATGGAGGGATTTGAAAACAAGGGTTCTACTCGCATACTCATTTGCACCTGTCCTCACCCTTTTTTATTTGTTCATGGGATGTGGGTAAGGCCGGCATTTATTGCCCATCCCTAATTGCCCTCGAGAAGGTGGTGGGGAGCCGCCTTCTTGAACCGCTGCAGTCCGTGTGGTGAAGGTACTCCCACAGTGCTGTTAGGGAGGGAGTTCCAGGATTTTGACCCAGTGACGATGAAGGAACGGCGATATACTTCCAAATGGTATGTTGGCCTTCATAGCGAGAGGATTCGAGTACAGGAGCAAGGATGTCTTGCTGCAGTTGTACAGGGCCTTGGTGAGACCACACCTTGAGTATTGTGTGCAGTTTTGGTTGCCTTATCTGAGGAAGGATGTTCTTACCATGGAGAGAGTGCAGCGAAGATTCACAAGGCTGATACCTGGGATGGCAGGAATGACGTATGAAGAGAGATTGGGTCGATTGGGCTTGTATTCGCTGGAGTTTAGAAGAATGAGAGGGGATCTCATTGAAACTTATAAAATTCAAACAGGACTAGACAGACTAGATGGAGGAAGGATGTTCCCGATGGCGGGGGAGTCCAGAACCAGGGGTCACAGTCTAAGGATAAGGGGTAAGCCATTTAGGACTGAGATGAGGAGGAATTTCTTCACCCAGAGAGTGGTGAACCTGTGGAATTTTCTACCACAGCAGGCAGTTGAGTCCAATTCATTAAATAGATTCAAGAAGGAGTTAGATATATTTCTTAAGGCTAAAGGGATCAAGGGATATGGGGAGAAAGCAGGGACAGGGTACTGAATTTGGATGATCAGCCATGATCGCATTAAATGGCGGAGCAGGCTCGAGGGGCCGAATGGCCTACTCCTGCTCCTATCTTCTATGTTTCTATGTGAGAATTTGAAAAACCGGGAGCCAATGTCGGTCAGCGAGCACAGGTGGTGGGGTGGGTGCTGATGGGCGGACGGGACTCGCTGCGAGTTCGGACACTGGGCAGCACACTCAAGTTTAGGGGAGGGTAGAGTGAGCAGAGGCTGGCCGGGAGAGCGTTGGAACGGTTCAAATTCCCGGAGCTCCGATTGGCCGCAGCGCCCCTCGTTTAGCTGAGCCAATCAGGTGGGTGGGTGGTGAGGTCCTGCTCCTGCTCGCAGTCCAGTGACCTCGGATGGGGGCGGGGGGTGAGTCTCAGCTGAGGCCTGGAGCACAGTTGCCTGTGTTGCCGCTGTAGCCGAATAGTCGGCGGCACGTTCGAAGCTCACACGCCGACAATTAATTTTAAAATCATTTTATTAAAAATTGATATGAAAATGTAACTCATCGCGAAGCTTTATATTACACCATGCACTGGGAAAATTCTGGCCATACAAAGTTAAAAAGCACACATATATACATTTGGAACTGTGAATTAAATCTTTGATAAACTTCAATCCATTTGTGTCAATTTTCTATACATTCAGTTGAGGGATCCCAATGCTTAACCAATACACACAGCATCAAATGCAGAGTAAAGCTTCCTCTACACTGTCCCCATCAAACACTCCCAGGGCAGGTACAGCACGGGGTTAGATACAGAGTAAAGCTCACTCTACACTGTCCCATCAAACACTCCCAGGGCAGGTACAGCACGGGGTTAGATACAGAGTAAAGCTCCCTCTACACTGTCCCCATCAAACACTCCCAGGGCAGGTACAGCACGGGGTTAGATACAGAGTAAAGCTCCCTCTACACTGTCCCCATCAAACACTCCCAGGGCAGGTACAGCACGGGGTTAGATACAGAGTAAAGCTCCCTCTACACTGTCCCCATCAAACACTCCCAGGGCAGGTACAGCACGGGGTTAGATACAGAGTAAAGCTCACTCTACACTCCCATTAAACACACCCAGGGCAGGTACAGCACGGGTTAGATACAGAGTAAAGCTCCCTGTACACTATCCACTCAAACACTCTCGGGGCAGGTACAGCACGGATTAGATAGAGAGTAAAGCTCCCTCTACACTCCCATTAAACACACCCAGGGCAGGTACAGCACGGGTTAGATACAGAGTAAAGCTCCCTGTACACTATCCACTCAAACACTCTCGGGGCAGGTACAGCACGGATTAGATAGAGAGTAAAGCTCCCTCAGTACTGCCCCTCCGACAGTGCGGCGCTCCCTCAGTACCGCCCCTCCGACAGTGCGGCGCTCCCTCAGTACCGCCCCTCCGACAGTGCGGTGTTCCCTCAGTATCGCCCCTCCGACAGTGCGGCGCTCCCTCAGTACCGCCCCTCCGACAGTGCGGCGCTCCCTCAGTACCGCCCCTCCGACAGTGCGGCGCTCCCTCAGTACCGCCCCTCCGACAGTGCGGTGCTCCCTCAGTACCGCCCCTCCGAAAGTGCGGCGCTCCCTCAGTACTGCTCCTCCGACAGAGCGGCGCTCCCTCAGTATGTCCCTCCGACAGTCCAGCGCTCCCTCAGTACTGCCCCTCCGACAGTACGGCGCTCTCTCAGTACTGCACCTCCGACAGTGCGGCGCTCCCTCAGTACCGCCCTTCCGACAGTGCGCCGCTCCCTCAGTACTGCCCCTCCGACAGCGCGGCGCTCCCTCAGTACCGCCCCTCCGACAGTGTGGCGCTCCCTCAGTACCGACAGTGCGGCGCTCCCTCAGTACCGCCCCTCCGACAGTGCGGCGCTCCCTCAGTACTGCCCCTCCGACAGTGCGGCGCTCCCTCAGTACCGCCCCTCCAACAGTGCGGCGCTCCCTCAGTACTGCCCCTCCGACAGTGCGGCGCTCCCTCAGTACCGCCCCTCCGACAGTGCGGCGCTCCCTCAGCACGCCCCTCCGACAGTGCGGCGCTCCCTCTGTACCGTATGCTGCGAGTGAGGGTGCATTAGATGTTTAACTAGGATGGTACCAGGGATGAGGGACTTCAGTGATGTGGAGAGACTGGAGAAGCTGGGGTTGTTCTCCTTGGAGCAGAGAAGGTTAAGGGGAGGTTTAATAGAGGTGTTCAAAATCATGAGGGCTTTTGATAAGAGTAAATAAGGAGAAACTGTTTCCAGTGGCAGGAGGGTCGGTAACCAGAGGACACAGATTGAAGATAATCGGCAAAAGAACCAGAGGGGAGATGAGGAGAATGTTTTTTACGCAGCGAGTTGTTGTGATTTGGAACGCGCTGCCTGAAAGGGCGGTGGAAGCAGATTCAATAGTAACTTTCAAAAGGGGAATTGGAGAAATACTTGAAAAGGCGAAATGTGCAGGGCTGTGGGGAAAGAGCAGGGGGGAGTGGGACTAATTGGAGAACTCGTTCAAAGAGCCGGCACAGGCACGATGGGCCGAATGGTCTCGCTCTGTGCTGTAAGATTCTGTGATTCTAAATGTTTTTTTGGTCACTTTGGAAAACCAAATTTTTACCATTTTATTTTGACACTTATTTGTTTTGGAAAACTTTCCTCCGCTAATAACTTTTCAAAAAAACTCTGTTTAAGTAATACTTCGAGCAGCAGTGTTCAATCCTTTTCGGGGAGTACCTTGGAGCTCTTAGAGTTGGTGCTGGAGTATGTTGACAATGTGTGGAGTTCCCAGACCCGGGCAGAAGGTGGTGCCACGAGCCATTATTCTCCGGCAGTACCTGCATTATCTCAGGTGAGTGGAACAGGGGCATTGTCGGACCTACCGCTGGTCTGTTAATACTGACACACTCCCGGGAATCCCCTGTAAATACTGACACACTCCCGGGACCCCCCTGTAAACACTGACACGCTCCCGGGGATCCCCTGTAAATACTGACACACTCCCGGGAATCCCCTGTAAACACTGACACGCTCCCGGGGATCCCCTGTAAACACTGACACACTCCCCGGGGACCCCCTGTAAATACTGACACACTCCCGGGGAACCCTTGTAAATACTGACACACTCCCGGGGACCCCCTGTAAATACTGACACACTCCCGGGGACCCCCTGTAAATACTGACACACTCCCGGGGACCCCCTGTAAATACTGACACACTCCCGGGGACCCCCTGTAAATACTGACACACTCCCGGGGACCCCCTGTAAATACTGACACACTCCCGGGGACCCCCTGTAAATACCGACACATTCCCCGGGGACCCCCTGTAAATACTGACACATTCCCGGAGATCCCCTGTAAATACTGACACACTCCCGGGGAACCCCCTGTAAATACTGACACACTCCCGGGGACCCCCTGTAAATACTGACACACTCCCGGGGACCCCCTGTAAATACTGACAGACTGCCCAGGAACCCCTGTAAATACTGACACACTCCCCGGGAACCCCTGTAAATACTGACACACTCCCGGGGACCCCCTGTAAATACTGACACACTCCCGGGGACCCCCTGTAAATACTGATACACTCTCGGGGACCCCCCTGTAAATACTGACACACTCCCGGGGACCCCTTGTAAATACTGACACACTCCCCGGGGACCCCTTGTAAATACTGACAGACTGCCCGGGAACCCCTGTAAATACTGACACACTCCTGGGGACCCCCTGTAAATACTGACACACTCCCGGGGACCCTCTGTAAATACTGACACACTCCTGGGGACCCCCTGTAAATACTGACACACTCCCGGGGACCCCCTGTAAATACTGACACACTCCCGGGAACCCCCTGTAAATACTGACACACTCCCGGGGACTCCCTGTAAATATTGACACACTCCCGGGGAACTCCTGTAAATACTGACACACTCCCGGAGACTCCCTGTAAATATTGACACACTCCCGGGATCGCCCTGTAAATACTGACACACTCCCGGAGACTCCCTGTAAATATTGACACACTCCCGGGGAACCCCTGTAAATACTGACACACTCCCGGAGACTCCCTGTAAATACTGACACACTCCCGGAGACTCCCTGTAAATATTGACACACTCCCGGGGAACCCCTGTAAATACTGACACACTCCCAGGATCGCCCTGTAAATACTCACTCAGCACGTCAGTCAATCTTGGCTGCAGAAAGAGGTGCTTCAAAGGTATTGGAGATGAGAATTCGGTCTCGAGAATTCGAAAGGGGGAGACAGAGTGAAGGAGTGCTTTTGTGAAGCTCATACTAAATCTTGATCGCGGATGAAAGCCATCTCCTATCGGCTTGGGCCACAGTCACACCAAAAGGTTTATCATCAGTAAGCTCCCCAAAATAAGGACTGGGTGTTCATGAATAACTTGGTCTCATTGTCTACGCTGTCATCTATTGGTATTGTTCTAGAACCATCCACGTCTGGGTTTGTCCGTGAATCATTGCTGTCGAAATTTACCCTCAAATAATTTGTGTCAGGAGGTGAGAACCTAAGAAATAGGAGCAGGAGTCGGCCATTCGGCCCCTCGAGCCTGCTCCGCCATTCAAGAAGATCAGGCTGATCTTTGACCTCAACTCCACTTTCCCGCCCGATCCCCATATCTCTCGATTCCCCGAGAGTCCAAAAATCTCTCGATCTCAGCCTTGAATATACTCCATGATGCGGAGATGCCGGTGTGTTGGACAAAAGTGAGAAGTCGCACAACACCAGGTTATAGTCCAACAGTTTTATTTGAAATCACAAGCTTTCGGAGCGCTGCTCCTTCGTCAGGTGAAGTGCTGTGTCGATATGCGCGATCTTCTTGGAGATCCTCTCCACTTTGAGCCGGCAGTTTGTGGTGTCGATAGTGGCCATGATGCGGAGATGTAATGTATTCCGGACTGACCTGGTCGGATTTGATTGCCGTGATTGTCTCTCTGCCGAGGTGTGATAAAGGGCAGTTAGAAAGATTAACTGTAGTCACCTGGCAGTGTTCTCTGTCTATATATGCTGTGCCGATTTGTATTTCTTCACTTCACCTGACGAAGGAGCAGCGCTCCGAAAGCTTCTGATTTCAAATAAAGCTGTTGGACTATAACCTGGTGTTGTGCGACTTCTCACATTTGAATATACTCAACGACTGAGCCTCCACAGCCCTCTGGGGTAGAGAATTCCAAAGATTCACCGCCCTCTGAGTGAAGAAATTCCTCCTCATCTCAGTCCTAAATGGCCGACCCCTTATCCTGAGACTGTGACCCCTGGTTCTAGACTCTCCAGCCAGGGGGAAACAGCCTCTCAGCATCTACCCTGTCAATCCCCTGTAAGAATTTTATACGTTTCACTGAGATCACCTCTCATTCTTCTAAATTAGAGGGAAGGGCGGTCCTGGAACATCTGACGAGAGTTCGAATCCCCGAGTTCACAGAATCACAACAGTGCAGATAGAGGCCATTTCGGCCCATCGAGCCTGCACCGACACATATCCCACCCTATCCCCGTAACCCCACGTATTTAATCCCCCCTAACACTAAGGGTCAATTTATCACAGCCAAATCAACCTAACCCGCACATCTTTGGACTGTGGGAGGAAACCGGAACACCCGGAGGAAACCCACGCAGACACGGGGAGAATGTGCAAACTCCACACAAACAGTCACCTGAGGCCGGATTCGAACCCGGGTCCCTGGCGCTGTGAGGCAACAGTGCTAACCACTATGCCACCGTGTGTCGTGGCCTGAGTTGCGTCCAGAGCGGTTATGGGTCATCTGCGGTCTAGATCCGTTCCAGAAAGGTCCTCCAGCGTGCAGATTCATCTTCGGACCGCCTGCGCGTAAGTCTTTGTCCTCGAGTCATCAGATTAGTCTGGCTCTCCGTTGATCCCCGTCAGTCAAGAAGTATTGATTAGAAAATTAGCATTTTTGGAGAAAGAGCTCCGACAGATTGTGCGTGCGATCGTAAATCATCCTCGATACAGGTTCGCCATGCAGCGCGGCGCCCTTCCTCACTGGATCTTAAGGCTTTCCTTGTTGGCGTACTCCTCGATCTGCAGCTTGTCCGCTCGCCTGCCCAGGCGGACCGAGGCGTAGAGTTCCGAGTGCTCCAGGTCCACGCTTTGGGCGTCCAGGGATTCGGGCGAGGTCCGGCTCAGGGTGACGGCCTCCCGGGTCTCTGGGGCCCCCTGGTGGCCCTTCTCCTCCACGCTGCTGCTGTTGAGCGAGTTGAGGATCTCGGAATATTGCGTCTTGGTGAACTTCCGGCCCCGGTGGTCCCGGGAGGCAGGGAGCTGGAGTTTCGCGTAACAGACTTGACGCTGAGTGAGGGCCAACAGAAAATAGACAGCGTGAGAAAAGGGGTTGTGAATAAATGATCACATCATAAATACTGGCACACTCCCCGGGGACCCACTGTAAATACTGACACACTCCCGGGGACCCCCTGTAAATACTGACACACTCCCGGGGACCCCCTGTAAATACTGACACACTCCCGGGGACCCCCTGTAAATACTGACACTGTCCCGGGACCCCCTGTAAATACTGACACACTCCCCGGGACCCCCTGTAAATACTGACACACTCCCGGGGACCCCCTGTAAATACTGACACACTCCCGGGGACCCCCTGTAAATAATGACACACTCCCGGGGACTCCCTGTAAATACTGACACACTCCCGGGGACCCTCTGTAAATACTGACACACTCCCGGGGACCCCCTGTAAATACTGACACACTCCCGGGGACCCTCTGTAAATACTGACACACTCCCGGGGACCCTCTGTAAATACTGACACACTCCCGGGGACCCTCTGTAAATACTGACACACTCCCCGGGGAATCCCTGTAAATATTGACACACTCCCGGGGACCCTCTATAAATACTGACACACTCCCGGGGACCCCCTGTAAATACTGACACACTCCCGGGGACCCTCTGTAAATACTGACACACTCCCCGGGGAATCCCTATAAATATTGACACACTCCCGGGGGACAGACGTAAAGCTCCCTCTACACTGTCCCCATCAAACACTCCCAGGGCAGGTACAGCACGGGTTAGATACAGAGTAAAGCTCCCTCTACACTGTCCCATCAAACACTCCCAGGGCAGGTACAGCACGGATTAGATACAGAGTAAAGCTCCCTCTACACTGTCCCATCAAACACTCCCAGGGCAGGTACAGCACGGGTTAGATACAGAGTAAAGCTCCCTCTACACGGTCCTATCAAACACTCCCAGGGCAGGTACAGCACGGATTAGATACAGAGTAAAGCTCCCTCTACACTGTCCCATCAAACACTCCCAGGGCAGGTACAGCACGGGTTAGATACAGAGTAAAGCTCCCTCTACACTGTCCCATCAAACACTCCCAGGGCAGGTACAGCACGGGTTAGAAACAGAGTAAAGCTCCCTCTACACTGTCCCATTAAACACTCCCAGGGCATGTGCAGCACGGGTTAGATACAGAGTAAAGCTCCCTCTGCACTGTCCCATCAAACACTCCCAGGGCAGGTACAGCACGGATTAGATACAGAGTAAAGCTCCCTCTACACTGTCCCATCAAACACTCCCAGGGCAGGTACAGCACGGGTTAGATACAGAGTAAAGCTCCCTCTACACTGTCCCCATCAAACACTCCCAGGGCAGGTACAGCACGGGTTAGATACAGAGTAAAGCTCCCTCTACATTGTCCCCATCAAACACTCCCAGGGCAGGTACAGCACGGGTTAGATACAGAGTAAAGCTCCCTCTACACTGTCCCATCAAACACTCCCAGGGCAGGTACAGCACGGGTTAGATACAGAGTAAAGCTCCCTCTACACTGTCCCCATCAAACACTCCCAGGGCAGGTACAGCATGGGTTAGACACAGTGTAAAGCTCCCTCTACACTGTCCCATCAAACACTCCCAGGGCAGGTACAGCACGGGGTTAGATACAGAGTAAAGCTCCCTCTACACTGTCCCCATCAAACACTCCCAGGGCAGGCACAGCACAGGTTAGATACAGAGTAAAGCCGCCTCTACACTGTCCCATCAAACACTCCCAGGGCAGGTACAGCACGGGTTAGATACAGCGTAAAGCTCCCTCTACACTGTCCCATCAAACACTCCCAGGGCAGGTACAGCACAGGTTAGATACAGAGTAAAGCTCCCTCTACACTGTCCCATCAAACACTCCCAGGGCAGGTACAGACATCCTGATGTCCCTTTGTTGAGAAGGCTGTTTTTTACTCCGCGCACTCAGAACTGGACCCATATCCACACGAACTCTTGCAATCAGGAGAGAGCAGTCTTAGATGGCATCAATGTGCCATTGGGAGAACAGTATCTCACCCAGTGTGCTGGTCCTGATGATGTGACGAAAGGAACAAACATAGATTAAGCAAACTGAGTGTTGTCAAGAGGCATCTGTGACCAGGACAGTCACACTGACAAACGCGCGCTGATGTTACAACGCCACACACTCCGTTCCATCGCTCCGTCTCTCTCCCTCTCCCCAGCATCTGTCTGAGGCTGAATCAGACCCCTTCGTAACCTTGGTGTCATACTTGACCCCGAAATGAGCTTCCGACCACATCTCCGCGCCATCAGTAAGACCGCCTATTTCCAGCTCCGTAACATCGCCTGTCTCCGCCCCTGCCTCAGCTCATCCGCTGCTGAAACCCTCATCATTGCCTTTGTTACCTCGAGACTTGACTCTTCCAACGCACTCCTGGCCGGCCTCCCACATTCCACCCTTGAGGTCATCCAAAACTCGGCTGCCCCGTCTCCTAACTCTCACCAAGTCCCGTTCACCCATCACCTCCCCTGTGCTCGCTGACCTACATTGTCTCCCGGTCTGGCAACGCCTCGATTTCAAAATTCTCATCCTTGTTTTCAAATCCTTCCATGGCCTCCTCGCCCCTCCCTGTCTCTGTAACCTCCTCCAGCCCCTACAACCCTCCGAGATCTCTGCGCTCCTCCAATTCCGGCCTCTTGCGCATCCCCCCCCGATTTCCATCGCTCTGCCATTGGCGGCCGTGCCTTCAGCTGCCTGGGCCCCGAGCTCTGGAATTCCCTCCCTGAACCTCTCCGCCTCTCTCTCCTTTAAGACGCTCCTTAAAACCGACCTCTTTGACCCAGCTTTTGGTCACCTGTTTTAATATAAGAACATAAGAATTAGGAGCAGGAGTCGGCCATTCGGCCCCTCGAGCCTGCTCCGCCATTCAATAAGATCATGGCTGATCTTCGACCTCAACTCCACTTTCCCGCCCGATCCCCATATCCCTCGATTCCCCTAGAGTCCAAAAATCTCTCGATCTCAGCCTTGAATAGACTCAACGACTGAGCCTCCACAGCCCTCTGGGGTAGAGAATTCCAAAGATTCACCGCCCTCTGAGTGAAGAAATTCCTCCTCATCTCAGTCCTAAATGGCTGACCCCTTATCCTGAGACTGTGACCCCTGGTTCTAGACTCTCCAGCCAGGGGGGAAACAGCCTCTCGGCATCCACCCTATCAATCCCCCTCAGAATCTTGTATGTTTCAATGAGATCGCCTCTCATTCTTCTAAACACCAGAGAGTATAGGCCCATTCTACACAATCTCTCCTCATAGGACAGCCCTCCCATCCCAGGGATCAATCTAGTGAACCTTTGTTGCACTGCCTCTATGGCAAGTATATCCTTCCTGAGGTAAGGAGACCAAAATTGTGCACAGTACTCCAGGTGTGGTCTCACCAGGGCCCTGTACAATTGCAGCAAGACTTCCTTACTCTTATTTTTTTAAAATTAGTTTATGGGATGTGGGCGTCGCTGGGAAGGCCGAGCGTTTATTGCCCATCCCCTAATTGCCCTCGAGAAGGTGGTGCTGAGCCGCCTTCCTGAACTGCTGCAGTCCGTGTGGTGAAGGTGCTCCCACAGTGCTGTTAGGGAGGGAGTTCCAGGATTTTGACCCAGCGACGATGAAGGAACGGCCGATATATTTCCAAGTCAGGATGGTGTGTGACTTGGAGGGGAACTTGGAGGTGGTGGTGTTCCCGTGCGCCTGCTGCCCTTGTCCTTCTAGGTGGAAGAGGTTGCGAGTTTGGGAGGTGCTGCTGAAGAAGCCTTGGCGAGTTGCTGCAGTGCATCTTGTAGATGGTGCACACTGCAGCCACGGTGCGCCGGTGGTGGAGGGAGTGAATGTTTAAGGTGGTGGATGGGGTGCCGATCAAGCGGGCTGCTTTGTCCTGGATGGTGTCGAGCTTCTCGAGTGTTTATGGAGCTGCAACTCATCCAGGCAAGTGGAGAGAATTCCATCACACTCCTGACTTGTGCCTTGGAGATACTCCAACCCCCTTGCAATAAAGGCCAAGATCTCTCCTTGTGAGGCTCGATGTCTGGTTTACGCTCCTGTGAAGCGCCGCGGGGCGTTTTACTGCGTTAAAGGCACTCTGTAAACACGAGTTGTTGTCATCACCAGCCTGTTTTGCTCCTTGACTCCCACTGCACTCGGGCGTTGCAAGTGCAGAGAGTAATCTAGGTCAGACACAGGAAGCATGCAGCTTGAGAGCCCCTGTGAAGTAGATTCGGAGCGAGGTACATCACAGGGTTCAATCAGACGCACGGCGACAAGGCCCCTTTCCCATCCCATGAGGAATCCAGAAACAAAATTAGATCCAAGAGGGAATCTAATTCCTCCGCCCCACATATCATCATTAAACAAGTCGTATTCATCAATTTCTACTGTCCCGTGGATCTTTTGCTAACTTTGGGCAACTGCTCGTGAACTTGCTATCGAAAAAAAAAACCAGTTTCCTGTTCGGATCACGTGCTGCAGAGATGTTTAATTTTTCTTTCGTAACCCGCAGGATTTTTTGCTCGCTTCCTTTCCGCGGAGAAGGTGCGTCGGACTCTGTGGGCTGGATTTTGATACTGGGGCGGGTTGGGGTCGTGTCATCCGCTTTTCGTGTTATCCACCCGACTGCAATTGGATGTGGGAGAATGATTCAATTTTCCCCCTAATTGGGCAATTGAGTTCCAGCATGTGGGAACCCATGGCCCAATGAGTGGTTTCAGTCTGAACGTCGCCTCTGATGATGTCATCATTGCTGCTGCATTGAAGGTCAGAGACTGCCTGGCCTTTGCCGTGAGAGGACCTGGAGGCAAAATGAGCAGCAGCCCTAAGTCTGCTCCCAGATATTTTTACACCACCACTCCCAGATATGTCTCCTCCTCATCCATCCATATATGCATCCGTCCACATAGCCATCCATATATGCATTCCCATAGCCTGCCAGCCAGCGTGCTTCACATAGAAAAAGGGTTAAAATCATAAAAGCCTTTCAAATTGGCATTATAGAGGCAATTTAGTGCTTGTTAAGGGCCTTAACAGCCTATCCCGTCTCTAAGAGGCGGGACGGAGTCGAGACCAGCAGACACGATTTAATGAAAATTGCGTGGAGGCAGGATGGAGGCGGACTTGTGCCCGCCCGCCAGTTTTTGCAATTTTAACCCCCACACACCTCCAAACCCCCCTCCACGGGTCAATGAAAATCCAGCCCTATGGGTAGTCTTAGTATTGAGAGGGAGGAGGTACTAACGGTTTTAGCGGGCTTAAAAGTGGATAAATCCCCAGGCCCAGACGAGATGTATCCCAGGCTGCTGTGTGAGGCAAGGGAGGAGATTGCAGGGGCTCTGGCACAAATTTTCAGAACCTCTCTGGCCACAGGGGAGGTGCCAGAGGACTGGAGAACAGCTAACGTAGTACCATTATTCAAGAAGAGTAGTAGGGAAAAATCAGGGAATTACAGGCCAGTGAGCCTAACATCAGTGGTAGGGAAATTATTGGAAAAGATTCTGAGGGACAGAATTAGTTTCCACTTGGAGAGGCAAGGATTAATCAAGGATAGTCAGCATGGCTTTGTCAGGGGGAGATCATGTCTAACCAATTTGATTGAATTTTTCGAGGGGGTGACTAGGTGTGTGGATGAGGGTAGTGCAGTTGATGTAGTCTACATGGACTTCAGTAAGGCATTTGACAAAGTCCCGCATGGGAGACTGGTCAAGAAGGTAAGAGCCCATGGGATCCAGGGCAATTTGGCACATTGGATCCAAAATTGGCTTAGTGGCAGGAGGCAGAGGGTGATGGTCGAAGGTTGTTTTTGTGACTGGAAGCCTGTGTCCAGTGGTGTACTGCAGGGATCGGTGCTGGGTCCTTTGCTGTTTGCAGTGTACATTAATGATTTAGATATAAATGTAGGAGGTATGATCAGTAAGTTCGCAGATGACACGAAAATTGGTGGAGTGGTAAATAGCAAGGAGGGAAGCCTCAGGCTACAGGACAATATAGACGGGATGGTCAGATGGGCAGAACAGTGGCAAATGGAATTTAACCCTGAAAAGTGTGAGGTGATGCATTTTGGGAGAACTAACAAGGCAAGGAAATACACAATGAATGGTAGGACCCTAGGAAGGACAGAGGATCAGAGGGACCTTGGTGTGCATGTACATAGATCCCTGAAGGCAGCAGGACAGGTAGATAAGGTGGTTAAAAAGGCATATGGGATACTTGCCTTCATTAGCCGAGGCATAGAATATAAGAGCAGGGAGGTTATGATGGAGCTGTACAAAACGCTAGTTAGGCCACAGCTGGAATACTGTGTGCAGTTCTGGTCGCCACACTATAGGAAGGATGTGATTGCATTGGAGAGGGTGCAGAGGAGATTCACCAGGATGTTACCTGGGCTGGAGCGCTTCAGCTATGAAGAGAGACTGGACAGGCTGGGGTTGTTTTCCTTAGAGCAGAGAAGGCTGAGGGGGGACCTGATTGAGGTGTACAAAATTATGAGGGGCATAGATAGGGTAGATAGAAAGGAACTTTTCCCCTTAGCAAAGGGGTCAATAACCAGGGGGCATAGTTTCAAGGTAAGGGGCAGGAGGCTTAGAGGGGATTTGAGGAAAAACTTTTTCACCCAGAGGGTGGTTGGAATCTGGAACTCACTGCCTGAAAGGGTGGTAGAGGCAGGAACCCTCACAACATTCAAGAAGCATTTAGATGAGCACTTGAAACGCCATAGCACACAAGGCTACGGACCAAGTGCTGGAAAATGGGATGAGAATAGACAGGGCTTGATGGCCGGCGCGGACACGATGGGCCGAAGGGCCTCTTTCTGTGCTGTATAACTCTATGACTTGGCGTCCGCCTCATCCCCGGAATGTTCCGCCCTACACCGGATTCGCGCCGAGGCGCGGCGACTCGCGCTACTGGAGGCAAGCTCGCATGCCGTCTCACGCACAGCAAGATCCCGCCAGCAGCCACGAGGTGAAGGAACGTAAGGGTTAGAAGCAGGAGCCGGCCACTCGGTCCCCTCGAGCCTGCTCCGCCATTCAATGAGATCATGGCTGATCATCGACCCCATCTCCACTCTCCCGCCCGATCCCCATATCCCTCGATTCCCCTCGAGTCCAAAAATCTCTCGATCTCAGCCTTGAATATACTCAACGACTGAGCATCCACAGCCCTCTGGGGTAGAGAATTCCAAAGATTCACCACCCTCTGAGTGAAGAAATTCCTCCTCATCTCAGTCCTAAATGGCCGACCCCTTATCCTGAGACTGTGACCCCTGGTTCTAGACTCTCCAGCCAGGGGAAACAGCCTCTCAGCATCTACCCTGTCAAACCCCCTCAGAATCTTATATGTCAAGAAGGGATACTTTATAAATACTTAAAAGCTGTACAGAGTCCCAAATTTATCAATATCCTTTCTCAACATTAGCCAATAATCTTATTGTTTCCAACAGTGCTTGCACCAGTCAGTGATCCCCACTACTTGTAGAGTATAGTGAAGAACCCAGCCTGTTGCCGGCACCACCCTGTGCTGGATTGTGAGCTAGATTTTGCCAGCATTTATTGCCCATCCCTAATTGCCCTCGAGAAGGTGCTGGTGAGCCGCCTCCTTGAACCGCTGCAGTCCGTGTGGTGAAGGTGCTCCCACAGCGCGGTCAGGGAGGGAGTTCCAGGATTTTGACCCAGCGACGATGAAGGAACGGCCGATATATTTCCAAGTCGGGATGGTATGTGACTTGGAGGGGAACTTGGAGGTGGTGGTGTTCCCATTGCACCTGCTGCCCTTGTCCTTCTAGGTGGAAAAGGTCGCGGGTTTGGGAGGTGCTGCCGAAGAAGCCTTGGCGAGTTGCTGCAGTGCATCTTGTAGATGGTGCACACTGCAGCCACGGTGCGCCGGTGGTGGAGGGAGTGAATGTTTAAGGTGGTGGATGGGGTGCCCATCAAGCGGGCTGCTTTGTCCTGGATGGTGTCGAGCTTCTCGAGTGTTGTTGGAGCTGCAACTCATCCAGGCAAGTGCAGAGTATTCCATCACACTCCTTACTTGTGCCTTGTAGATGGTGGAAAGGCTTTGGGGAGTCAGGAGGTGAGACACTCGTCTTATGCTTATAATTCTTAAATTGACATCAAACCAACCTTTACTGTCGTCTCTGGTTCCGCTGGCGTTCCATTGCTCCCTCGCTCCATCCCTGAAGAGACAAAAGAGTGAATCTTAATGAATATGTCAAGGGTCGAAACAACAGAAAACGCTGGAAAAACTCAGCAGGCCAGGCAACATCCGCGGAGAAAGAAACAGAGTTAACATTTCAGGTCGAAACCCTTCGTCAGAACTGAGAAAAGAGCAGGAAATGAAACAGATAAAAAAGCAAGTGGGAGGCTGTGGGGGGGTGGGGGGGATAACTATGGTAAGTAGAGACATTAAGAGATGCTCAAGGCAAGACGAGATGGTAATGGGACAGGTTAAGAAACAAAAGGTGCCAGCCTTTCACACTTCACCTTTTGTTTCTTAACCTGTCCCATTACCATCTCGTCTTGCCTTGAGCATCTCTTAATGTCTCTACTTACCATAGTTATCCCCCCCACCTCCCCCCAGCCTCCCACTTGCTTTTTTATCTGTTTCATTTCCTGCTTTTTTCTCAGTTCTGACGAAGGGTCTTCGACCTGAAACGTTAACTCTGTTTCTCTCTCCACGGATGTTGCCTGGCCTGCTGAGTTTTTCCAGCGTTGTCTGTTGTTGTTTCAATTTTCCAGCATCCGCAGTATTTTGCTATCGTATTAATGTCAAGGGTTGAGTTGACTGTGAACATCACAAGTGGTCCGACTCCATCCCGAATGAGGGATCGATTCAAATGACTGAAAAATGAAGGATAAATGCAGTGATTGATAGACAGTAAAAGAAAGACAGACTCTCCTCTCTCCAGCGCCTTTCACCACCTCAGGACGTCCCAAAGCGCTTCACAGCCAATGAAGGACTTTTTTGAAGTGTGGTCACTGTTGTAATGTCGGAAACGCGGCAGCCAATTTGCGCACAGCAAGCTCCCGCAAACGGCAACGTGATAACGAGCAGATCAGCTGTTTTTTAGTGATGTTGGTGGAGGGATAAATATTGTCCCCAGGACACAGGGGAGAACTCCCCCCTGCTCTTCTTCCAATAGTGGCCGTGGGATCTTTTACATCCACCCGAGAGAGCAGACAGGGCCTCGGTTTAATGTCTCATCCCGAAAGACGGCACCTCCGACAGTGCGGCGCTCCCTCAGTACCGCCCCTCCGACAGTGCGGCGCTCCCTCAGTACCGCCCCTCCGACAGTGCGGCACTCCCTCAGTACCGCCCCTCCGATAGTGCGGCGCTCCCTCAGTACTGCCCCCTCCGACAGTGCAGCGTTCCCTCAGTACCGCCCCTCCGACAGTGCGGCGCTCCCTCAGTACCGCCCCTCCGACAGTGCGGCGCTCCCTCAGTACCGCCCCTCCGATAGTGCGGCGCTCCCCCAGTACCGCCCCTCCGACAGTGCGGCGCTCCCTCAGTACCGCCCCTCTGACAGTGCGGCGCTCCCCCAGTACCGCCCCTCCGACAGTGCGGCGCTCCCTCAGTAATGCCCTTCCGACAGTGCCGCGCTCCCTCAGTATCGCCCCTCCGACAGTGTGGCGCTCCCTCAGTACTGCCTCTCCGACAGTGCGACACTCCCTCAGTACCACCCCTCCGACAGTGCGGCGCTCCCTCAGTACCACCCCTCCGACAGTGCGGCGCTCCCCCAGTACCGCCCCTCCGACAGTGCGGCGCTCCCTCAGTAATGCCCCTCCGACAGTGCCGCGCTCCCTCAGTACCGCCCCTCCGACAGTGCGGCGCTCCCTCAGTACCGCCCCTCCGACAGTGCGGCGCTCCCTCAGTACCGCCCCTCCGACAGTGCGATGCTCCCTCAGTACCGCCCCTCCGACAGTGCGGCGCTCCCTCAGTACCGCCCCTCCGACAGTGCGGCGCTCCCTCAGTACCGCCCCTCCGACAGTGCGGCGCTCCCTCAGTACTGCCGCTCCGACAGTGCGGCGCTCCCTCAGTACCGCCCCTCCGACAGTGTGGCGCTCCCTCAGTACCGCCCCTCCGACAGTCCGGCGCTCCCTCAGTACCGCCCCTCCGACAGTGCGGCGCTCCCTCAGTACCGCCCCTCCGACAGTACGGCGCTCCCTCAGTACTCCCCGTCCGACAGTGCGGCGCTCCCTCAGTACCGCCCCTCCCACAGTGCGGTGCTCCCTCCGTACTAAGGGATTGTAAGGGATTGCTTACCGGTGTAAAGGTAGTTGATGTTCCCATAAACGGGATTGTCCTCAACCTCTTTGGACTTGAAGCTAAAACTGAGGAAGTTGAAGGATAACGTTAGGTGACAGGCTGAAGACAGTCTGTGTCAGACATAAACCACTATCAGTTTCACAACAGGCGAGTTCAAATCACAGACAGTTGCATCTGCAGAAAGTTACTTGGAGCGAGAAAACATCACACAACCCACAATCCCACCCCTCCCACAGCCCCTGTAAACTCTCCCCTATCACGGACTCTACCCACCCATTCAATCTCCCACAGCCCCTGTACACTCTCCCCTATCACGGACTCTACCCACCCATTCAATCTCCCACAGCCCCTGTACACTCTCCCCTATCACGGACTCTACCCACCCATTCAATCTCCCACAGCCCCTGTACACTCTCCCCTATCACGGACTCTACCCACCCATTCAATCTCCCACAGCCCCTGTACACTCTCCCCTATCACGGACTCTACCCACCCATTCAATCTCCCACAGCCCCTGTACACTCTCCCCTATCACGGACTCTACCCACCCATTCAATCTCCCACAGCCCCTGTACACTCTCCCCTATCACGGACTCTACCCACCCATTCAATCTCCCACAGCCCCCTGTACACTCTCCCCTATCACGGACTCTACCCACCCATTCAATCTCCCACAGCCCCTGTACACTCTCCCCTATCACGGACTCTACCCACCCATTCAATCTCCCACAGCCCCCTGTACACTCTCCCCTATCACGGACTCTACCCACCCATTCAATCTCCTCCTGTCAATCCCCCTCAGACTCTTATATCTTTCAATAAGATCACCTCTCATTCTTCTAAACTCCAGAGAGTATCGGCCCAATCTGTCCTCACAGGACAGCCCTCTCATCCCAGGAATCAGACTAGCGAAAGGAACGCCTGGGAGGGGAGCCAGGAACACCGGTGGTCTGAGAGTTATCACAACCTCCCCTGCAATTCTCAGCATTTTGTGGTGCAGTCAGTCACTTGGCCTCTCCCTGTGATCCACCCCATGCGTTCCCTTTGCTCAGGGAGACTTCTCCATAAATACCCCTGGTCTGGACCCCCAGCGAATGGTCAGGACGTTAAACAGCGACCTTGAGCTCCAGCAGCACAAATTACTCTGCAAACACCTCGACAATTTCTTCAAAATTTGCTTTACCTTCTCCGGAAGCGAGGCAGGAACTTGCTGGAGTTATCTAGAAGGACGAGAAAGAAAGAGTCACATTTCATCTCTCCGGCGCCTTTCACCACCTCAGGACGTCCCAAAGCGCTTCACAGCCAATGAAGGACTTTTTTTGAAGTGTGGTCACTGTTGGAATGTAGGAAACGCGGCCGCCAATTTACGCACAGCAAGCTCCCACAAACAGCAATGTGATAAATGACCAGATCATCTGTTTTTAGTGATGTTGGTTGAGGGATAAATATTGGCCCCAGGACACCGGGGAGAACTCCCCCCCTGCTCTTCTTCCAATAGTGGCCGTGGGATCTTTTACATCCACCAGAGAGGGCAGACGGGGCCTCGGGTTTAACGTCTCATCCCGAAAGACGGCCCCTCCGACAGTGCGGCGCTCCCTCAGTACCGCCCCTCCGACAGTGCGGCGCTCCCTCAGCACAGCCCCTCCGACAGTGCGGCGCTCCCTCAGTACCGCCCCTCCGACAGTGCGGTGCTCCCTCAGTACTGCCCCTCCGACAGTGCGGCTCTCCCTCAGTACTGCCCCTCCGACAGTGCGGCACTCCCTCAGTACTGCCCCTCCGACAGTGCAGCACTCCCTCAGCACTGCCCCTCCGACAGTGCGGCGCTCCCTCAGTACCGCCCCTCCGACAGTGCAGCGCTCTCTCATTACCGCCCCTCCGACAGTGCGGCGCTCCCTCAGTACCACCCCTCCGACAGTGCGCCGCTCCCTCAGTACCGCCCCTCCGACAGTGCGGCGCGCCCTCAGTACCGCCCCTCCGACAGTGCGGCGCTCCCTCAGTACCGCCCCTCCGACAGTGCGGCGCTCCCTCAGTACCGCCCCTCCGACAGTGCGGCTCTCCCTCAGTACCGCCCCTCCGACAGTGCGGCGCTCCCTCAGTACCGCCCCTCCGACAGTGCGGCGCTCCCTCAGTACCGCCCCTCCGACAGTGCGGCGCTCCCTCAGTACTGCCCCCCGACAGTGCGGCGCTCCCTCAGTACCGCCTCTCCGACAGTGCGGCGCTCCCTCGAGCCCGCTCGACCCCAGAAGAGACCGCACTTAACACTCTTCCCCCAAGGTATCTCTGTCGCGGGCGGGCGGGCAGGCTGTCTGGAGACCAATTACCTTTTCTGTAACTTCTAGCGCAGCACAGGATGTTGCAGGAGAGGGAGAGGAGCAGCAAGAATCCAGTGGCCCCGCAGATGGCCCACATGAGCAAACTACAGCACAGATCCTGAAATCCTGCAACGGCAACACAGATCAGAAAGTTAGGCGGATGCAGAGAAGGGGGTCATTCCCAGTCACCCACCCCAAGGACCCTTCAGTCCCCTCTCCCCGACCCTTGCAGCGGGTTTTTTTTTGGCGTAAGAAATTTCGTGCTATCACTTCTGAATTAATTTCGGGCCAGTTTGTACCTGCGGCCCGTTCTCCCTGTAACGGTTCCCCTCTCGTCTCAATCACCTCCTATCAATACAGGGGGTTACTTTGACCGGTGCAAGTGACATTCATGCCGCACAAGTGCCAGGCAATGACCGTCTCCAAGTTAGACCACACTTGGAGCACCGTGCACAGTTCTGGTCTCCATATACCTTGGTTAGATCACACTTGGAGTATTGTGCACAGTTCTGGTCTTCATATACCTTGGTTAGACCACACTTGGAGCACTGTGCACAGTTCTGGTCTCCATATACCTTGGTAAGACCACACTTGGAGCACTGTGTACAGTTCTGGTCTCCGTATACCTTGGGTAGACCACACTTGGAGCACCGTGCACAGTTCTGGTCTCCGTATACCTTGGTTAGACCACACTTGGAGCACTGTGCACAGTTCTGGTCTCCATATACCTTGGTTAGACCGCACTTGGAGCACCGTGCACAGTTCTGGACTCCATATACCTTGGTTAGACCGCACTTGGAGCACCGTGCACAGTTCTGGACTCCATATACCTTGGTTAGACCGCACTTGGAGCACCATGCACAGTTCTGGACTCCATATACCTTGCTTAGACCGCACTTGGAGCACCGTGCACAGTTCTGGTCTCCATATACCTTGGTTAGACCACACTTGGAGCACTGTGTACAGGTCTGGTCTCCATATACCTTGGTTAGACCACACTTGGAGCACTGTGCTTAGTTCTGGTCTCCATATACCTTGGTTAGACCACACTTGGAGCACTGTGCACAGTTCTGGACTCCATATACCCTGGTTAGACCACACTTGGAGCACTGTGCACAGTTCTGGACTCCATATACCTTGGTTAGACTGCACTTGGAGCACCGTCCACAGTTCTGGTCTCCATATACCTTGGTTAGACTGCACTTGGAGCACTGTGCACAGTTCTGGACTCCATATACCTTGGTTAGACTGCACTTGGAGCACTGTGCACAGTTTTGGACTCCATATACCTTGGTTAGACCACACTTGGAGCACTATGCTCAGTTCTGGTCTCCATATACCTTGGTTAGACCACACTTGGAGCACCGTGCACAGTTCTGGTCTTCATATACCTTGGTTAGACCACACTTGGAGCACTGTGCACAGTTCTGGTCTCCATATACCTTGGTTAGACCACACTTGGAGCACTGTGCACAGTTCTGGTCTCCGTATACCTTGGTTCGACCGTACTTGGAGCACCGTGCACAGTTCTGGTCTCCGTATACCTTGGTTCGACCGTACTTGGAGCACCGTGCACAGTTCTGGTCTCCGTATACCTTGGTTAGACCACACTTGGAGCACTGTGCACAGTTCTGGTCTCCATATACTTTGGTTAGACCACACTTGGAGCACTGTGTACAGTTCTGGTCTCCATATACCTTGGTTAGACCACACTTGGAGCACTGTGCTTAGTTCTGGTCTCCATATACCTTGGTTAGACCACACTTGGAGCACTGTGCACAGTTCTGGACTCCATATACCATGGTTAGACCACACTTGGAGCACTCTGCACAGTTCTGCTCTCCATATACCTTGGTTAGACCGCACTTGGAGCACTGTGCACAGTTCTGGACTCCATATACCCTGGTTAGACCACACTTGGAGCCCTGTGCACAGTTCTGGACTCCATATACCTTGGTTAGACCGCACTTGGAGCACCGTCCACAGTTCTGGACTCCATATACCTTGGTTAGACTGCACTTGGAGCACTGTGCACAATTCTGGACTCCATATACCTTGGTTAGACTGCACTTGGAGCACTGTGCACAATTCTGGACTCCATATACCTTGGTTAGACCACACTTGGAGCACTGTGCACAGTTCTGAACTCCATATACCTTGGTTAGACCACACTTAGAGTACTGCGTACAGTTCTGGTCGCCATATTATAAAAAGGATATAGAGGCACCGGAGAGGGTGCAGAGAAGATTTACAAGGATGATACCAGAAATGCGAGTGAATACATATCAGGAAAGGATGAACAGGCTGGGTCTCTTTCTCTCTTAAAAAAAGAAGGCTGAGGGGTGAACTAATAGAGGTCTTTAAAATTATGCAAGGTTTTGATAGAGTGGATACAGAGAGAATGTTTCCACTTGTGGGGAAGAGCATAACTAGAGGCCATCAATATAAGAGAGTCAGCAAGAAATCCAATCGGGAATTCAGGAGAAACTTCTTTACCCAGAGAGTGGTGAGAATGTGGAACTCGCTACCACAGGGAGTGGTCGAGGCAAATAGCGTCGATGCATTTAAGGGGAGGCTAGACAAGCATATGAGGGAGAAGGGAATAGAGGGTTATGCTGATAGATTCAGATGAGGAAAGATGGGAGGAGGCTCGAGTGGAGCATAAACGCCGGCATGGACTGGTTGGGCCGAATGGCCTGTTTCTGTTCCGTATATCCTGTGTAACCACCATCCATTGACATTCAATGGTATTACCATCACCGAATCCCTCACCAGGGGGGTCACCATTGACCAGAAACTTAACTGGACCAGCCACATAAATACTGTGGCAACAAGAGCAGGTCAGAGGCTGGGTATTCTGCGGCGAGTGTCTCAGCTCCTGACTCCCCAAAGCCTTTCCACCATCTACAAGGCACAAGTCAGGAGTGTAATGGAACACTCTCCACTTGCCTGGATGAGTTGTAGCCCCAACAACACTCAAGAAGCTCGACACCATCCAGGACAAAGCAGCCCGCTTGATCGGCACCCCATCCACCACCTTAAACATTCACTCCCTCCACCACCGGCGCACCGTGGCTGCAGTGTGCACCATCTACAAGATGCACTGCAGCAACTCGACAAGGCTTCTTCGGCAGCACCTCCCAAACCCGCCACCTCCTCCACCTAGAGTTTCTGCTTTCTGTGGCCCTTCCACTCAAAGTTTAAAAAAAAAACTACTATTTCATCTCTTACCGTAACAGCCCTGAGTTTCATTGTTCCCACCCATCTCCACCTCTTCCCCTTGTGACAGTCTTGCTCGCTCTCACTCTCTCTCTCCAGTCGGTCGATGGGTGTCTCTTTACGCTTCTGCCCAGGGACGGCTGATCCCAGGTTTCTTGTGGTAATGTCTGGTCCACTGGGAGACGGCTCACCGTCCGGATCACCACCTCACACGGGCTCCCTCCATCTGGACGGTGAAGGCAGTCTCTTTTGCCTATTCTGGGAGAACGCCGGGGCAACTTCTCGCTCTTTGTTGTGTCCTGAGGAGCGCACTCAACGTCTCTGTACTTGTCCCTGCATGTGTTCCTCTGCCTCTCGATTTCTCCCTCTGTACTCGTCCCTCCCTCTCTATATATCTGTGTTTCTTTCTCTCGATCTGTAACTGTCTGCTCGCGGTGTACTTGTATCTGACTGTGTCGCACCCTCCTTCTCTATCTGCCTCTTGGTCTCTCTGTCTGTCTCGCTCTATCTGTCTCTTGCTCGATCTGTCTCTCGCTCTGTCTCTTTTACTCTATCTGTGTCTCTGTCGCTCGCTGTCTCTCGCAGTCTCTCTTACTCTGTCTGTGTCCCCGTCTCTCGCAGTCTCTCTTACTCTATCTCCGTCTCCGTCTCTCGCTCTGTCTCGCTCTCTCTTTTACTCTATCTCCGTCTCCGTCTCTCGCTCTGTCTCGCTCTCTCTCTTACTCTATCTGTGTCTCCGTCTCTTGCTCTGTCTCGCTCTCTCTCTTACTCTATCTCCGTCTCCGTCTCTCGCTCTGTCTCGCACTCTCTCTTACTCTATCTCCGTCTCCGTCTCTCGCTCTCTCTCTTACTCGATCTCCGTCTCCGTCTCTCGCTCTATCCCTGTCTTTCTTTCTACCTTTTCTGCGTCTCCGTCTCTCCTTGCGTCCCTCCGTCTCGCTCTATCTCTGTGTGTGTCTCTCTCTCCAACTCCCTTCCGAATCTCTGTCTCTCTCTCTCTCTCTGGCTCCCCACCCGCGTGCAGACAACGCCCCTCTCTCTCTCTCTCTCTCTCTCTCAGAGAGGAACCAACGAGGACGTTAACATTTCAAAAACGAGCGGCTCGGCCACAAGAGAGGCAAAAAACCGCCTGTGGCTTCCTGCCCTTGGATCCCAAGGCTTTACCAGAAAAAAAAAGGGAGTGAAGCAAAGATCGAAAAGTAATCCTTCTCCGAATTACAGATGAAAAGGAAGAGAGAGAGAGAGAGAGAGACGGCAAGTCAAAAGAAAAAGGTTAAAAAATGATGTTTAAACTGGCTGAGAACAAATGAGAAGAATTTGCAGTGATGGCGATGGTGCGAGAGTGACAGGAAATGGCATCTGGTGACTTTGGTTTGTGTCGGCTGGTTCCGACAAGTGAAAGAATTCAAAGTCTTCTTGTAGAAGCGGCCCTGTGCACCAAGCTGGGGCCACCCACGACTCCGGCGCTGGCCTGCCATTGGTCGAATTTGCAAAGGCATTTTACGAAAACGAGCTTCATTTCGTCTTTGCACGCGGGGCGTTCTTGTTGACAGCAGCGCCTCAGGAAACGACCCAAAGCTCCTAGCAGTTCCCCACACAGGGTGTCTGCTCAGACTGCCGAATATTACTGGGGGGGGGGGGGGGGCGGGGGGAGGTTGAGTGCTAGCTTGCCTCCGTTACATAAGAATTAGGAGCAGGAGTCGGCCATTCGGCCCCTCGAGCCTGCTCCGCCATTCAATAAGATCATGGCTGATCATCGACCTCAACTCCACTTTCCCGCCCCCGATCCCCATATCCCTCGATTCCCCGAGAGTCCAAAAATATATCGATCTCAGCCTTGAATATACTCAACGACTGAGCCTCCACAGCCCTCTGGGGTAGAGAATTCCAAAGATTCACCGCCCTCTGAGTGAAGAAATTCCTCATCATCTCAGTCCTAAATGGCCGACCCCTTATCCTGAGACTGTGACCCCTGGTTCTAGACTCTCCAGCCAGGGGGAAACAGCCTCTCAGCATCTACCCTGTCAATCCCCTTCAGAATCTTGCACGTTTCAATGAGATCACTTCTCATTCTTCTAAACTCCAGAGCGTATCGGCCCATTCTACACAATCTCTCCTCATAGGACAGCCCTCTCATCCCAGGAATCAATCTAGTGAACCTTCGTCGAAGTATATCCTTCCTTAGATAAGGAGACCCTCGTAAAACTCCGTCAGCCTCCCTCTGATAGGTCACTTTCACTCCCAACCTTCCCTGATTGGAGTTCCTTCTGCATGACACACTTATGCACCTGTGATGTGTGTGTGTGGGGGGGGGGGGGTGGGATTTCCTCTTCATCCGGTGTTTCTCCTTCCTGTCCATGTGGTCTCACAGGCAAAGGACCCCATGCTGACCATGTTGAACCCTCACAGGCAAAGGACCCCATGCTGACCATGTTGAACCCTCACAGGCAAAGGACCCCATGCTGACCATGTTGAACCCTCACATTCAAAGGACCCCATGCTGACCAGGTTGAACCCTCACAGGCAAAGGACCCCATGCTGACCATGTTGAACCCTCACAGGCAAAAGACCCCATGCTGACCATGTTGAACCCTCACAGGCAAAGGGCCCCCTGCTGGCTTCCTCCATTTTGAGCCCGCCCGTCACCATTCCACCATTCCTTCGCAATTTCGAACTCCACACTGTGGGCTGGATTTTCAATGACCCGTGGAGTCGGGTTTGGGGGCGTGTGGGGGGATAAAGTTGCAGATTCGGGGGTTCCGACCCCATCCCGCCTCCAACCCGCCTCCATGCCAGTTTCTCTAGTGGCGGGTACCCGACCTGTGCTGAGACCCGACTCCCCGAAGCGGGAAGGGATTAGTGACAATTAATTGCCTGTTAACAGGTAGTTAACAGGCAGTTTTTTGGATAATCCCTATTTTGACGGCTGAAATGTGGGCTTCCCGACAGGTGGCAACCACGCCAAGTTATCGGGGCGGGCCGTGGGTCTGCAGGGGTTGGAGGGGTCGATATGTCCGGTGGGTAGGTGAGTGATGGGTGCATGTGTGCAGAGGTAAGTGTGTAAGGTAAGTGCTAAGTGTGGGAAAAGTTTTACTTACCTTAACTTCCTCCTGCAGGTGTCAGCCCTTCAGTTCTCGGGAGTTAGAAATCTCACTGGCACAGAAAGCAGGAAAGCCGTGGTCCTGTCAAAAACTGCATCCTTCTGTGTTCTGTGCTGGAATGATTTCTAACTCAGCCTGAGAGGAAGGACTGAAGTTAGAAATCATATTGTGAGTGTTTGACAGCTTCACAGACTCTCTTACTCTCTCTGTGTCTCTGTCTCTCGCTCTGTCTCACTATCTCTCTTACTCTATCTCCGTCTCCGTCTCCCGCTTGATCCCTGTCTTTCTTTCTACCTTTTCTGCGTCTCCGTCTCTCCTTGTGTCTCTCTGTCTCGCTCTATCTCTGTGTGTGTGTCTCTCTCCAACTCCCTTCTGTCTCTCTCTCTCTGTCTGGCTCCCCACCTGCGTGCAGACAATGCCCCCCTCTCTCTCTCTCTCTCTCTCAGAGAGGTGTCCAAACAGTTTTCCTGACTGACCTGGTTGGACACCATCCACACCTTTGATTGCCGTGATTATCTCTCTGCCGAGGTGTGATAAAGGGCAGTTGGAAAGATTAACTGTAGTCACCTGGCAGTGTTCTCTGACTATATATGCCATGCCTATATGCATCTCTTCACTTCACCTGACGAAGGAGCAGCGCTCCGAAAGCTTGTGATTTCAAATAAAGCTGTTGGACCAAGACACAAATAGGCAGCAGCCAGTATGTTTGAGCAATAGACCAGATTTATTAAGCTTACAGCGTAATCAATACTTAACAATTAGGCAATAGTAACGAATAGCTCGCAGCCCTTGGTTTCTGGAGCCCTTCGGACACAGGCAACGTCATCGCAGGTCTGTTCCTTATCTTCTGTGTGAAACTGTTCTTTGAATCTCGAGGTTTTAACCCATTCCTTATCAACAGTTTGGTTGGCCAGTGTCCATATATGGGGGAGAAATTCAGTGTCGCCCTGTTTGGGGCGCAATTATCGGCCGGGCGCAAAGATTAGCGCCTGGCGCTAATTATCGCCTCCGACTGCAAACTTGACTTTTATCGCCCCTGGAGCTGGTTGGAGCGCTAAATCAGACGCTTCACACCTGTCTTAAGGCGCAAAGGCTGAGGAGCGAGGCGCTACCTCAGAGCGCTGGCGAAGCTCATGTGATGTCAGTCAGCAATGGAACACACACACAATGGCGCCGGCCAGTTCTTAAAGGGGAGGGTCGATCTTGCTGTCCATCCACATCCTGCTCATTGCAGCCTTGAATCTCGGCCTGGAGAGACCTGTACATCAAATCTGCTGGAAAGAACAATGGAGAGGCCCAGGGAAAGAGCTCAGAGTGCAGCCCCCACAGTCTCTTCTAAATCGATACAAGGAAGGGCAAATCAAAATGAACCTGCAAAGTGCTGCTCAGTACCCAAAACTCCTTCACACAGCGTTGAATCTCTCCAGAAGTCTCTCTCTCTCTCTCAGAATGCGTGGTTCAAAAATGTCACCAACAATGAAAGGCAGGAAGCGGTCGCCTTTAAATAGCGCTCCCCCAGTCCCTTCCTGACTGCAAAACGCTCCCCTCAACCTGTTGTTGCTAGCGGCAGGCGGTAAGGCAGGGGGGCGCCACTCAATATCCGCTCCGGGGCGCTACCGGGGCGTTGCGCGCTCGACTGACGTCACGATCTGCCGGCGCAGGAGATGGTGGCAGTAGTGTTTAGTGCCACCGCAAAATGTCTAGTTAATTTCGCGAGCGGCGCAAACATCGCCGCGCCCGGGCGCTAGTTGCTTTGCGCCCCATTAGCGCCCTCTTAAGGCGCTAATGGGAGTCGCAACCAACTCAATTTTTCCCCCCATGGTCTTTAACAAAATCACCTTCTTTAATTGGTTCTAATGGTCAAAATACCATTGTCACTCAGGTTAAGGCTAGTAACCTGGCCATTCCTTTCCCAGTACATTTCCATTAACTCTGTTCTGCTGTCGTGTTATCTTGTTTATAGCTTTTCACCCCATTGGAATTTACCATGGGCCAAAAATTCGGCCCTTGCCGGGTGAGTACGCGCTGTGTACTCACCCGTACGGCCTCCTGAAGTGCCAGTTTCCTGCATGCACTGCGCATGCGCGGGAAACCGCAACTTCCGGTCTCGTGAAGGGGGCGGTTCAGAGGTGAACCGCGTGCGCGGTAGAGGCTGCGCGCACGCAGCAAACTTAGGTTTTTTTTCAGGTTTCTACGGGAGGGTAAGTATTGAAGAACCTGCGCTTTTAAAAAGGAGGCGCAGGACCCGTTTTCAACAAGGTAAGTGGTTAATTAATTATAATTAAAAAAAAATTTCAACAGGTTTATCTTTTTTAGATACTTTAAAGAAGGGTAAGTTTATCTTTAGCACTGTTAAAAAGTATTTTAATTTTTTCAAAAATTTAAATTTTTTGTTTAAAGTAGTTAATTTATTTAACTTATAGTTATTTTAAAAATGTGATGGTTTTTTAAAACATTTATTTGAAGTTTAGGTGTTTTGGGGCCGATTTCAATTCACAGATTTGACAGGTCTCCTGTCAAATCTATGAATGAAGGATGGTCTGCTGCCATTGGCTCTCCATGGCCCACGTGATCCCAGGGGACGCATCGCACTAACTACGCCCCTGGGATACGCAAGCACTGCGCGCCGGCAGCTGCAGGAGGCCCAGGAGCTGAAGTCCCCGTGGGCCCAGAGGTCAACGGCAGACGCGGTAGGTAAGTGCGCGCGCGGTCATTACCCCCGCGGCAAGCCGGAGAGGCGAATTTCTGGGCCCATATCTCTTTCATGTCATTGCCTCAAGCAGTACAAGGGCCTTTCTCTACACCAAGGGCCCAGATCATTTCAGCGCTGTTTCACTAGTCTTGATGTATCCAGACTATCTCACTTTAATCTCCCAGATAGATACCTTCATTTCCATGATCGCTCTCATTTTATTGGAATGTATGCTAATTTTTCTTTAAATATTGTGGCAATTAGTTTTATTAAACGAATTCTAAGTTCTAACAGCAATGGGCCGAAAATTGATGCCGGGACGCGAGAGTACGCACTGCGTACTCTCGCGTATTCCCACTCCAATTGCCGGTTTTCTGCATGCCCTGCGCATGCGCTGAAAACCGGCAATTGCTCTTCCGAAAAGGGGGCGGGGCCTGAGTGCATCGCGTGCGCGCTACAGGCTGCGCGCACGCTGTGCACTTCATGCTTTGGACGCGCAGGTAAGTAGGGAAGATTTTGGAAATGTAAAAAGGAGGAGTAAGACCCGCTTTTAAGAAGGTAAGTAGTGAATTAAGTATTTTTTTGAATTTTTTTTTACAGGTATATCTTTTTTATAGACTTTAAAGACAGGTAAGTTTATTTTTATAACTTTTTAAAAGATTTTAAATTTTTTCAAAAATTTAATTTTTTATTTAAAATGGTTAATTTAATTAACTATACTTATTTTATTAATGTGATGGTTTTTTTTTAAAATTTAATTGAGGTTTAGCTGTTATTTTGGGGGGGTGTAAGATTCATAAGTCTCACAGCCATGCTGTGAGACTTATGAATGGAAGATGGTGTGCTGCCATTGGCTCTAACTGAGTCACGTGATCCCACAGCTCGCACGAATTAACTACGCCGCTGGGATACGCAAGCCCAGCACAGCTGATGTCTGGAACATCAAGTTCGTGCGAGCTGGATCAGAAAAAGCATAAGCGAGGTGAGACATCGCGGGGAAGGCTTACCCCCGCGGGAACAGAGCGAGATCAATTTCTGGGCCATTATAATATGTTTTTCTGAGCAATTTAGTGAATTTGACCTTCACTTGCAGCCTGTGGCTGTTTGTTATCAAAACTTAGTCAAAACTGCTTTTGACTATCTTTGCAGCGACATTTTGAACAAGTTCGAGTTGCCCAGGAGTAATTATGGGTAGTATTATTTGGTTAATGGCTACACTTGAGTTATACATATATGATTCTCATCGACTAAGTATCTTTAGATATCAACTTTTCGTACAACACGGTAGCCGCAGTTTTATAGGCCCAGAAATTCGGCTCCCTGGCTTCCCGCGGGTGCAAGGATTGCGCGCACACTTACCTACCGCGCCTGCCGTTGACCTCTGGGTCCACGGGGACTTCAGCTCCTGGGCCTCCTACAGCTGCCGGCGCGCAGTGCTTGCGTATCCCAGGGGCGTAGTTAGTGCGATGCGTCCCCTGGGATCACGTGGGCCATGGAGAGCCAATGGCAGCAGACCATCTTTCATTCATAGATTTGACAGGAAGACCTGTCAAATCTATGAATTGAAATCGGCCCCAAAACAACACCTAAACTTCAAATAAACTTAAAAAAATACCATCACATTTTTAAAATAACTATAAGTTAAATAAATTAACTACTTTAAACAAAAATTTAAATTTTTGAAAAAATTAAAATACTTTTTAACAGTGCTAAAAATAAACTTACCTTTCTTTAAAGTATCTAAAAAAGATAAACCTGTTGAAATTTTTTTTTAATTGTAATTAATTAACCACTTACCTTGTTGAAAACGGGTCCTGCGCCTCCTTTTTAAAAGCGCAGCTTCTTCAATACTTACCCTCCCGGAGAAACCTGAAAAAAAACCTAAGTTTGCTGCGTGCGCGCTGCCTCTACCGCGCACGCGGTTCACCTCTGAACCGCCCCCTTCACCAGACCGGAAGTTGCGGTTTCCCGCGCATGCGCAGTGCATGCAGGAAACCGGCACTTCAGGAGGCCTTACGGGTGAGTACAGAGCGCGTACTCACCCGGCAAGTGCCGAATTTTTGGCCCATTATTTTTTTTAGAATCTTACAATGGATGTACAAGGAGCAGCCCCAGCATGCCTTAGAACAAAGCTGCCCTGTTTGCTGAACTTCGAAAGCCCCTTGCGATCGACACAGCGATCTCACAGCCAACGCATCGCAGCAGGGTTCAGTGGACCCAACTCAATCGGCAGCGCAAAGCTGTTCAACTCATTGATCCCAGGGATGAGGGACTTGAGCTATGAGGAGAGGTTGGAAAAGCTAGGACCGTTCTCCTTGGAACAGAGAAGGTTAAGAGGTGACCGAATGGAGGTTTTATAGAATTATAGAACGGTTACAGCACAGAAGGAGGCCATTCGGCCCCTCGAGCCCGTGCCGGCTCTCTCTGCAAGAGCACTTCAGCAAGTCCCACTGCCCCCCCCCGCCCTTTCCCCGTAGCCCTGCAAATTTTTTTTCCTTCAGGTGTTTATCCAATTCCCTTTTGAAAGCCGTGATTGAGTCTGCCTCCACCACCCTTTCAGGCAGCGCATTCCAGATCCTAACCACTCGCTGCGTAAAAAGGTTTTTCCTCATGTCGCCTTTGGTGCTTCTGCCAATCACCTTAAATCTGTGTCCTCTGGTTCTCGACCCTTCCCCCAATGGGAACAGTTTCTCTCTCTCTACTCTGTCCAGACCCCTCATGATTTTGAACACCTCGATCAACTCTCCTCTCAACCTTCTCTGCTCTAAGAAAGACTCGCATTTCTCCAGCGCCTTTCATGACCACCAGATGTCTCAAAGCGCTTCACAGCCAATGAAGTACTTTTTGAAGAGTTGTCACTGTTGTAATGTGGGAAACGTGGCAGCCAATTTGCGCACAGCAAGCTCCCACAAACAGTAATGTGATAATGAGCAGATCATCTTTTTTTAGTGATGTTGGTTGAGGGATAAATATTGGCCCCAGGACACCAGGGAGAATCCCCCCCCCCCCCTGTTCTCCTTCCAATAGTGGCCGTGGGATCTTTTACATCAACCTGAGAGGGCAGACGGAGCCTCGGCTTAATGTCTCATCCGAAGGAATGCACTCCTGACAGTGCGGCGCTCCCTCAGCACCGCCCCTCCGACAGTGCGGCGCTCCCTCAGCACCGCCCCTCCGACAGTGCGGCGCTCCCTCAGTACCGCCCCTCCGACAGTGCGGCGCTCCCTCAGCACCGCCCCTCCGACAGTGCGGCACTCCCACAGTACTGCCCCTCCGACAGTGCGGCGCTCCCTCAGTACCGCCCCTCCCACAGTGCGGCGCTCCCTCAGTACCGCCCCTCCGACAGTGCGGCGCTCCCTCAGTACCGCCCCTCCGACAGTGCGGCGCTCCCTCAGCACTGCCCCTCCGACAGTGCGGCGCTCCCTCAGTACCGCCCCTCCGACAGTGCGGCGCTCCCTCAGTACCGCCCCTCCGACAGTGCAGCACTCCCTCAGTACCGCCCCTCCGACAGTGCAGCACTCCCTCAGTACCGCCCCTCCGACAGTGCGGCGCTCCCTCAGTACCGCCCCTCCGACAGTGCGGCGCTCCCTCAGTACCGCCCCTCCGACAGTGCGGAGCTCCCTCAGTACCGTCCCTCCGACAGTGTGGCGCTACCTCAGTACCGCCCCTCCGACAGTGCGGCGCTCCCTCAGTACCGCCCCTCCGACAGTGCGGCGCTCCCTCAGTACTGCCCCTCCGACAGTGCGGCGCTCCCTCAGTACCGCCCCTCCGACAGTGCGGCACTCCCTCAGTACCGCCCCTCCGACAGTGCGGCGCTCCCTCAGTACCGCCCCTCCGACAGTGCGGCGCTCCCTCAGTACTGCCCCTCCGACAGTGCAGCGCTCCCTCAGTACCGCACCTCCGACAGTGCGGCGCTCCCTCAGTACTGCCCCTCCGACAGTGCGGCGCTCCCTCTGTACCACCCCTCCGACAGTGCAGCGCTCCCTCAGTACTGCCCCTCCCACAGTGCGGCGCTCCCTCAGTACCGCCCCTCCGACAGTGCGGCGCTCCCTCAGTACCGCCCCTCCGACAGTGCGGTGCTCCCTCAGTACCGCCCCTCCGACAGTGCGGCACTCCCTCAGTACCGCCCCTCCGACAGTGCGGTGCTCCCTCAGTACCGCCCCTCCGACAGTGCCGCGCTCCCTCAGTACTGCCCCTCCGACAGTGCAGCGCTCCCTCAGTCCCGCCCCTCCGACAGTGCGGCGCTCCCTCAGTACCGCCCCTCCGACAGTGCGGCGCTCCCTCAGTACCGCCCCTCCGACAGTGCGGCGCTCCCTCAGTACTGCCCCTCCGACAGTGCGGTGCTCCCTCTGTACCACCCCTCCGACAGTGCGGCGCTCCCTCAGTACTGCCCCTCCGACAGTGCGGTGCTCCCTCTGTACCACCCCTCCGACAGTGCAGCACTCCCTCAGTACTGCCCCTCCGACAGTGCGGCGCTCCCTCAGTACCGCCCCTCCGACAGTGCGGCGCTCCCTCAGTACTGCCCCTCCGACAGTGCGGTGCTCCCTCTGTACCACCCCTCCGACAGTGCAGCACTCCCTCAGTACTGCCCCTCCGACAGTGCGGCGCTCCCTCAGTACCGCCCCTCCGACAGTGCGGTGCTCCCTCAGTACTGCCCCTCCGACAGTGCGGCACTCCCTCAGTACTGCCCCTCCGACAGTGCGGCGCTCCCTCAGTACCGCCCCTCCGACAGTGCGGCGCTCCCTCAGTACTGCCCCTCCGACAGTGCGGCACTCCCTCAGTACTGCCCCTCCGACAGTGCGGCGCTCCCTCAGTACCGCCCCTCCGACAGTGCGGCGCTCCCTCAGTACTGCCCCTCCGACAGTGCGGTGCTCCCTCTGTACCACCCCTCCGACAGTGCAGCACTCCCTCAGTACTGCACTGGAGTGTCAGCCTAGATTTATGTGCTCAAATCCCTGGAGTGGGACTTGAACCCAGAACCTTCTGACTCAGAGGCGAGGGCGCTACCCACTGAGCCACGGCTGACCTGAGAGAAGGAGCTAAGGAGAACAATCCCAGCTTCTCCAGTCTCTCCACGTCACTGAAGTCTCTCATCCCTGGAACCATTCTGGTCAATCTCCTCTGCACCCTCTCTGAGGCCTTCACATCCTTCCTAAAGTGCGGTGCCCAGAATTGGACACAATACTCCAGTTGAGGCCGAACCAGTGATTTATAAAGGTTCATCATAACTTCCTTGCTTTTGTACTCTATCCCTCTATTTATGAAGCCCAGGATCCCGTATGCTTTTTTTAACTGCTTTCTCAACCTGCCCTGCCCACCTTCAATGATTTGTGCACATAAACCCCCAGGTCTCTCTGTTCAAGGTGATGAGAGGTTTTGATAAGAGTAGAGACAGAAAAACTATTCCCCTCTAGCAAGTGGGTCAATAACTAGAGGTCATAGGTTACAAATCACTGGCAGAAGATCTAGAGAGGAGGGGAGGAGAAATGTTTCCACTCAGAGAGTTGTCGGGATCGGGAACGCTCGGCCTGAACAGGCGGTGGAAGCCGACTCCATCAATAATTTTAAACGTTCGAGGACGAGGAACTGACAGGGATCCGGACAAAAGGCGCGGGTGCGGGACTGAGCACGACCGCTCTTTCTAAGAGCCAGCACAGGCACGAGGGGCTGAATGACCTCTTCCTTGTGAGGGGGCTTGATCGGGTGGAGGCGGGGAGGATGTTTCCACTGATGGGTGAGACTAGAACTAGGGGGCATAATCTTAGAATAAGGGGCTGCCGTTTCAAAACTGAGAGGAGGAGAAACTTCTTCACTCGGAGGGCAGTAAATCTATGGAATTTGCTACCTCAGAGAGCTGTGGAAGCTGCGACATTAAATAAATTTAAAACGGAGATAGACAGTTTCCTAGCTGATAAGGGAATGAAGGGTTATGGGGAGCGGGCAGGGAAGTGGACGTGAGTCTAGGTTCGGATCAGCCATGATCCTATTGAATGGCGGAGCAGGCCCGAGGGGTCGTATGGCCCACTCCTGCTCCTACTGCTTATGTTCTTATGTTCTTATGTTCTTGCGCTGTCAGTTTCTACGATTGCAGTTTCTGGGATTGTTGCCGCGCGCAAAACGGCCGCTGCGTTGGATTTCCAAGGAATTCGGAGACGTTTCTCCGAGACCTGATAGAAGTGGGGGCTTTCGAGATGTGTCTTTCTGTTGTTTCGGGCATGCTCAGACTGATATCTCATTACTTTCTCACAGGTGTCAAGAAGCGCTGACGTTAAATGTTTGACGTTGTTCAACGGCTGGCGAAGAAGCACAGTGGGGAAAAAAATCAGGATTGATTCCAGAGGGAGAGGCCGCACAATCAGATTGATTCCATGCAGTGAGCTGTGAGGAGAACACAGAGGGCTGGATTCTGATACTGGGGCGGGTTGGGGTCGTGTTATCCACCCGCCTGCGATTGGATGTGGGAGATTGATGCAATTTTCACCTAATTGGGCAATTGAGTTCCAGCATGTGGGAACCCATGAACCAATTAGTGGTTTCAGTCTGAAAGTCGCCTTTGATGATGTCATCATTGCTGCTGCATTGAAGGTCAGAGACTGCCTGGCCTTTGCTGTGAGAGGACCTGGATGCAAAATGAGCAGCAGCAGTCCTAAGTCTGCTCCCAGATATTTTTACACCACCACTCCCAGATATGTCTCCTCTCCATCCATATATACATCCATCCCCATAGCCAGCCAGCCATGCTCCCCACCAGGTTTCACAACCGTGGTTCAGAACAGGCGTGCTTCACGCAGAACAAGGGTTAAAATCACAAAGGCCTTTCAAAATGGCATTATAGAGGCAATTTAGTGCTTGTTAAGGGCCTTAACAGCCTATCCCGCCTCTTAGAGGCGGGACGGAGTCGGGACCAGCAGACACGATTTCATCAACATTGCGTGGAGGCGGGATGGAGGCGGACTTGTGCTGACCCGCCAGTTTTCGCAATTTTAACCCCCCAACATGCCTCCAAACCCGCCTCCACGGGTCAATGAAAATCCAGCCCGAAGAGTCTGCAAAGGGATATAGATAGACTAAGTGATTGGGCAGTAAGGTGGCAGATGGAGTATAATGTAGGGAAATGTGAGGTTATTCACTTTGAGAGGAAGAATAGAAGAACAGAATATTTTTTAAATGGTGAGAAACCTTCAAATGTTGGTGTTCAGAGAGATTTGGGTGTCCTCGTGCAAGAAACACAGAGAGCTAGCATGCAGGTACAGCAAGCAATAAGGAAGGCAAATGGCATGTTGGCCTTTATTGCAAGGGGGTTGGAGTATAAGAGTAAGGAAGTCTTGCTACAATTGTACAGGGCCTTGGTGAGACCACAGCTGGAGTACTGGGCACAGTTTTGGTCTCCTTATCTAAGGAAGGATATACTTGCCTTGGAGGCAGTGCAACGAAGGTTCACTAGATTGATTCCTGGGATGAGAGGGCTGTCCTATGAGGAGAGATTGAGTAGACTAGGCCTATACTCTCTGGAGTTTAGAAGAATGAGAGGTGATCTCATTGAAACATACAAGATTCTGAGGGGGATTGACAGGGTAGATGCTGAGAGGCTGTTTCCCCCTGGCTGGAGAGTCTAGAACCAGGGGTCACAGTCTCAGGATAAGGGGTCAGCCATTTAGGACTGAGATGAGGAGGAATTTCTTCACT
Source organism: Squalus acanthias (assembly GCA_030390025.1). Lineage (NCBI taxonomy): Eukaryota > Metazoa > Chordata > Chondrichthyes > Squaliformes > Squalidae > Squalus > Squalus acanthias. Next base: position 1,163,658 of record JASTWF010000085.1, read on the forward strand.
CAGAGGGCGGTGAATCTTTGGAATTCTCTACCCCAGAGGGCTGTGGAGGCTCAGTCGTTGAGTATATTCAAGGCTGAGATCGAGAGATTTTTGGACTCCAGGGGAATCGAGGGATATGGGGATCGGGCGGGAAAGTGGAGTTGAGGTCGATGATCAGCCATGATCTTATTGAATGGCGGAGCAGGCTCGAGGGGCCGAATGGCCGACTCCTGCTCCTAATTCTTATGTTCTTATACAGATCCTTACATTATCTATACCGAGTCAGATATTCCCAATTTAGTCTTTAATCGTCACCCACAATACATCTGACTTAAGAAAACGACTAGGCACTTGGTCTAAGCGTTAAACAAAGCTTTAATCAACTGTTTTCCAACATGGAGATCTAGTTGTGTCCTTCACTAGTTCCTGTTAAAGAATGTCCTGAGCAAGCTGGGCCCATGCCCGAGTATTTATACTCTCCCTGGACAGCGCCACCAGCAGGCCGCCCAGTATTATTTCATAAGTCATTTCCAGATGAATGACAAGATTCATGTCAACATCCACGTTTAAGAATGCGATCTTATTCCGGTTTTATCCCATCTCTCCCGCTGGGAGGCTGGTTCCACCGGCCCCCCTCTCCCAAGCGACCCATTCTTCACCTCCAAGCTCAGACAGCGGGTGAAGGCAGGGCACATCGACCGGCGTCTACCCCTGACGTCCGCACCCGTAAGCGCCCCAGCAGGGTCACCGGGCAGTTAGTCGGGAGAAGGAACCATAAAAAATTAGGAGCAGGAGTCGGCCATTCGGCCCCTCGAGTCTCCTCCCCCCCAATCAATATGATCATGGCTGATCTTCGACCTCAACTCCACTTTCCCGCCCCGATCCCTTGATTCCCCGAGAGTCCAAAAATCTCTCGATCTCAGCCTTGAATATTCTCAACGACTGAGCCTCCACAGCCCTCTGGGGCAGAGAATTCCAAAGATTCACCGCCCTCTGAGTGAAGAAATTCCTCCTCATCTCAGTCCTAAATGGCCGACCCCTTATCCTGAGACTGTGACCCCTGGTTCTAGACTCTCCAGCCAGGGGGAAACAGCCTCTCAGCATCTACCCTGTCAATCACCCCTCAGAATCTAATGGCCTGTAATTTGCGGCCGGCAGTGAAGCTGTGTCGAGAAGTTCGGGCCCTCCGACGGCCAATTCAAATCGACGGAAGTTAATGGGGATTCCCTCGCGCGAGCGGCTGTGACGTCAACAAGCAGTCGAAGCACCCAGTCGGAAGGCAGAGCTCTCAGAGGCCAGGCAGTGGGCAATGTTAGAGAGGGCAAAACAAAGATTGGGGCAACACTGAAATAAAGCGTCGTCGTTGGCTTGTTCTCTCTACACAGATGCGGCCGGACCTGCTGTGATTTCCAGCAAAAAAAGTTTTTTGTTTTCCATCCAGACCCCAGCATCGCCCTCATTTGACCCCTGGTGACCCCCACCTCATTGTCTTTGATGTAATGTTTTCCTGACTGACCTGGTTGGACACCATCCACACCTTTGATTGCCGTGATTGTCTCTCTGCCGAGGTGTGATAAAGGGCAGTTGGAAAGATTAACTGTAGTCACCTGGCAGTGTTCTCTGACTATATATGCTGTGCCTATATGCACCTCTTCACTTCACCTGACGAAGGAGCAGCGCTCCGAAAGCTTGTGATTTCAAATAAAGCTGTTGGACTATAACCTGGTGTTGTGCGACTTCTCACATTTGTCCAACCCCCCAGTCCAACACCGGCATCTCCGCATCAGAAATAAAGATGGACAAACTTCAGAAATGTTTTCTTATAAAAGTTTCTTAAAAAGTTTAATCTTTATTCAAATGGATCAATCTGGCACTGTACAAAATGAACATGAGTTTGCCAGGCCAGTAACACTCGTTTAGCAGTCAATCCACTGTTAAAAGCCCCTGTTACACCCAATCCCTTTGGGCTGGATTTTGCCAGCCCTGGGGAGGCGGGACTGCCGGGAAAATGGCAGAATTTGGGGGCGGGTACCCAACCTGCCTCCATGCCATCTTGCCAGGAGGCGGGTAGCTGTCCCGGGCCGGGTCCCGTCTCCTTGGAGGCCGGAAGGGGATTACAGCCATTTAACTACCTGTCAACAGGTAGTTAACAGGCAGAAAATAGGATTATCCCCATTTTGCCCTCACAAGTGCGGGCTTCCCAAAGGCTCCGAACCCCTCCAGGGTCACCGAGGTGAGCAGTGGGTCTGCGGGGTCCAAAAGTGCGCTGTGGAGGTGAGTGATGGGTGCAAGTGTAGAGAGGTGAGTATCTGAGGTAAGTGCAAAGTGTTAGTAAAAGTGGACTTAACTTTGTTTCTTCCTGCAGGCCTCAGTCAGTGGGTATGCGGAGAGTCTCGCACGTCCACAGCAGAGATGACAGATGGCCGTTGCATTCTCCAATGCAGCAACCATCTAATTTCTGCAAAAGAAAGAGGTTTGATGAGGTCTTGAATTCAAGAACTCATCAAACTACAGAGAACGTCAGTGTTTGACAGCTTCACAGGGCTGTCAAACGATGACAATTCATCTGTCAAAAATTTTTGACAAGATGAAATGTCATACGCTGACGTGCTCTGCAACCGGCTTCCCCTTAATCGGCCTGCTCAGCCCGCTGGGCGGGGCTTAACAAGGTCAATCAAGGGAAAATAGCGCGGGTTGGCCAGAAGTCGATGGAGGCGGGACTAAAACCCGACAAGTGGGAGTCCCGCCTCCAAAAGCTCCCCATTGACAAAATCCAGCCCCTCTGGGTCTGACTTTTAGCGGGGCGATTCAACAGCGCACGAACTGTGGAGGAGCCGAGTTCCTGATCTGAGGCCAGTGTCGGCGCAGCGAGTAACGGACCACAACTTCAGGACTTTCACGCCGGGCGAAGTTGTGGTCAGTTTCAGGGGCGGAGCGACGGCAAGCCAGGCCCGCCAGTTCCTCACCGCGATTGACGTCATCAGCAGTGAAGTTTTTGTTTAAAAAAAGCCCCCCAGTGTCGCGCATCTAATCTATTGGAATTTTTTGAGGGAGTAACTGGTAAAATAGATGGGGGAGAGCCAGTAGATGTGGTGTACCTGGACTTCCAAAAGGCCTTCGATAAGGTCCCACATAAAAGATTAGCAGGGAAAATTGAAGCTCATGGGATAAAGGGGAAAGTATTGACGTGGATAGAGAACTGGCTGTCAGATAGAAAACAGAGAGTTGGAATAAACGGCTCATTTTCTGAATGGCAGGCAGTAACAAGTGGGGTACCACAGGGATCTGTCCTGGGTCCCCAGCTGTTCACAATTTACATTAATGACCTGGATCAGGGAGTCGGATGCAGCATTTCCAAATTTGCAGACGACACTAAACTAGGAGGGGGGGTGGGCTCAGAGGAGGAGACCAGGAAGCTCCAGAGCGATTTGGACAGACTGGGTGATTGGGCGGATAAATGGCAGATGCACTATAATGTGGACAAGTGCGAAGTTATCCACCTTGGGTGCAGGAACGGGAGGGCAAATTATTATTTAAATGGCAATAAATTGGGAGAGGGGGAAGTACAGAGAGACCTGGGTGTTCTTGTACACCAGTCACTGAAGGCGAGCATGCAGGTGCAACAGGCGATCAAGAAGGCAAACGGTATGCTGGCCTTCATAGCAAAAGGGTTGGAATACAGGAACAGGGATACCTTGCTGCAGCTGTACAGGGCACTGGTGAGACCACACCTCGAGTACTGTGTACAGTTTTGGTCGCCTCATCTGAGGAAAGATGTTCTTGCCATGGAGGGGGTGCAGCGGCGATTCACCAGGCTGATACCAGGAATGGCGGGATTGACCTATGAGGAGAGACTATGTAGTTTAGGGATGTACACACTGGAGTTTAGAAGATTGAGAGGGGACCTCATAGAAGTGTATAAAATTCTGACAGGTCTAGACAGACTAGATGCAGAAGGAATGTTTCCCTTGGCGGGTGAGAACAGAACTAGAGGACATAATTTAAGGATAAGGGCTAAACCATTTAGGACAGAAATGAGGGGGAATTTCTTCACTCAGAGGGTGGTGAACCTGTGGAACTCATTGCCACAGAGGGCAGTGTACGCCAGCTCATTAAATATATTTAAGAGGGAATTAGATGTATTTCTACAGGCAAAAGGGGTTAAGGGTTACGGAGAGAAGGCGGGGACGGGATACTGAATTGGAGGATCAGCCATGATCTCATTAAATGGCGGAGCAGGCTCGAAGGGCCGGATGGCCTACTCCTGCTCCTATCTTCTATGTATCTATGTATCTATGTATCACGAAATTGCTGCCAATATTTTTTAAGCGAGCGTACGCAAGAGGGCTCACAGATCGATTCCGTCTTCCATTTGGCGTTTAGATCATTCCTCGGCGTTCAGCGTCGATCCCCCGTGCCCAGTTAAGCTTGTCTGACCTGGTTCGTGACAAAAGACATTCATTGGATCAGAAAGTTCGTTTCTTAGCCCCAGCCCCACTTTTAATGTTCTGTTCTCCCATCACTCTCCCCTCCCTCTCTGGGGAGCCGGTTCTGCGGGAGCCCTTCCTCTCGGTTGCCTCACCCGAGTGGCCGCCCTCCGTGCTGGCGCTGAGTTTCGGCACCGGTTCAACCTCGGAGGGAGCGCTGCAGCAGAACCGGAAGCTGCTCCTCACCCATTGTCTACACATGCAGACATGTCCTTCAGCAGGACTCGATGGTTAAGAGATCAGGAACGGGAACCCGCGGAGGCTTTTCCCCTGCTTTTCACGGTGTCGGCCGTGGCTCAGGGGACAGCACTCGCGCCTCGGAGTCAGAAGGTTGTGGGTTCAAGTCCCGCTCAAGACACTCGAGCACAAAAATCTAGGCTGACGCGCCAAGTGCAGTGCTGAGGGAGCGCCGCACTGTCGGAGGGGCGGTACTGAGGGAGTGCCGCACTGTCGGAGGGGCGGTACTGAGGGAGCGCCGCACTGTCGGAGGGGCGGTACTGAGGGAGTGCCGCACTGTCGGAGGGGCGGTACTGAGGCCAGAGGTGGGACCTTCCTGCACTGACTGGCTGATGACCACATGTAGAAGCCATTTCCAAATTTCTTAAAGCCCCATTACCTCACAAAAGGCATTTGGCAAAATCTTTCTTTGTTTGAGGAAGTGCGATGATGGGCCGTTATTTATATCATCATGTCACTCGGAAATAATATATTTATATTTAGATCACCAATTTACACGGGTTAGATACACAGTAAAGCTCCCTCTACACTGTCCCATCAAACACTCCCAGGGCAGGTACAGCACGGGGTTATATACAGAGTAAAGCTCCCTCTACACTGTCCCCATCAAACACTCCCAGGGCAGGTACAGCACGGGTTGAGCTTATCGAGGCTGATTTTCACCCGCGGTGACGGTTCCGTTCTTTACCTCAGTGGTTCGCTTGTGGAAGAGCAGGAAGATGCCGGCAGTCAGCCCCAGGCCGCCGATGAGAAAGCCGACCGTGCAGATGGCGATCTGCCCCGCGTCGTAGGGATTGCGCGGCGTCTCCGGTTCTGCCAATGGAATGGCGCAGGTTAGTTTCATTCTCTGGGTGTGTCTCTGCTGATGTGCCTGTGTGTGTGGGACACATGTCTGCACTTTGTGTGTCTGTCACTCTTTCTACGCCTGTTCGTGTCAGCCTGCCCGGGCATTGTCTGTCTGTGTTTCTGTCTGTCCATCTATGTCCGTCTGTCTGTCAGTGTCTGTCTGCCAGTCCGTGTCCGTCTGTCTGTCAGTGTCTGTCTGCCAGTCCGTGTCTGCCTGTCTGTCAGTGTCTGCCCATCTGTCTGTCAGTATCTGCCTGTCTGTCATTGTCTGTCTGTCTGTTCGTGTCTGTCAGTGTCTGTCTGTCTGTCAGTGTCTGTCTGTCTGTCCGTGTCTGTCAGTGTCTGTCTGTGTGTCAGTGTCTGCCTGTCTGTCAGTGCCTGTCTGTCTGTCAGTGTCTGTCTGCCTGTCAGTGTCTGCCTGTCTGTCAGTGTCTGTCTGTCTGTCCGTGTCTGTCTGTCTGTCAGTGTCTGTCTGTGTGTCAGTGTCTGCCTGTCTGTCAGTGTCTGTCTGTCTGTCAGTGTCTGTCTGTCTGCCAGTCCATGTCTGTCTGTCTGTCAGTGTCTGTCTGTCTGTCAGTGTCTGCCTGTCTGTCAGTGTCTGTCTGCCTGTCTGTCAGTGCCTGTCTGTCTGTCTGTCAGTGTCTGTCTGCCTGCCTGTCTGCCTGTCTGTCAGTGTCTGTCTGCCTGTCAGTGTCTGTCTGCCTGTCTGTCTGCCTGTCTGTCAGTGTCTGTCTGCCTGTCAGTGCCTGTCTGTCTGTCAGTGTCTGTCTGTCTGTCAGTGTCTGTCTGCCTGTCAGTGCCTGTCTGTCTGTCAGTGTCTGTCTGCCTGTCAGTGTCTGCCTGTCTGTCAGTGTCTGTCTGTCTGCCAGTCCGTGTCTGTCTGTCTGTCAGTGTCTGTCTGCCTGTCTGTCTGTCTGTCAGTGTCTGTCTGCCTGTCAGTGTCTGTCTGTCTGCCAGTCCGTGTCTGTCTGTCTGTGTCTGTCTGCCTGTCTGTCTGTCAGTGTCTGTCTGCCTGTCTGTCAGTGTCTGCCTGTCTGTCAGTGTCTGTCTGCCTGTCTGTCAGTGTCTGTCTGCCTGTCTGTCCGTGTCTGCCTGTCTGTCAGTGTCTGCCTGTCTGTCAGTGTCTGCCTGTCTGTCAGTGTCTGCCTGTCTGTCAGTGTCTGTGTATTCACTCAATAAGCTCTATCTCCGGACTAAGATCCTTTGCTTATTGCTGCTGGCACTATCTCCAGCTGCCAACATTTTTGGATATCTGATTAAATATTCAGTATGTTCCCTGCTCACACTGCCAGCATGTTTTATTTTTACGTCTCTTTACTTGAAGTATTCCAGAATTTACTGTACCCCCGTGTTAATGACTGTACCCCAACCCCCCCCCCCCCCCCACCCCCGCTCGCTGAGCTACACTGGCTCCCGGTCCGGCAATGCCTCGATTTTAAAATTCCCCATCCTCGTTTTCAAATCCCTCCATGGCCTCCTCGCCCCTCCCTATCTCTGTAAACTCCTCCAGCCCCCGCAACCTCCCCCCGAGATCTCTGCGCTCCTCCAATTCTGGCCTCTTGAACATCCCCCGATTTTCGTCGCTCCACCATTGGCGACCGCGCTGGGCCCTAAACTCTGGAATTCCCTCCCTAAACCTCTCCGCCTCTCGCTCTTCTCCTAGTGTCAGCTGTGGCTCAGTGGGTAGCACACTCGCCTCTGAGTCAGAAGGTTGTGGGTCATAGTCTCACTCAACTTGTATTTATATAGCACCTTTAACGTACCCGTACTCCAGTAATAATGATCACCGTACCCCAGTAATAATGATTGCTGTACCCCAGTAATAATGATCGCCGTACCCCAGTAATAATGATCGCCGTACCCCAGAAATAATGATCGCCGTACCCCGGTAATAATGATCACCGTACCCCAATAATAATGATCGCTGTACCCCAGTAACAATGATCGCCGTACCCCAGTAATAATGATCGCTGTACCCCAGTAACAATGATCACCGTACCCCTGTAATAATGATCGCCGTACCCCAGTAACAATGATCGCCGTACCCCAGTAATAATGATCACCGTACCCCAGTAATAATGATCACTGTACCCCAGTAATAATGATCGCCGTACCCCAGTAATAATGATCACCGTACCCCAGTAATAATGATCACTGTACCCCAGTAACAATGATCGCCGTACCCCAGTAATAATGATCGCCGTACCCCGGTAATAATGATTGTCGTACCCCAGTAATAATGATCACTGTACCCCAGTAATAATGATCACCGTACCCCAGTAATAATGATCGCCGTACCCCGGTAATAATGATTGTCGTACCCCAGTAACAATGATCGCCGTACCCCAGTAATAATGATCGCCGTACCCCGGTAATAATGATTGTCGTACCCCAGTAATAATGATCACTGTACCCCAGTAATAATGATCACCGTACCCCAGTAATAATGATCGCCGTACCCCGGTAATAATGATTGTCGTACCCCAGTAATAATGATCACTGTACCCCAGTAATAATGATCACCGTTCCCCAGTAATAATGATCGTCATACCCCAGTAATAATGATCTCCGTACCCCGGTAATAATGATAGCCGTACCCCAGTAATAATGATCACCGTACCCCAGTAATAATGAGCGCCGTACCCCAGTAATAATGATCGCCGTACCCCAGTAATAATGCTCACCGTACCCCAGTGATAATGATCGCCGTACCCCAGTAATAATGATCACCGTACCCTAGTAATAATGATCTCCGTACCCCAGTAATAATGATAGCCGTACCCCAGTAATAATGATCACCGTACCCCAGTAATAATGAGCGCCGTACCCCAGTAATAATGATCGCCGTACCCCAGTAATAATGCTCACCGTACCCCAGTAATAATGATCGCCGTACCCCGGTAATAATGATCACCGTACCCCGGTAATAATGATCACCGTACCCCAGTAATAACGATCACCGTACCCCAGTAATAATGATCGCCGTACCCCAGTAATAATGATCGCCGTACCCCAGTAATAATGATCACCGTACCCCAGTAATAATGATCACCGTATACCAGTAATAATGATCAGTGTACCCCGGTAATAATGATTGTCGTACCCCAGTAATAATGATCACCGTACCCCAGTAATAATGATCGCCGTACCCCGGTAATAATGATTGTCGTACCCCAGTAATAATGATCACTGTACCCCAGTAATAATGATCACCGTTCCCCAGTACTAATGATCGTCATACCCCAGTAATAATGATCGCCGTACCCCGGTAATACTGATCACCATACCCCAGTAACAATGATCACCGTACCCCGGTAATAATGATCACCGTACCCCAGTAATAACGATCACCGTACCCCAGTAATAATGATCGCCGTACCCCAGTAATAATGATCACCGTACCCCAGTAATAATGATCACCGTACCCCAGTAATAATGATCACCGTATACCAGTAATAATGATCAGTGTACCACAGTAATAATGATCACCGTACCCCAGTAATAATGATCACCGTACCCCAGTAATAATGATCGCCGTACCCCAGTAATAATGATCGCCGTACCCCAGTAATAATGATCACCGTACCCCAGTAATAATGATCACCGTATACCAGTAATAATGATCAGTGTACCACAGTAATAATGATCACCGTACCCCAGTAATAATGATCACCGTACCCCAGTAATAATGATCGCCGTACCCCAGTAATAATGATCGCCGTACCCCAGTAATAATGATCGCCGTACCCCAGTAATAATGATCACCGTACCCCAGTAATAATGATCGCCGTACCCCAGTAATAATGATCGCCGTACCCCAGTAATAATGATCACCGTACCCCGGTAATAATGATCACCGTACCCCAGTAATAATGATCACCGTACCCCAGTAATAATGATCACCGTACCCCGGTAATAATGATCACCATACCCCAGTAATAATGATCGCCGTACCCCGGTAATAATGATCGCCGTACCCCAGTAATAATGATCACCGTACCCCGGTAATAATGATCACCGTACCCCAGTAATAATGATCGCCGTACCCCAGTAATAATGATCACCGTACCCCAGTAATAATGATCGCCGTACCCCAGTAATAATGATCACCGTACCCCGGTAATAATGATCACCGTACCCCAGTAATAATGATCACCGTACCCCAGTAATAATGATCACCGTACCCCAGTAATAATGATCACCGTACCCCAGTAATAATGATCACCGTACCCCAGTATGCTATGACCTTCTCACTGGTGCTGGACTCCACCACACACGAGTACTGATCTCCGTCCGATGGTTCGATCTCCACATATTTCAGGATTTGGAACGTCCAGCTGTCATCGAAGGCGTACTGCGAGGAGTTAACCCGGCCCGGTAGGGACTGATCGTTCTTCAGGAAGGACACGTGGATGGCCGGCGGGAACAGCTCGCTCACAAAGCAGTTCAGGACGTTCCTCTGGCCCAGGATGACGGGCTTATCCGTGTAAAGCAGGACTGAGGGGACCTCTGCAAAGAGCAAAGGACCCTGGTGTTAAAGTCGAGGAGCCGGGCGAGACTCTCAGCGCTGCGCCGCCATTGCAACCCCCCCATCCCAAACTGACCGCGGCGTCAGGATTTAGCGCGTGTATTCACGCGGGAATGCTGACGTTGCCGTCAGCCATTCCCTGCTCCGACGCTGGCTGCGTTTTGGAACTCCCCGGGAGCCGGCAATCAGCGAGATCACACCGAGGGGCAAAACCTCCCCTGTTACACTGGATTATCACTGTTAAACACCACCCCCCCCTTCCCCCCCTGCCGAAAACCGTAAGCCTCGTTGAAAGAGGCGTAACTAGGGATTTTAAAAATTCGTTTATGGGATGTGGGCATCGCTGGCAAGGCCAGCATTTATTGCCCATCCCTAACTGCCCTTGAGAAGGTGGTGGTGAGCCGTCTTCTTGAACCGCTGCAGTCCGTGTGGTGAAGGTGCTCCCACAGTGCTGTTAGGGAGGGAGTTCCAGGATTTTGACCCAGCGACGATGAAGGATCGGCCGATATATTTCTAAGTCGGGATGGTGTGTGACTTGGAGGGGAACTTGGAGGTGGTGGTGTTCCCATGCGCCTGCTGCCCTTGTCCTTCTAGGTGGAAGAGGTCGCGGGTTTGGGAGGTGCTGCCGAAGAAGCCTTGGCGAGTTGCTGCAGTGCATCTTGTAGATGGTACACACTGCAGCCACGGTACGCCAGTGGTGGAGGGAGTGAATGTTTAAGGTGGTGGATGGGGTGCCGATCAAGTGGGCTGCTTTGTCCTGGATGGTGTCGAGCTTCTTGAGTGTTGTTGGAGCTGCAACTCGTCCAGGCAAGTGGAGAGTATTCCATCACACTCCTGACTTGTGCCTTGTAGATGGTGGAAAGACTTTGGGGAGTCAGGAGGTGAGACACTCGCCGCAGAATACCCAGCCTCTGACCTGCTCTTGTTGCCACAGTATTTATGTGGCTGGTCCAGTTATGTTTATGGTCAATGTTGACTCCGAGGATGTTGATGGTGGGAGATACGGACTGCAGCGGTTCAAGAAGGCGGCTCACCACCACCTTCTCGAGGGCGATTAGGGATGGGCAATAAATGCCGGCCTTGCCAGCGACGCCCACATCCCAGGAACGAATAAAATAAAAAGAGAGATGCAGGAAAGATTGTGGTGGAGCGGGGAGTTGGAAGGTGAGAGAAGGGTCACCGATCAGATGACAAACTTTTTCTAGATTGTGTTGGGAGAGAGTGGGAAAGGGGCTGGATGGTGCTGCCCCCCTCCCATCCGCCAACCCCCAGATACTGAAATTAAAACAACAGGAAATAGGTGAGTGCTATGCATAGGGGATGCAAGAGAGAGAGAGCTGGAGAGGGTTGGCAAAGCATCTAGGCAGTCAAAGAAAGAACTACCATTTACAAAGCACCTCAAAGCCGTTCCACGCCACTGAAGTACTCTTGAAGTGTAGTCACTGTTCTAATGGGCAGCCAATTTGCACACAGCAAGATCATAAGAAATAGGAGCAGGAGTCGGCCATTCGGCCCCTCGAGCCTGCTCCGCCATTCAATAAGATCATGGCTGATCATCGACCTCAACTCCACTTTCCCGCCCGATCCCCATATCCCTCGATTCCCCTAGAGTCCAAAAATCTATCGATCTCAGCCTTGAATAGACTCAAAGACTGAGCCTCCACAGCCCTCTGGGGTAGAGAATTCCAAAGATTCACCACCCTCTGAGTGAAGAAATTCCTCCTCATCTCAGTCCTAAATGGCCGACCCCTTATCCTGAGACTGTGACCCCTGGTTCTAGACTCTCCAGCCAGGGGGGAAACAGCCTCTCAGCATCTACCCTGTCAATCCCCCCTCAGAATCTTATACGTTTCAATGAGATCGCTTAAGAATTTTATATGTTTCCCACAAATAGCAATAAGATAAGGACCAGATAGAGTCATAGGGGGAGAAATTCAGTATCGCCCCATTTGGGGCGCAATTATCGGCCGGGCGCAAAGATTAGCGCCTGGTGCTAATTATCGCCTCCGACTGCAAACTTGACTTTTATCGCCCCTGGAGGTGATTGGAGCGCTAAATCAGGCGCTTCACACCTGTCTTAAGGCGCAAAGGCCGAGGAGCGAGGCGCTACCTCAGAGCGCTGGCGAAGCTCATGTGATGTCAGTCAGCAATGGAACACACACACACTGGCGCCGGCCAGTTCTTAAAGGGGAGGGTTGATCTTGCTTTCCATCCACATCCTGCTCATTGCAGCCTTGAATCTCGGCCTGGAGAGACCTGCACATCAAATCTGCTGGAAATAACAATGGAGAGGACCAGGGAAAGAGCTCAGAGTGCAGCCCCCACAGTCTCTTCTAAATCGATACAAGGAAGGGCAAATCAAAATGAACCTGCAAAGTGCTGCTCAGTACCCAAAACTCCTTCACACAGCGTGGAATCTCTCCAGAAGTCTCTCCCTTCTCTCTCTCAGGATGCGTGGTTCAAAAATGTCACCAACAATAAAAGGCAGGACGCGGTCGCCTTTAAATAGCGCTCCCCCAGTCCCTTCCTGACTGCAAAACGCTCCCCTCAACCTGTCGTTGCTAGCGGCAGGCGGTAAGGCAGGGGGCGCCACTCAATATCCGCTCCGGGGCGATACTGGGGCGTTGCGCACTCGACTGACGTCACGATCTGCCGGCGCAGGAGATCGTGGCGGCAGTGTTTAGCGGCACCACAAAATGTCTAATTAATTTTGCGAGCGGCGCAAACATCGCTGCACCCGGGCGCTAGATGCTTTGCGCCCCATTAGCGCCCTCTTAAGGCGCTAACGGGAGGCGCAACCAACTGAATTTTTCCCCCATGGAGCACAGAAAGAGGCCCTTCGGCCCATCGTGTCCGCGCCGGCCATCAAGCCCTGTCTATTCTAATCCCATTTTCCAGCACTCGGTCCGTAGCCTTGTATGCTATGGCGTTTCAAGTGCTCATCTAAATGCTTCTTGAATGTTGTGAGGGTTCCTGCCTCTACCACCCTTTCAGGCAGTGAGTTCCAGATTCCAACCACCCTCTGGGTGAAAAAGTTTTTCCTCAAATCCCCTCTAAACCTCCTGCCCCTTACCTTGAAACTATGCCCCCTGGTTATTGACCCCTCTACTAAGGGGGAAAAGTTCCTTTCTATCTAAAGTCATGTTGGGTGGGAGATAAGCACTGGCCAGGAAATCCGAGAGAACGCCCCCGGCCTGCGAATTCCACGCCATCGACAATAATTACTGATATGTTGTCCTGGGAGGCGGTCGGCCATCTCGTTCAGGACGTCGTGATTGAGGGCCGTCAGGTCGTTGCGGTACCTCTGAACGAAGGGGGCGGACTCGTTGTGCAACGCCTCCAGTGCCTCGATCAGGAACGTGAAGCTGGGGGAGGTGGTGTTGTAGTAGGCGAAGGCCATATCGCCGGTGGCAAAGACGACAGCGGAGGACTGGTCGCCGGAGATGCTGTAAATTGTCGCCCGTACCCGCTGTCCGGCTGGAAGTGAAGAGGAATCGGAATCAGCTCCATTTCAATCCATCCCGCGGACACGCTGCGAAGGCGGGTAGAGATGAGGGAGGCCGTTGGGGCCCATCTACCTCATCCTTCCATCAAATCCTACAATGACAGCATCGAACTACCTCTTGATCGTGTCTGGAGTGTTTGGGCTGGATTTTGTCTTGGGGTCGGGTTGGGGTCGTGTCATCCGCATTTCGTGTTCCCCCCCCCCCCCCCCCCCCCGACTCCAGATTAATGTGGATGAATGATGCCATTTTCACTTAATTGGGCAATTGAGTTGCAGCATGTGGGACCCATGAACTCATTAGTGGTTTCAGTCTGAAAGTCGCCTCTGATGATGTCATCATTGCTGCTGCATTGCAGGTCAGAGACTGCCTGGCTGTTGGTGAGAGAGGATCTGCCTGGCTTTTGATGTGAGTGGACCTGGATACAAAATGTGAAAAGGAGAGAGAGAGAGACAGACAGACAGACAGAGACAGAGACAGAGACAGAGAGAGAGAGAGAATAAGAATTTTTTTGCATCCAGGTCCTCTCACAGCAAAGGCCAGGCAGTCTCTGAAGACATTCAATGCAGCAGCATCAGAGGCGACTTTCAGACCTAATACTACTACTACCTTCATCACATCTCCGTTGTAATAGTGGACCTGCAGCTGATAGTCAGCTATCCACTTGTGCTCCCGCCAGGTTTCACTGGCGTGTTTCACATCAGGCGTGCTTCACGTCGGAAAAGGGTTAAACTAGCTAAAACGTTTCAAAATGGCATTACAGAGCCAATTTAGGGCTTGTTAAGGGCTTTAATGGCCTCTCCCGCCTCTTGGAGGCAGGACGGAGTCGGGAATCCCGCGACTGATTTTGTCAAAATTGCGTGGAGGCGGGATGGGGTCGGGACCCCCGACCCCACAAATTTAACCCCCAACACGCCTCCAAACCCGACTCCATGGGTCATTCAAAATCCGACCCTTTGTTTCAGGTTGAAAGGGTTCATTTGAACTCATGTTAACTTAAACCTCTCTTAGCTGTAAAGGGAATGGAAGTTATGTACGAAATAGAATAAGAATCAACCAGGTGGATGATAAGGATTGGCTGCCTAGCTTCATTCAAGGACAGAATACAATGGGCAACTGTAGAGAAATATAATGGGCAAGTGTGAGAATGAGATAAGACCCAGCACCCAGCAAAACATAGAATGTGATTCCCAACAAACATTGCTTGCAGAATTGTTTTTAGTTTGTAGCTGACAAAGATAAGAAATATAACGAATTAACCGGTTTAGTTTGAATTGACATAATTGTAATCATGTGATATTTTGTAACACAATGTGATTGGATCATTCTTAAATAAAAGGTTGTAATTGACAACGGGAGGTCGAGAAGCCGTGGTCACCAGGCCGGGTAAGGTCTATGACGCTTCTCCCAGAGATCTCTGAATATGAAATAAACTGTTTGCTTTTACCTATCAACACAGACTGGAGTGAATTAATTTCTCCCTCATTTAAATCCATCCCGCAGACACGCTGCGAAGGCGAGTAGAGATGAGGGAGACTGTTGGGGCCCATCTACCTCATCCTTCCATCAAATCCTACAATGACAGCATCGAACTACCTCTTGATCGAGTCTGGAGTGTTCGTTTCAGGTACAGGTGGGACAATTGCTTCCTTACATCAGCCCTGAACTTGCCTTTTACCTGTTAGTACCCTTGTCCCACTGTCCAACAGGTGTGCCTTAACTTATTTAACATACATTAATAGACAATAGAGGCGGCTTTACTCTGTATCTAACCCGTGCTGTACCTGCCCTGGGAGTGTTTGATGGGGACAGTGTAGTGGGAGCTTTACTCTGTATCTAACCCGTGCTGTACCTGCCGTGGGAGTGTTTGATGGGGACAGTGTAGAGGGAGCTTTACTCTGTATCTAACCCGTGCTGTACCTGCCCTGGGAGTGTTTGATGGGACAGTGTAGAGGGAGCTTTACTCTGTATCTAACCCGTGCTGTACCTGCCCTGGGAGTGTTTGATGGGACAGTGTAGAGGGAGCTTTACTCTGTATCTAACCCCGTGCTGTACCTGCCCTGGGGCGTGCCGGACGCTAAGAAGGGTGAGTAAATATTTCACACCCCTCCTCTGACATTCCTTACCTTAATAAGAACAAAAACGTCACTGCAACATAATGTTATGTTATAAGGAATAAAGAAGAGAATTAAAACCATCACCTTACCGCATTCTATCACCGTGCCCAACAGCCAAGCTGAGAGCAACGCGCCGAGCAAATGGTCGTGTGTAATTTGCCTTTGGCAGCCCATTGGATCTGAGCAGGTTAAAATCGCGGGGAGAAATGTAGAAGTGTTTCTTTGTAGTCCGCTCACTGCCTGTTCCTCAAAAAAACCATTCCTTCCTCACAGGATGGTTGTGGCTGAGCCTGTGAGCGAGCGTTAAGAAGTTCAGCGAGTGCAGAAGGCACTCCGACACCAGAGCCACAGTTTCTGCAGTTACTGACTGGCTGCAATGCATTCCTCTGTGTTGTAAAGTGGCTGAAAGGCTTGCCAGAAGAATAGGGGGTGTGTGTGTTTACAGTGCAGTTAAACCTCCCCGACCGGCAGAAGTGCTCGACTGCACGTCCGTCGTTAACACAAATTCCATAACTCATTAACTTTACACAAAGCCACACCTGCCTCTCTTCCGCGACCGGTGGGCGCTGCGGGGACTGGAGTGCATCATCACCCCGGCCAATCACATTTTAATTTCATTAGCAAAGTTTTATTAAGTTGCAGAAAATTTGTTGAAACACCCATTCAAAAGAGTTCACAAAGCCACAATCTTCCCCTTTGTCACAACCTGCGGCCACGCGCTGTTTGGGAGCCCAGTGGCTCCATCATTGGACTAGTAATGCAAGAGACCTGGACTAATGATCCGTGTTAGAAGTGAGTTCAAATCCTGCCCCGCCGACTGAGCAATTTAAATTCAGTTAATTAAAAAAGACTTGCGTTTCTCCAGCGCCTTTCACCACCTCAGGACGTCCCAAAGCGCTTCACAGCCAATGAAGGACATTTTTTGAAGTGTGGTCACTGTTGTAATGTAGGAAACGCGGCAGCCAATTTGCGCACAGCAAGCTCCCACAAACAGCAATGTGATAATAACCAGATCATCTGTTTTTAGTGATGTTGGTTGAGGGATAAATATTGGCCCCAGGACACCAGGGAGAACTCCCCCCTGCTCTTCTTCCGATCGTGGCCGTGGGATCTTTTACGTCCACCTGAGAGGGCAGACGGGGGCCTCGGTTTAACGTCTCATCTGAAAAACGGCACCTCCGACAGTGCGGCGCTCCCTCAGTACCGCCCCTCCGACAGTGCGGCGCTCCCTCAGTACCGCCCCTCCGACAGTGCGGCGCTCCCTCAGTACCGCCCCTCCGACAGTGCGGTGCTCCCTCAGTACCCCCCCTCCGACAGTGCGGCGCTCCCTCAGTACCGCCCCTCCGACAGTGCGGCGCTCCCTCAGTACCGCCCCTCCGACAGTGCGGCGCTCCCTCAGTACCGCCCCTCCGACAGTGCGGCGCTCCCTCAGTACCGCCCCTCCAACAGTGCGGCGCTCCCTCAGTACTGCCCCCCGACAGTGCGGCGCTCCCTCAGTACGCCCCCTCCGACAGTGCGGCGCTCCCTCAGTACCGCCCCTCCGACAGTGCGGCGCTCCCTCAGTACCGCCCCTCCGACAGTGCGGCGCTCCCTCAGTACTCCCCCTCCGACAGTGCGGCGCTCCCTCAGCACCGCCCCTCCGACAGTGCGGCGCTCCCTCAGCACCGCCCCTCCGACAGTGCGGCGCTCCCTCAGTACCGCCCCTCCGACAGTGCGGCGCTCCCTCAGTACTCCCCCTCCGACAGTGCGGCGCTCCCTCAGTACCGCCCCTCCGACAGTGCGGCGCTCCCTCAGTACTCCCACTCCGACAGTGCGGCGCTCCCTCAGTACCGCCCCTCCGACAGTGCGGCGCTCCCTCAGTACCGCCCCTCCAACAGTGCGGCGCTCCCTCAGTACTGCCCCCCGACAGTGCGGCGCTCCCTCAGTACGCCCCCTCCGACAGTGCGGCGCTCCCTCAGTACCGCCCCTCCGACAGTGCGGCGCTCCCTCAGTACCGCCCCTCCGACAGTGCGGCGCTCCCTCAGTACCGCCCCTCCGACAGTGCGGCGCTCCCTCAGTACTCCCCCTCCGACAGTGCGGCGCTCCCTCAGCACCGCCCCTCCGACAGTGCGGCGCTCCCTCAGCACCGCCCCTCCGACAGTGCGGCGCTCCCTCAGTACCGCCCCTCCGACAGTGCGGCGCTCCCTCAGTACTCCCCCTCCGACAGTGCGGCGCTCCCTCAGTACCGCCCCTCCGACAGTGCGGCGCTCCCTCAGTACTCCCACTCCGACAGTGCGGCGCTCCCTCAGTACCGCCCCTCCGACAGTGCGGCGCTCCCTCAGTACCGCCCCTCCGACAGTGCGGCGCTCCCTCAGTACTCCCCCTCCGACAGTGCGGCGCTCCCTCAGTACCGCCCCTCCGACAGTGTGGCGCTCCCTCAGTACTGTCCCTCCGACAGTGCGGCGCTCCCTCAGTACTCCCCCTCCGACAGTGCGGCGCTCCCTCAGTACCGCCCCTCCGACAGTGCGGCGCTCCCTCAGTACTCCCCCTCCGACAGTGCGGCGCTCCCTCATTACTCCCCCTCCGACAGTGCGGCGCTCCCTCAGTACCGCCCCTCCGACAGTGCGGCGCTCCCTCAGTACTCCCCCTCCGACAGTGCGGCGCTCCCTCAGTACCGCCCCTCCGACAGTGAGGCGCTCCCTCAGTACTGCACTGGAGTGTCAGCCTAGATTTTTGTGCTCGAGTCCCTGGAGCGGGACTTGAACCCACAACCTTCTGACTCAGAGGCGAGCGTGCTGCCCACTGAGCCCCGGCTGACACTTAAATTAAATAAATCTGGAATAAAAAGCTAGTGTCAGTAATGGTGACCATGAAACTACCGGATTGTCGTAAAAACCCAATGGTTCACTAATGTCCTTTCGGGAAGGAAATCTACCGCCCTGACCCGGTGCTGGCCGGTATGTGACTCCAGACCCACAGCAATGTGTGGTTGACTCTTAACTGCCCTCTGAAATGGCCGAGCGAGACACTCAGTTGAAACAAACCACTACGACACACCACATGGGACTGCAGCGGTTCAAGAAGGCGGCTCACCACCACCTTCTCAAGGGGCGATTAGGGATGGGCAATAAATGCTGGGCCTTGCCCAGCGACACCCACATCCCAGGAACGAATAAAAAAAGACAAACCAGGATTTAAGTTTGTTTTCTTTGGAACAGAGGAGGCTGAGTGGAGATTTAATTGAGGTGTATAAAATGATGAGGGGGCCTGGATAGAGTGGATAGGAAGGACCTATTTCCCTGAGCAGAGAGGTCAATAACCAGGGGGCAGAGATTTAAAGTCATTGGGAGAAGGATTAGAGGGGAGTTGAGGAACTTTTTTCACCCAGAGGGTGGTGGGGGTCTGGAACTCACTGCCTGAAAGGGTGGTCGAGGCAGAAACCCTCATCACATTTAAAAAGTACTTGGATACGCACTCGAAGCGCCGTCACCTACAGGGCTACGGACCGAGAGCTGGACAGTGGGATTAGGCCGGAGAGCTCTTTGTCGGCCGGCGCGGACACGATGGGCTGAATGGCCTCCTTCTGTGCTGTGAATTTCTCTGATTCTGTGCAAGATTCAAGAACTCTGTGTCTCTCTCCAGAGATGCTGCCTGACCTGCTGAGTGTTTGCAGGATTGGCGTTTATCGTCTCGAGAAGGATTTAATGCTTGCTTGGGTTAACTTACAAGACACTGGGTCACGGACTCACTGCAGAGAGCGTTTTATTTTACAAAGGCCTTTGTACTGGAGCCGCACCCACTGCCTCTATTCAGGGACTTTCCAGAGGTTCAGCTGCACTTCCTTATCGGAATGGCATTTCTATTCTCACCGACTGTGTCCCAGTGCTCTGTGTCAGAAAAGACAAAGCCGTCAACTCACTGAATGCGAGTGTTTCGGGTTTGAAATGCTGTTTTTGCAGAATGTGGAACGCTTTTTTAAAAATAACACTCCCATAGCGACAGGCCCTTTCACCACCTCAGGTCGTCCCAAAGCGCTTCACACCCGATCAAGTACTTTTTTTTGGGGAGGGCGGTCACTTTTTTAAAATTAGTTTATGGGATGTGGGCGTCGCTGGCAAGGCCAGCATTTATTGCCCATCCCTAGTTGCCCTTGAGAAGGTGGTGGTGAGCCGCCTTCTTGAACCGCTGCAGTCCGTGTGGTGAAGGTGCTCCCACAGTGCTGTTAGGGAGGGAGTTCCAGGATTTTGACCCAGCGACGATGAAGGAACGGCCCGATATATTTCCAAGTCGGGATGGTGTGTGACTTGGAGGAGGTGGTGTTCCCATGCGCCTGCTGCCCTTGTCCTTCTAGGTGGTAGAGGTCGCGGGTTTGGGAGGTGCTGCCGAAGAAGCCTTGGTGAGTTGCTGCAGTACATCTTGTCGATGGTGCACACTGCAGCCACGGTGCGCCGGTGGTGGAGGGAGTGAATGTTTAAGGTGGTGGATGGGGTGCCGATCAAGCGGGCTGCTTTGTCCTGGATGGTGTCGAGCTTCTTGAGTGTTGTTGGAGCTACAACTCATCCAGGCAGGTGGAGAGTATTCCATCACACTCCTGACTTGTGCCTTGTAGATGGTGGAAAGGCTTTGGGGAGTCAGGAGGTGAGACACTCACCACAGAATACCCAGCCTCTGACCTGCTCTTGTAGCCACAGTATTTATGTGGCTGGTCCAGTTAAGTTTCTGGTCAATGGTGACCCCCAGGCTGTTGATGGTGGGGGATTCGGCGATGGTAATGCCGTTGAATGTCAAGGGGCGGTGGTTAGACTCTCGCTTGTTGGAGATAGTCATTGCCTGGCACTTCTGTGGCGCGAATGTTACCTGCCACTTATCAGCCCAAGCCTGAACATTGTCCAGGTCTTGCTGCATGCGGGCACGAACTGCTGCATTAACATGCCTAACGCGGCCGCCAATTTGCGGGCAGCAAGCTCCCACAAACAGCAATGGGATCAATGACCGGATCATCTGCTTTTAGTGATGCTGGTTGAGGGATAAACCTTGGCCCAGAAGCTGAGAGAACTGTAGCGAACCTTCGGCTTTTAGGGAGCATTCACATCTGTGAGTGTGGAAGTGTATTTTCTTACTTGGACACAAAATGGCTTCCTAGACACAGAATATAAGATTCAAAGTGGCCTACACTATGACTCGCCCAGAAAGATTAGCAGCTGTTTATAGTTTCGACATAATGAGGGAATTTCAGTTTGTAGACTGTGCAGTTCCCCAACAGATAGCTTAGATATGCAGATCAAAGAATCCTCCCTCATGAACTTAAGATAGCCAAGGACAGAGTAAAGTAATCACCAGCCTTTGATTTCAGATGGCCTGGTGGGAGTAGGAGAGCAAGCAGCCTCCATGACAAGAGATTAGCTCGTCTTATCTTAAGGTATTCCTGTTCTGCAAACCTTTTTAATTATCCTTAAACATACTCCTTTACTTTTTGCAAACTCTGTGCTTTTGTAATCAACTATGATTCAATACCATGTCCTGTGATATAGTGTTGAGGCTGCCGCGAAACACGAATTAAGGCTGAATCCATGTGTGGAAAACAAGAGACCTTTTTAATACGACTGCATGGTACAAAATGGCTGAACAGACTGCTCCCAGAATTCTCTGGAAAAATCCTGAGGCCCCGCCCACTCCTGCCTTAAAGGTAAGGTGCCTTAAAGGGGAGGTGCTCGATATATTGTCCACGGACGGAAAAGTGGATAATGCCCGTTTAGGTGGCGATCCGCCACAATAGAAAGCTTGTTCTTTTCAGTGTATAAAAATGTTGCATTTTCTTATGTTCTTTGGAGTGGTCAGCTTAGCCTTTGACGACATGCCCCCTCCCCTTGCTGCAAGTAAATAATAAAGCCTGTCTTTGACGATACTTTATGTTTCAAGAGTCTTACTCGGGAGTCGAAACTTCGACAGTGAGTCAGTAGAGGGGCCGGATTGAAAAAGCCGCTTCCGCCAGTCCCAGAGAGTGGAGATCAGACCTCCGGTCTCTGAGTTCTGGGTTCACCTCTAGCGGGAGATTCACGTCCAATGTTCCCTCGAAATTCTTTTCGTTGTGCGCGGCCTGCTTGCTTCAATGCGCGGTCCCTTTAAGCCTCCCTATTGGCGAGTATAAAGGTGGCTATGGCCAATGGAGGGCTGTTCACGCCGTGACTTGGCAGAATGTTAACCAGCCCGTGACTCCTTCGACTGCTCCAAGGGGAGTGTGCCAAGACAGAAAAGGCACAATTAGTGCCATCTCGGTTTAACGTCTCATTCCTCAGTACCGCCCCTCCCACAGTGCGGCGCTCCTTCAGTACTGCCCTCCGACAGTGCGGCGCTCCCTCAGTACCGCCCCCCGACAGTGCGATGCTCCCTCAGTACTGCCCATCCGACAGTGCGGCACTCCCTCAGTACCGCCCCTCCGACAGTGCGGCGCTCCCTCAGTACCGCCCCTCCGACAGTGCGGCGCTCCCTCAGTACCGCCCCTCCGACAGTGCGGCCCTCCCTCAGTACCGCCTCTCCGACAGTGCGATGCTCCCTCAGTACTGCCCATCCGACAGTGCGGCGCTCCCTCAGTACCGTCCCTCCGACAGTGCGGCGCTCCCTCAGTACCGCCCCTCCGACAGTGCGGCGCTCCCTCAGTACCGCCCCTCCGACAGTGCGGCGCTCCCTCAGTACCGTCCCTCCGACAGTGCGGCGCTCCCTCAGTACCGCCCCTCCGACAGTGCGGCGCTCCCTCAGTACCGCCCCTCCGACAGTGCGGCGCTCCCTCAGTACTGCCCCTCCCACAGTTCGGCGCTCCCTCAGTACCGCCCCTCCGACGGTG
>JASTWF010000085.1:1186674-1191674 GCA_030390025.1 Squalus acanthias
CCCCTCCCCCCCCCAACAATCGCTGAACTCCAATGAATTCTTTCTGCGCAGCCTCCAGTCTGCGGGGCCTCAGCGGTCTCCATGTACAATCGAGCAGCTTGGCGTAACCACTACTTGATTTACCTCAACCTCTGGCCACTGTCGGGGCCTCGGCCCTTCCAGTGGGTTGCTGAATTTTATACCTAGATAGATAATTTTTTAAATGACTGCGTTTGGTCTTTGAATTGACGGAGTTCTGCCTCCTGTGATTTTTCCCCCTCTCTTCCCCCCCCCTTCCCCCGTGTGTCGGTGACATTGTCCTTTCACCCACCTCTTGTTTTTTTCCCTGACCGTCCCTCCGCAGGACTTTGAGGACGACCTGCGAGCCCAAGGAGCGAGAGGTCACAGACGCTCAGTGAGCCGGGGGTCGTACCAGCTGCAGGCACAGATGAATCGAGCCGTCTACGAGGACAAGTGAGTGCCCCCGCCACCGTTAACGTTCGGCTGTTGCGTTCAACATTCAGCATCAAATTGGTTCCTGCTAAACCCTTTACAAACCACTGGTTAGGCCCCAGCTGGAGTATTGTGGCCAATTCTGGGCACCGCACTTTAGGAAGGATGTCAAGGCCTTGGAGAGGGTGCAGAGGAGATTGACCAGCATGGTACCAGGGATGAGGGACTTCAGTGATGTGGAGAGACTGGAGAAGCTGGGATTGTTCTCCTTAGAGCAGAGAAGGTTAAGAGGAGATTTAATCGAGGTGTTCAAAATCATGAAGTGTTTTGATGGAGTAAATAAGGAGAAAGTGTTTCCAGTGGGCAGGAGGGTGGGTAACCAGAGGACACAGATTGAAGATAATCGGTAAAAGAACCAGAGGGGGAGATGAGGAGAATGTTTTTTACGCAGCGAGTTGTTGTGATCTGGAACGCGCTGCCTGAAAGGGCGGTGGGAGCAGATTCAATAGTAACTTTCAAAAGGGGAATTGGAGAAATACTTGAAGGGGAAAAATGTGCAGGGCTGTGGGGAAAGAGCAGGGGGGAGTGGGACTGATTGGAGAACTCGTTCAAAGAGCCGGCACAGACACGATGGGCCGAATGGCCTCCTTCTGGGCTGAGAGATTGTGTGAACTGTTCGTTAACCGCCATTCTTCTATGTTTCACAGCGACATGCTTCGAATAAGCACGAGAAGTATAGCGAACAGACTTTATTGATATGCAGCACAGGTGATCGATTTATACTGCACACAGAGAATGGCTTTCAGTCTCTGTCCAACTGTCGAAATCCTTGCTCCTTTATACGCCTTATTTTGCCCACATGAAAGGGACAGGTCGTAGATAAGAGCCTGTGACCTATCTGTTCCTGAATCCCTTGAAGGCAGGCTATTCTAGTTAAACTTGCCATAGAGGGAGTGCAGCGAAGGTTCACCAGACTGATTCCTGGGATGGCAGGACTGTCGGTATGAGGAGAGATTGGGTCGACTAGGCCTGTATTCACTCGAGTTTAGAAGAATGAGAGGGGGATCTCATTGAAACGTATAAAATTCTGACCGGGCCAGACAGACTGGATGCAGGGAGGATGTTTCCCCTGGCTCGGGGGGTCTAGAATGAGGCGTCACAGTCTCAGGATACGGGGTAGGACATTTAGGACTGAGATGAGGAGAAATTTCTTCACTCAGAGGGCGGTGAACCTGTGGAATTCTCTACCACAGAAGGCTGTGGAGGCCAAGTCACTGAATCTATTTAAGAAGGAGATCGATAGATTTCTAGACACAAAAGGCATCAAGGGGTATGGGGAGAGAGCAGGAATATGGTATTGAGATAGAGGATCAGCCACGATCATATTGAATGGCGGAGCAGGCTCGAAGGGCCGAATGGCCTACTCCTGCTCCTATTTTTCTATGTTCTATGTTTCTAAAAGGTTGAATATGTTTATGCCTGTTGGTTTGTGCTGTGCAGCACCAGCTTTAGTAGATTGGGGTGATACTCTCTGGAGTTTAGAAGAATGAGAGGAGATCTCATTGAAACATATAAGATTCTGAGGGGGATTGACAGGGTAGAGGCTGAGAGGTTGTTTCCCCCTGGCTGGAGAGTCTAGAACCAGGGGTCACAGTCTCAGGATAAGGGGTCGGCCATTTAGGACTGAGATGAGGAGGAATTTCTTCACTCGGAGGGTGGTGAATCTTTGGAATTCTCTACCCCAGAGGGCTGTGGAGGCTCAGTCGTCAAGGTTGAGATCGATAGATTTTTGGACTCGAGGGATATGGGGATAGTGCAGGAAAGAGGAGTTGAGGTCGAAGATCAGCCGTGATCTTATTGAATGGTGGAGCAGGCTCGAGGGGCCGAATGGCCGACTCCTGTTCTTATGCTGTTAGGTTCTTTATATTGAGAAAATGTTGGCAACGGTCAGCGGGCCAGCCAGATTCCGTGGAGAGAGAAACAGGGTGGACGGTTCAGCTCGATGACCTTTCGTCCGAACTGGAAAAAGTTGGAGAACGTTTTCAAGTTCTGACGAAAGGTCATCGACCTGAAACATTGACTCTGTTTCGCTCTCCACAGAGGGGCCGTCGATCGGACAAGATGTTAAACTCGAGGCCCCCGTCTGCCCTCTCAGGTGGATGTAAAAGATCCCATGGCCACTATTGGAAGAAGAGCAGGGGGGAGTTCTCCCCGGTGTCCTGGGGCCAATATTTACCCCTCAACCAACATCACTAAAAACAGATGATCCGGTCATTTATCACATTGCTGTTTGTGGGAGCTTGCTGTGCGCAAATTGGCTGCCGCGTTTCCCACATTACAACAGTGACCACACTTCAAAACAAGTACTTCATTGGCTGTGAAGGGCTTTGGGACGTCCTGAGGTGGTGAAAGGCGCCGGAGAAATGCGAGTCTTTCATTCTCTCTCTCAGGTCGCCGGGCAGTGTGGTCCCGACCTCTGTGGCAGAGGCCAGTCGCGCCATGGCGGGCGATACCACGCTGAGCGAGAACTACGCCTTCGCTGGAATGTACCACATCTTCGACCAGCACGTGGATGAAGCGGGTAAGGGCGCGGGGGGTGGTCCGCGGGTACTGAGGGTGCGCCGCACTGTCGGAGGGGCAGTACTGAGGGAGCGCCGCACTGTCGGAGGGGCGGTACTGAGGGAGCGCCGCACTGTCGGAGGGGCGGTACTGAGGGAGCGCCGCACTGTCGGAGGGGCAGTACTGAGGGAGCGCCGCACTGTCGGAGGGGCGGTACTGAGGGAGCGCCGCACTGTCGGAGGGGCGGTACTGAGGGAGCGCCGCACTGTCGGAGGGGCGGTACTGAGGGAGCGCCGCACTGTCGGAGGGGCAGTACTGAGGGAGCGCCGCACTGTCGGAGGGGCGGTACTGAGGGAGCGCCGCACTGTCGGAGGGGCGGTACTGAGGGAGCGCCGCACTGTCGGAGGGGCGGTACTGAGGGAGCGCCGCACTGTGGGAGGGGCGGTACTGAGGGAGCGCCGCACTGTCGGAGGGGGCCATCTTTCGGGATGAGACATTAAACCGAGGCCACGTTTTCCCTCTCAGGTGGACATGAAAGATCCCACGGCCACTATTCCGAAGTGTCCTGGGTAAAAAGAACCAGAGGGGGAGATGAGGAGAATGTTTTTTACGCAGCGAGTTGTTGTGATCTGGAACGCGCTGCCTGAAAGGGCGGTGGGAGCAGATTCAATAGTAACTTTCAAAAGGGGAATTGGAGAAATACTTGAATCGGGGAAAAATGTGCAGGGCTGTGGGGAAAGAGCAGGGCGGGGGAGTGTGGGACTAATTGGAGAGCTGGTTGAAAGAGCCGACACAGGCAGGATGATCCGAACGGCCTCCTTCTAGTGCTCTAAGATTCTATGATCAACTTGTCATGTTCTGTGTCTGTGAACGCCCGGCTCTCTCTGTTCCTGCTCCCCCCCCGCTTTTTTAAAACCGAGAAGTCGCACAACACCAGGTTATAGTCCAACAGTTTTATTTGAAATGACGAGCTTTCGGAGCGCTGCTCCTTCGTCAGGTGAAGTGACGGAATACAAATTGGTTACAAAGTATATATAGACAGAGAACAATGTGTCTGCAGAGATACAATCCGTCAGGGAGGCATTACATCAAAGACACATCAGAATACAGCTAAGACAATGAGGTGGGGTCACGGGGGGTCCAACGTGCCAAATGCTGCAGTCTGCAGTTAAGCTTTTTTACTTTTTTAAAAAAAAACTGGAAATCACATCTGTGAACAAGACAACGACGACTCTAGTCTGAACTCTAGTCTGGACTCTACTCTGGACTCTAGTCTGGACTCTAGTCACGTCCTGTAGCGTGACATGAAACCGAGATCCCTGTTGAGGCCGTCCTCATGGGTGCGGAACTTGGCTATCAGTTTCTGCTCGATGATTTTGCGTTGTCGTGTGTTTTTAAAACCGTTAGCATTGAGGTTGTGCCGCTCTCTCTCGATTTACTAACGGGTGGTTGAAGTAAATGTTTTTTCTGGTTTTCTCCGCAGTTCCCAAAGTGCAGTTTGCGAATGACGACAAGAATCGCCTGGCCTGCTGCTCGCTGGACGGGACGGTCTCCATCCTGCAGCTGGTGCCCACTCCGCCGGCCGTGCTGCGGGTGCTGAAGGGCCACGCCCGGGGCGTGACCGACTTCGCCTGGTCCCTCTCCAACGACATCATCGTCACCACCTCGCTGGACGCCACCATGTGCATCTGGGCCACCGAGGATGGCAAGTGCATCCGGGAGATCGCTGACCCTGACTGCTCCGAGCTGCTGTGCTGCACCTTCCAGCCCATCAACAACAACCTGACTGTGGTAGGTGCCGTGGGGCGGTACTGAGGGAGCGCCGCACTGTCGGAGCGGCAGTACTGAGGGAGCGCCGCACTGTCGGAGGGGCAGTACTGAGGGAGCGCCGCACTGTCTGAGGGGCGGTACTGAGGGAGCGCTGCACTGTCGGAGGGGCGGTACTGAGGGAGCTCCGCACTGTCGGAGGGGCGGTACTGAGGGAGAGCCGCACTGTCGGAGGGGCGGTA
>JASTWF010000085.1:1196674-1340701 GCA_030390025.1 Squalus acanthias
GCAGTGTGTGAGGGTCCTGGCCTCTCCCTGTGCAGTGTGTGAGGGTCCTGGCCTCTCCCTGTGCAGTGTGAGGGGGTCCTGGCCTCTCCCTGTGCAGTGTGAGGGGGTCCTGGCCTCTCCCTGTGCACTGTGAGGGGGTCCTGGCCTCTCCCTGTGCAGTGTGTGTGGTTCCTGGCCCCTCCTTGTGCAGTGTGAGGGGGTCCCAGCCTCTCCCTGTGCACTATGTGGTTGCTGGCCTCTCCCTGTGCACTGTGTGAGGGTCCCGGCCTCTCCCTGTGCACTGTGTGGTTCCTGGCCTCTCCCTGTGCACTGTGTGGGGTCCTGGCCTCTCCCTGTGCACTGTGAGGGGGTCCCGGCCTCTCCCTGTGCAGTGTGTGAGGGTCCCGGCCTCTCCCTGTGCAGTGTGTGGGGGTCCTGGCCTCTCCGTGTGCCGTGTGTGGGTCCTGGCCTCTCCCTGTGCAGTGTGAGGGGGTCCTGGCCTCTCCCTGTGCAGTGTGTGGGGGTCCCGGCCTCGCCGTGTGAGGGGATCCTGGCCTCTCCCTGTGCAGTGTGAGGGGATCCTGGCCTCTCCCTGTGCAGTGTGAGGGGGTCCTGGCCTCTCCCTGTGCAGTGTGAGGGGGTCCTGGCCTCTCCCTGTGCAGTGTGAGGGCGTCCTGGCCTCTCCCTGTGCACTGTGTGGGGGTCCTGGCCTCTCCCTGTGCAGTGTGAGGGCGTCCTGGCCTCTCCCTGTGCACTGTGAGGGGGTCCTGGCCTCTCCCTGTGCAGTGTGTGAGGGTCCCGGCCTCTCCCTGTGCAGTGTGAGGGGGTCCCGGCCTCTCCCTGTGCAGTGTGAGGGGGTCCTGGCCTCTCCCTGTGCAGTGTGAGGGGGTCCTGGCCTCTCCCTGTGCAGTGTGTGAGGGTCCTGGCCTCTCCCTGTGCAGTGTGAGGGGGTCCTGGCCTCTCCCTGTGCAGTGTGAGGGGGTCCTGGCCTCTCCCTGTGCAGTGTGTGAGGGTCCCGGCCTCTCCCTGTGCAGTGTGTGAGGGTCCCGGCCTCTCCCTGTGCAGTGTGAGGGGGTCCCGGCCTCTCCCTGTGCAGTGTGTGAGGGTCCCGGCCTCTCCCTGTGCAGTGTGTGAGGGTCCCGGCCTCTCCCTGTGCCGTGTGTGGTTCCTGGCCTCTCCCTGTGCAGTGTGAGGGGGTCCCGGCCTCTCCCTGTGCAGTGTGTGAGGGTCCCGGCCTCTCCCTGTGCAGTGTGTGGGGGTCCTGGCCTCTCCGTGTGCCGTGTGTGGGTCCTGGCCTCTCCCTGTGCAGTGTGAGGGGGTCCTGGCCTCTCCCTGTGCAGTGTGTGGGGGTCCCGGCCTCGCCGTGTGAGGGGATCCTGGCCTCTCCCTGTGCAGTGTGAGGGGGTCCTGGCCTCTCCCTGTGCAGTGTGAGGGGGTCCTGGCCTCTCCCTGTGCAGTGTGTGGGGGTCCTGGCCTCTCCCTGTGCAGTGTGTGGGGGTCCTAGCCTCTCCCTGTGCAGTGTGAGGGCGTCCTGGCCTCTCCCTGTGCACTGTGTGGGGTCCTGGCCTCTCCCTGTGCACTGTGAGGGGGTCCTGGCCTCTCCCTGTGCAGTGTGTGGGGTCCGGCCTCGCCGTGTGAGGGTCCGGCCTCTCCCTGTGCAGTGTGAGGGGGTCCTGGCCTCTCCCTGTGCAGTGTGAGGGGGTCCTGGCCTCTCCCTGTGCAGTGTGTGGGGGTCCTGGCCTCTCCCTGTGCACTGTGAGGGTGTCCTGGCCTCTCCCTGTGCACTATGTGGTTCCTGGCCTCTCCCTGTGCACTGTGTGAGGGTCCCGGCCTCTCCCTGTGCACTGTGTGGTTCCTGGCCTCTCCCTGTGCACTGTGTGGGGTCCTGGCCTCTCCCTGTGCACTGTGAGGGGGTCCCGGCCTCTCCCTGTGCACTGTGAGGGGTCCTGGCCTCTCCCTGTGCAGCTGTGAGGGGTCCCGGCCTCTCCCTGTGCACTGTGAGGGGGTCCCGGCCTCTCCCTGTGCACTGTGAGGGGGTCCCGGCCTCTCCCTGTGCACTGTGAGGGGGTCCCGGCCTCTCCCTGTGCACTGTGAGGGGGTCCCGGCCTCTCCCTGTGCACTGTGAGGGGGTCCCGGCCTCTCCCTGTGCACTGTGAGGGGGTCCCGGCCTCTCCCTGTGCACTGTGAGGGGGTCCCGGCCTCTCCCTGTGCACTGTGTGGGGGTCCTGGCCTCTCCCTGTGCAAAAATTCGAAGTCGCACAACACCAGGTTATAGTCCAACAGTTTTATTTGAAATTACGAGCTTTCGGAGCGCTGCTCCTTCATCAGGTGAAGTGAAGAAATACAAATCGATTACAAAGTATATATAGACAGAGAACAATGTGTCTGCAGAGATACAATCAGTCAGGGAGGCATTACATCAAAGACACAGCAGTATACAGCTAAGACAATGAGGTATCTCTGCAGACACATTGTTCTCTGCCTATATATGCTTTGTATCTGATTTGTGTTCCCTCACTTTACCTGACAAAAGGGAGGAACTGAAAGAAATCAGTATTTGTAGGGAAATGGTGTTAGGGAAATTGACGGGATTGAAGGCCGATAAATCCCCAGGGCCTGATAATCTACATCCTAGGGTACTTAAGGAAGTGGCCCTAGAAATAGTAGATGCATTGCTGATCATCTTCCAACATGCGATGGAATCTGGAACTGTACCCATGGATTGGAGGGTAGCTAATGTTACCCCACTATTCAAAAAGGGTGGTAGAGATAAAAAGGGGAATTACAGACCGGTAAGCTTGACATCGGTAGTGGGGAAAATGCTAGAGTCCATTATAAAAGATGTAATAGCAGAGCACTTGGAAAACAGTGACAGGATCGGACAAAGTCAACATGGATTTACAAAAGGTAAATCATGCTTGACTAATCTACTGGAATTTTTTGAGGATGTAACTGGTAAAATAGATAAGGGAGAACCAGTAGATGTGGTGTATTTGGACTTTCAGAAGGCTTTTGATAAGGTCCCGCATAAGAGATTAGCGTGTAAAGTTAAGGCACATGGGATTGGGGGCAAGGTATTGACTTGGATAGAGAACTGGTTGGCGGACAGAAAGCAGAGAGTAGGAATTGATGGGTCTTTTTCCGAGTGGCAGGCAGTGACTAGTAGGGTACCGCAGGGATCGGTCCTTGGACCCCAGCTATTCACAATATACATTAATGATCTAGATAAGGGAACGAGATGTAATATCTCCAAGTTTGCAGACGACACAAAGCTGGGTGGGCGTGTGTGCTGCGAGGAGGATACCGAGAAACTCCAGGATGATTTGGACAGGTTGGGTGAGTGGGCAGAAGCGTGGCAGATGCAGTATAACGTGGATAAGTGTGAGGTTATCCACTTTGGTGTCAAAAACAGAAAGGCAAACTATTATCTGAATGGCAATAGATTGGGAGAAGGGGAAGTGCAACGAGACCTGGGTGTCCTTGTGCACCAGTCGCTGAAGGTAAGCATGCAGGTGCAGCAGGCGGTGAAGAAGGCAAATGGTATGTTGGCCTTCTTAGCGAGAGGATTCGAGTACAGGAACAGGGATGTCTTGCTGCAGTTGTACAGGGCCTTGGTGAGACCACACCTTGAGTACTGTGTGCAGTTTTGGTCGCCTTATCTGAGGAAGGATGTTCTTGCCATGGAAGGAGTTCAGCGAAGATTCACAAGGCTGATACCTGGGATGGCAGGAATGACGTATGAAGAGAGATTGGGTCGATTGGGCTTATACTCGCTGAGGTTTAGAAGAATGAGAGGGGATCTCATCGAAACATATAAAATTCTGACAGGTCTGGACAGACTAGATGCAGGAAGAATGTTCCCGATGGTCGGAGAGTCCAGAACCAGGCGTCATAATCTAAGGATAAGGGGTAAGCCATTTAGGACAGAAATGAGGAAGAATTTCTTCACCCAGAGAGTGGTGAACCTGTGGAATTCTCTACCACAGAAGGTAGTTGAGGCCAAGTCATTAAATATATTCGAGAATGAGTTAGATATATTTCTTAAGGCTAAAGGTATCAAGGGATATGGGGAGAAGGCAGGGACAGGGTACTGAGTTTGGATGATCAGCCATGATCTCATCGAATGGCGGAGCGGGCTCGAGGGGCCGAATGGCCTCCTCCTTCTCCTATCTTCTATGTTTTCTATGTGAGGGTTCCTGGCCTCTCGCTGTGCAGCGTGAGGGGCCCTGGGCTGTGGGGATTCCTGTCGAGGGTGGTTTCGGTGACCCTGTCTTGTGTTCACAGGGTGGTGGATAACGAAGGGACACTACAGCTGAAGAGGACCTTCGAGATCCAGCAGAGCTCCAACCCTGTCCGCAGCATCTTCTGCCCCCTGATGTCCTTCCGACAGGGGGCCTGTGTGGGTAAGAGCTCGCGGAGTCTCGTGTCTTGGGTGGGACAATGGGAGACTCGGGTAAATTGACACATGGTACAAGCTCAACGCTCAACCCTGGGCAGCTTTACATTTGTTCCTGAGTGTTTGATGGGGAGAGTGTAGAGGGAGCTTTACTCTGTATCTAACCCATGCTGTACCTGTCCTGGGAGTGTTTGATGGGACAGTGTAGAGGGAGCTTTACTCTGTATCTAACCCGTGCTGTACCTGCCCTGGGAGTGTTTGATGGGACAGTGTAGAGGGAGCTTTACTCTGTATCTAACCCATGCTGTACCTGCCCTGGGAGTGTTTGATGGGACAGTGTAGAGGGAGCTTTACTCTGTATCTAACCCATGCTGTACCTGCCCTGGGAGTGTTTGATGGGGACAGTGTGGAGGGAGCTTTACTCTGTATCTAACCCCGTGCTGTACCTGTCCTGGGAGTGTTTGATGGGACAGTGTAGAGGGAGCTTTACTCTGTATCTAACCCGTGCTGTACCTGCCCTGGCAGTGTTTGATGGGGACAGTGTAGAGGGAGCTTTACTCTGTATCTAACCCGTGCTGTACCTGCCCTGGCAGTGTTTGATGGGGACAGTGTAGAGGGAGCTTTACTCCGTATCTAACCCGTGCTGTACCTGCCCTGGGAGTGTTTGATGGGACAGTGTAGAGGGAGCTTTACTCTGTATCTAACCCGTGCTGTACCTGCCCTGGGAGTGTTTGATGGGGACAGTGTAGAGGGAGCTTTACTCTGTATCTAACCCGTGCTGTACCTGCCCTGGCAGTGTTTGATGGGGACAGTGTAGAGGGAGCTTTACTCCGTATCTAACCCTTCTCTCTCCACCCGCCCGCAGTCACCGGCAGTGAGGACATGTGCGTCTACTTCTTCGACGTGGAGCGAGCCACCAAGGCGATCGTGAACAAGCTCCAGGGTCACAGCGCGGCCGTGCTCGATGTCAGCTTCAACTGCGACGAGAGTTTGTTGGCCTCCAGCGACGCCAAGGGCATGGTCATCGTCTGGCGACGGGAGCAGAAGTAGCCAGGCCGACCGTCCCACTCGAGAGCTTTCTCTGCATGACGAGCTGTTAGCCGATGGGTATTTTTTATATATATATATATATAACATAAAATAGTAATATATATATATATTGGAAGCAGCTGCAATATTCCGAGTTCTCTCGAATTAACTTGGCCTGAGGTTCGGGTCTCCCTGGGTGACCTACGACCAGGCTTCCCCGCCCCACCTTCTATCCCACATGTTGCTGGGCGCTGGCTGCTAGGAGGCAAGTAAAAATGTCCCAGGTATACCCCTTCCTCCTCTCTTCTCCCCACCCTCCTACCCTCCCCAAAGCTGCTGGTTGCGAGGAGGCAAATGAGGATATCCCAGGTGTACTTGTTCCTCCCCTCTGCCCCCCCCTCCCGGTCTCCCCAAAACTGCACTGAGCTGGCTGCTAGGAGACGAGGAAAAGTGTCCCAGGTATACGCCTTCCTCCTCTCTCCTCCCCAGAACTACAAGTAAAAGTGTCCCAGGTATGCGCCTTCCCTCTCTCCTCCCCACTCTCCTCCCCAAAACTGCAAGTAAAAGTGTCCCAGGTATCCGCCTTCCCCCTCTCCAAAACTACAAGTAAAAGTATCCCAGGTATCCGCCTTCCCCCTCTCCAAAACTACAAGTAAAAGTGTCCCAGGTATCCGCCTTCCCCCTCTCCAAAACTACAAGTAAAAGTGTCCCAGGTATCCGCCTTCCCCCTCTCCAAAACTACAAGTAAAAGTGTCCCAGGTATCCGCCTTCCTCCTATCTTCTCCCCACCCTCCTCCCCAGCACTGCACTGACCTGGCTGCTAGGAGGTAAGGAAAAGTGTCCCAGGTATCCGCCTTCCCCCTCTCCAAAACTACAAGTAAAAGTGTCCCAGGTATCCGCCTTCCCCCTCTCCAAAACTACAAGTAAAAGTGTCCCAGGTATCCGCCTTCCCCCTCTCCAAAACTACAAGTAAAAGTGTCCCAGGTATCCGCCTTCCCCCACTCTCCTCCCCAGAACTGCAAGTAAAAGTATCCCAGGTATCCGCCTTCCCCCTCTCTCCTCCCCAGAACTGCAAGTAAAAGTATCCCAGGTATCCGCCTTCCCCCTCTCCAAAACTGCAAGTAAAAGTGTCCCAGGTATCCGCCTTCCCCCTCTCCAAAACTACAAGTAAAAGTGTCCCAGGTATCCGCCTTCCCCCTCTCCAAAACTACAAGTAAAAGTATCCCAGGTATCCGCCTTCCCCCTCTCCAAAACTACAAGTAAAAGTATCCCAGGTATCCGCCTTCCCCCTCTCCAAAACTACAAGTAAAAGTGTCCCAGGTATCCGCCTTCCCCCTCTCCAAAACTACAAGTAAAAGTGTCCCAGGTATCCGCCTTCCCCCTCTCCAAAACTACAAGTAAAAGTATCCCAGGTATCCGCCTTCCCCCTCTCCAAAACTGCAAGTAAAAGTGTCCCAGGTATCCGCCTTCCCCCTCTCCAAAACTGCAAGTAAAAGTGTCCCAGGTATCCGCCTTCCCCCTCTCCAAAACTGCAAGTAAAAGTGTCCCAGGTATCCGCCTTCCCCCTCTCTGCTCCCCAGCCTTGCCCGAGCTGCTGGGGGCTGGTGCCAGGGCGGAGGGGTGACTGACGCGAGGGGGGGAGTGGAGCAGGAGCCCGAACCCTGGCCGGGAGTTGTTGGCAACTCCTCCCACCTGAGGCCAACCAAGTCGGCCCACGGACCCGGGGTGGTTGCGGGGGGGGGAACGGAGTCTGGATCTTCCTGCCCTGTTGTGGCTCGCTGAGACGCGTGGTGCTGAACTTCTCAATTCCAAATCGACCCGCTTTCCTCCCTCCACCTCCCCCTCCTCAGAGGGAACCCCCCCTCCAATTTACATGGGGAGGGTCACCTCGCAGAAGCTGTAGTCTCTCTACATCTTTTAAACGGCGTTCCCCTTGGACATCGTTACTCCAAAGAGAGGGGGGGAGGATCTGCTTATCGCGCTAGGCCACGGCTGGGCGGCACTCTCGCATCTTGGGTCAGAAGGTTGTGGGTTCAAGCCGCACTCCAGAGACTTGAGTATAAAAATCTAGGCTGACACTCCCAGTGCGGTACTGAGGGAGCGCCGCACTGTCAGAGCAGTACTGAGGGAGGGCCGCACTGTCGGAGGGGCGGTACTGAGGGAGCGCCGCACTGTCGGAGGGGCGGTACTGAGGGAGGGCCGCACCGTCAGAGCAGTACTGAGGGAGGGCCGCACTGTCGGAGGGGCAGTACTGAGGGAGGGCCGCACTGTCGGAGGGGCGGTACTGAGGGAGCGCCGCACTGTCGGAGGGGCGGTACTGAGGGAGCGCCGCACTGTCGGAGGGGCGGTACTGAGGGAGCGCCGCACTGTCGGAGGGGCGGTACTGAGGGAGCGCCGCACTGTCAGAGCAGTACTGAGGGAGCGCCGCACTGTCGGAGGGGCGGTACTGAGGGAGCGCCGCACTGTCAGAGCAGTACTGAGGGAGGGCCGCACTGTCGGAGGGGCGGTACTGAGGGAGCGCCGCACTGTTGGAGGGGCGGTACTAAGGGAGCGCCGCACTGTCAGAGCAGTACTGAGGGAGGGCCGCACTGTCGGAGGGGCGGTACTGAGGGAGCGCCGCACTGTCGGAGGGGCAGTACTGAGGGAGCGCCGCACTGTCGGAGGGGGCGGTACTGAGGGAGCGCCGCACTGTCGGAGGGGCGGTACTGAGGGAGCACCGCACTGTCGGAGGGGCGGTACTGAGGGAGCTCCGCTGCACTGTCGGAGGGGCAGTACTGAGGGAGCTCCGCACTGTCGGAGGGGCGGTACTGAGGGAGCGCCGCACTGTCGGAGGGGCGGTACTGAGGGAGCTCCGCTGCACTGTCGGAGGGGCAGTACTGAGGGAGCTCCGCTGCACTGTCGGAGGGGCAGTACTGAGGGAGCTCCGCTGCACTGTCGGAGGGGCGGTACTAAGGGAGCGCCGCACTGTCAGAGGGGCGGTACTGAGGGAGCGCTGCACTGTCGGAGGGACGGTACTGAGGGAGCGCCGCACTGTCGGAGGGGCAGTACTGAGGGAGCTCCGCTGCACTGTCGGAGGCGTGGTACTGAGGGAGCGCCGCACTGTCGGAAGTGTTGTCTTTCGGATGAGACCTTAAACCGAGGCCCTGTCTGCTCTCTCAGGTGGACGTAAAAGATCCCATGTCACTATTGGAAGAAGAGATGGGGGGGAGTTCTCCCTGGTGTCCTGGGCCCAATATTTATCCCTCAACCAACATCACTAAAACAGATGATCTGGTCATTTGCAGATTGCTGTTTGTGGGAGCTTGCAGTGTGCAAATTGGCTGCTGCGTTTCCCACATTACAACAGTGACCACACTTCGAAAAAAGTCCTTCATTGGCTGTGAAGCGCTTTGGGACGTCCTGAGGTGGTGAAAGGCGCTGGAGAGATGGGAGTCTTTTCTTTCTGGCTGTGCCCCACCCCCCGGTCCCGGTCCGGGGCGATGAGCTTTGGGCCATATCCTGGTGAGCTTTCGTCACTTCTGTAAAAAAGGCGGAACTGTGTAACCGTCTTGTTTGCAGGGAACCCCTGCCACCCCCAGATTTCAACCGGAGAAGATTCCCCGATCAGCGGGCAGCACTCTTTACCCCCAGCGGGTTCAAGCCCGCCCCCCACAATGGCACATAATGCAGG
The DNA here is from genome assembly GCA_030390025.1 of Squalus acanthias. NCBI lineage: Eukaryota > Metazoa > Chordata > Chondrichthyes > Squaliformes > Squalidae > Squalus > Squalus acanthias. Next base: position 1,205,749 of record JASTWF010000085.1, read on the forward strand.
TCGAGGCTCCCCCCTGCAACACCGTGTGATCTTACTGCGCTGAGCACATGTGAGTGAACGAGGTCTCGAAACGGCCGAGTTAGTTTGTAAATTTTTTAAGACGCTTCTGCGGTTTATTTAACACAATCTTTGTAAACACTATTTTATCTCTCTCCACGTGCAATCGAGTTTTCGATGTAAGGAAAGACGGGCCATATCACGGACTGCGATCCTTCAAATGCTGGTCGAACTCGCTCGTACTTAATGGCAACGATCTGACCAGTGCCCCCCCCCCCTCCATCCTCCTCTAATTAATATATATTTCGTCGCGCGGGAGATCGATGGCCGAGCGTGAGAAAGTCCTGCAGGGTGTGTGTGTGCGGTGGGCCGGTCGATTTTTTGTAAGCTCTGTTAAAGGGGGTTGTAGCACCGGCCCCCGAGTCGCGGTGGGTTGCTCGGGTAGACTTGGGTTGTTGCGACCGAGCGAGGTGACGCTGTGTTTGAGGTGCTGTGCTTGTAAAGCTGCTTGTTAAAGGGTGAGCGATGTTGGTATTTAATAATAAAAATTAAATTATACAATGCGGCCGTTGTCTCTCTCTCTCTCTCAAAGTTTGCGGCTGTTGGCAGCCCTCTCCCCTCCGACCCGCGCGCGCCGGTCAGTCAGTTAAAGCACCGGCTATTCAGCTGCGCCAGGCATCACAGCCGCGCCTGCTCGCTCAATAACCACTCTCCGGCAAGGCCCAGCAGATCGGTCATGGCCCACAGAGTGTGGTGCAACGATAAGAAAAGGGGTATCTGCAGTTTACACCGAATGTCCAGCGCAGAAACCGGCCGTTCGGCCCCTCTGCTCCGTGCCGGTGTTTCTGCTCCACACCAGCCTCCTCCCACCCCCTCTTCATCTCCCCCCATCACCATCTCCTTCTATTCCTCTCTCCCTCATGTCTTTATCCAGCTTCCCCTTAAATGCATCGACGCTATTCGCCTCGACCACTCCCTGTGGGAGCGAGTTCCACATTCTCCCCACTCTCTGGGGAAAGAAGTTTCTCCTGAATTCCCCATTGGATTTATTGGTGACGATCTTATATTGATGGCCCCTAGTTCTGGTCTCCCCAACAAGTGGAAACATCTTCTCTACGTCTACCCTGTCATAATTTTAAAGACCTCGATCAGGTCACCCCTCGGCCTTCTCTCTCCTCGAGAAAAGAGCCCCAGCCTGTTCATCCTTTCCTGATTGTTATAACCTCGCAGTTTAGTGGAATTATACCATCGCATTTCCCACCATCCTGTGTTAAACCCTGAATATTAATACTTCCAGGTTTATTTCTTTATATTTTAATTGCTCAGCAATTTTAAAAACAAACGGGCAGTTTTGATTAAAACGTTTTAAACTCCAGGTTTTTCTCCAATTTTAAAATCTTCGGACCCTTCCTTCACAGCCAGGCTCCCGAACGATTCTGCGATGACACCCGGTTCTGCCGAGAGCGGAGGGGGTCTCTCCTTCGCGAGCAGGTTGTTCTTCTTTAAGAAACAGGCCTCTTGATACGGGGGGCAGATGGGAGGCTGGGTGGGCGGGGTATAGATGTACTCCTTGCAGGGATCCAACTGGAGAGAGGCAGGAACGCGAGAGTCACTTAACAGGAAAACCCAGAAACCTTTCCCGTATCCGTCTGGTGTCGGCCGTGGATCACCCTCGATCCCCACTCCAGAGACTGAGCCCCATAATCCAGGCTGGCAGTGCTGAGGGAGCGCCGCACTGTCGGAGGGGCGGTACTGAGGGAGTGCCGCACTGTCGGAGGGGCGGTACTGAGGGAGTGCCGCACTGTCGGAGGGGCAGTACTGAGGGAGCGCCGCACTGTCGGAGGGGCAGTACTGAGGGAGTGCCGCACTGTCGGAGGGGCAGTACTGAGGGAGCGCCGCACTGTCGGAGGGGCGGTACTGAGGGAGCGCCGCACTGTCGGAGAGGCGGTACTGAGGGAGCGCCGCACTGTCGGAGGGGCGGTACTGAGGGAGCGCCGCACTGTCGGAGGGGCGGTACTGAGGGAGTGCCGCACTGTCGGAGGGGCAGTACTGAGGGAGCGCCGCACTGTCGGAGGGGCGGTACTGAGGGAGCGCCGCACTGTCGGAGAGGCGGTACTGAGGGAGCGCCGCACTGTCGGAGGGGCGGTACTGAGGGAGCGCCGCACTGTCGGAGGGGCGGTACTGAGGGAGCGCCGCACTGTCGGAGGGGCGGTACTGAGGGAGCGCCGCACTGTCGGAGAGGCGGTACTGAGGGAGCGCCGCACTGTCGGAGGGGCGGTACTGAGGGAGCGCCGCACTGTCGGAGAGGCGGTACTGAGGGAGCGCCGCACTGTCGGAGAGGCGGTACTGAGGGAGCGCCGCACTGTCGGAGGGGCGGTACTGAGGGAGCGCCGCACTGTCGGAGGGGCGGTACTGAGGGAGCGCCGCACTGTCGGAGGGGCGGTACTGAGGGAGCGCCGCACTGTCGGAGGGGCGGTACTGAGGGAGCGCCGCACTGTCGGAGGGGCGGTACTGAGGGAGCGCCGCCCTGTCGGAGGGGCAGTGCTGAGGGAGCGCCGCACTGTCGGAGGGGCGGTACTGAGGGAGCGCCGCACTGTCGGAGGGGCGGTACTGAGGGAGCGCCGCACTGTCGGAGGGGCGGTACTGAGGGAGCGCCGCACTGTCGGAGGGGCAGTGCTGAGGGAGCGCCGCACTATCGGAGGGGCAGTGCTGAGGGAGCGCCGCACTATCAGAGGGGCGGTACTGAGGGAGCGCCGCACTGTCGGAGGGGCAGTGCTGAGGGAGCGCCGCACTGTCGGAGGGGCAGTACTGAGGGAGCGCCACACTGTCGGAGGGGCGGTGCTGAGGGAGCGCCGCACTGTCGGAGGGGCAGTGCTGAGGGAGCGCCGCACTGTCGGAGGGGCAGTGCTGAGGGAGCACTGCACTGTCGGAGGGGCGGTACTGAAGGAGCGGCGCACTGTCGGAGGGGCAGTACTGAGGGAGCGCCGCACTATCGGAGGGGCGGTACTGAGGGAGCGCCGCACTGTCGGAGGGGCGGTACTGAGGGAGCGCCGCACTGTCGGAGGGGCGGTACTGAGGGAGCGCCGCACTGTCGGAGGGGCGGTACTGAGGGAGCGCCGCACTGTCGGAGGGGCGGTACTGAGGGAGCGCCGCACTGTCGGAGGGGCGGTACTGAGGGAGCGCCGCACTGTCGGAGGGGCGGTACTTAGGGAGCGCCGCACTGTCGGAGGGGCAGTGCTGAGGGAGCGCCGCACTGTCGGAGGGGCAGTACTGAGGGAGCGCCGCACTGTCGGAGTGGCGGTACTGAGGGAGTGCCGCACTGTCGGAGGGGCGGTGCTGAGGGAGCGTCGCACTGTCGGAGGGGCGGTACTGAGGGAGCGCCGCACTGTCGGAGGGGCGTTACTGAGGGAGCGCCGCACTGTCGGAGGGGCGGTGCTGAGGGAGCGCTGCACTGTCGGAGGGGCGGTGCTGAGGGAGCGCCGCACTGTGGGAGGGTCAGTATTGAGGGAGCGCCGCACTGTCGGAGGGGCGGTGCTGAGGGAGCGCCGCACTGTCGGAGGGGCGGTACTGAGGGAGCGCCGCACTGTGGGAGGGGCAGTGCTGAGGGAGCGCCGCACTGTCGGAGGGGCAGTGCTGAGGGAGCGCCGCACTGTCGGAGGGGCGGTACTGAAGGAGCGGCGCACTGTCGGAGGGGCAGTACTGAGGGAGCGCCGCACTGTCGGAGGGGCGGTACTGAGGGAGCGCCGCACTGTCGGAGGGGCGGTACTGAGGGAGCGCCGCACTGTCGGAGGGGCGGTACTGAGGGAGCGCCGCACTGTCGGAGAGGCGGTACTGAGGGAGCGCCGCACTGTCGGAGGGGCGGTACTGAGGGAGCGCCGCACTGTCGGAGGGGCGGTACTGAGGGAGTGCCGCACTGTCGGAGGGGCAGTACTGAGGGAGCGCCGCACTGTCGGAGGGGCGGTACTGAGGGAGCGCCGCACTGTCGGAGAGGCGGTACTGAGGGAGCGCCGCACTGTCGGAGGGGCGGTACTGAGGGAGCGCCGCACTGTCGGAGGGGCGGTACTGAGGGAGCGCCGCACTGTCGGAGGGGCGGTACTGAGGGAGCGCCGCACTGTCGGAGAGGCGGTACTGAGGGAGCGCCGCACTGTCGGAGGGGCGGTACTGAGGGAGCGCCGCACTGTCGGAGAGGCGGTACTGAGGGAGCGCCGCACTGTCGGAGAGGCGGTACTGAGGGAGCGCCGCACTGTCGGAGGGGCGGTACTGAGGGAGCGCCGCACTGTCGGAGGGGCGGTACTGAGGGAGCGCCGCACTGTCGGAGGGGCGGTACTGAGGGAGCGCCGCACTGTCGGAGGGGCGGTACTGAGGGAGCGCCGCACTGTCGGAGGGGCGGTACTGAGGGAGCGCCGCCCTGTCGGAGGGGCAGTGCTGAGGGAGCGCCGCACTGTCGGAGGGGCGGTACTGAGGGAGCGCCGCACTGTCGGAGGGGCGGTACTGAGGGAGCGCCGCACTGTCGGAGGGGCGGTACTGAGGGAGCGCCGCACTGTCGGAGGGGCAGTGCTGAGGGAGCGCCGCACTATCGGAGGGGCAGTGCTGAGGGAGCGCCGCACTATCAGAGGGGCGGTACTGAGGGAGCGCCGCACTGTCGGAGGGGCAGTGCTGAGGGAGCGCCGCACTGTCGGAGGGGCAGTACTGAGGGAGCGCCACACTGTCGGAGGGGCGGTGCTGAGGGAGCGCCGCACTGTCGGAGGGGCAGTGCTGAGGGAGCACTGCACTGTCGGAGGGGCGGTACTGAAGGAGCGGCGCACTGTCGGAGGGGCAGTACTGAGGGAGCGCCGCACTATCGGAGGGGCGGTACTGAGGGAGCGCCGCACTGTCGGAGGGGCGGTACTGAGGGAGCGCCGCACTGTCGGAGGGGCGGTACTGAGGGAGCGCCGCACTGTCGGAGGGGCGGTACTGAGGGAGCGCCGCACTGTCGGAGGGGCGGTACTGAGGGAGCGCCGCACTGTCGGAGGGGCGGTACTGAGGGAGCGCCGCACTGTCGGAGGGGCGGTACTTAGGGAGCGCCGCACTGTCGGAGGGGCAGTGCTGAGGGAGCGCCGCACTGTCGGAGGGGCAGTACTGAGGGAGCGCCGCACTGTCGGAGTGGCGGTACTGAGGGAGTGCCGCACTGTCGGAGGGGCGGTGCTGAGGGAGCGTCGCACTGTCGGAGGGGCGGTACTGAGGGAGCGCCGCACTGTCGGAGGGGCGTTACTGAGGGAGCGCCGCACTGTCGGAGGGGCGGTGCTGAGGGAGCGCTGCACTGTCGGAGGGGCGGTGCTGAGGGAGCGCCGCACTGTGGGAGGGTCAGTATTGAGGGAGCGCCGCACTGTCGGAGGGGCGGTGCTGAGGGAGCGCCGCACTGTCGGAGGGGCGGTACTGAGGGAGCGCCGCACTGTGGGAGGGGCAGTGCTGAGGGAGCGCCGCACTGTCGGAGGGGCAGTGCTGAGGGAGCGCCGCACTGTCGGAGGGGCGGTACTGAGGGAGCGGCGCACTGTCGGAGGGGCAGTACTGAGGGAGCGCCGCACTGTCGGAGGGGCGGTACTGAGGGAGCGCCGCACTGTCGGAGGGGCGGTACTGAGGGAGCGCCGCACTGTCGGAGGGGCGGTACTGAGGGAGCGCCGCACTGTCGGAGGGGCGGTACTGAGGGAGCGCCGCACTGTCGGAGGGGCGGTACTGAGGGAGCGCCGCACTGTCGGAGGGGCGGTACTGAGGGAGCGCCGCACTGTCGGAGGGGCGGTACTGAGGGAGCGCCGCACTGTCGGAGGGGCGGTACTGAGGGAGCGCCGCACTGTCGGAGGGGCGGTACTGAGGGAGCGCCGCACTGTCGGAGGGGCGGTACTTAGGGAGCGCCGCACTGTCGGAGGGGCAGTGCTGAGGGAGCGCCGCACTGTCGGAGGGGCAGTACTGAGGGAGCGCCGCACTGTCGGAGTGGCGGTACTGAGGGAGTGCCGCACTGTCGGAGGGGCGGTGCTGAGGGAGCGTCGCACTGTCGGAGGGGCGGTACTGAGGGAGCGCCGCACTGTCGGAGGGGCGTTACTGAGGGAGCGCCGCACTGTCGGAGGGGCGGTACTGAGGGAGCGCCGCACTGTCGGAGGGGCGTTACTGAGGGAGCGCCGCACTGTCGGAGGGGCGGTGCTGAGGGAGCGCCGCACTGTCGGAGGGGCGGTGCTGAGGGAGCGCCGCACTGTGGGAGGGTCAGTATTGAGGGAGCGCCGCACTGTCGGAGGGGCGGTACTGAGGGAGCGCCACACTGTCGGAGGGGCGGTGCTGAGGGAGCGCCGCACTGTCGGAGGGGCAGTGCTGAGGGAGCGCCGCACTATCGGAGGGGCAGTACTGAGGGAGCGCCGCACTGTCGGAGGGGCGGTGCTGAGGGAGCGCCGCACTGTGGGAGGGTCAGTATTGAGGGAGCGCCGCACTGTCGGAGGGGCGGTACTGAGGGAGCGCCACACTGTCGGAGGGGCGGTGCTGAGGGAGCGCCGCACTGTCGGAGGGGCGGTACTGAGGGAGCGCCGCACTGTCGGAGGGGCAGTGCTGAGGGAGCGCCGCACTATCGGAGGGGCAGTACTGAGGGAGCGCCGCACTGTCGGACTGGCAGTACTGAGGGAGTGCCGCACTGTCGGAGGGGCGGTGCTGAGGGAGCGCTGCACTGTCGGAGGGGCGGTACTGAGGGAGCGCCACACTGTCGGAGGGGCGGTGCTGAGGGAGCGCCGCACTGTCGGAGGGGCGGTACTGAGGGAGCGCCGCACTGTCGGAGGGGCAGTGCTGAGCGAGCGCCGCACTATCGGAGGGGCAGTACTGAGGGAGCGCCGCACTGTCGGACTGGCAGTACTGAGGGAGTGCCGCACTGTCGGAGGGGTGGTGCTGAGGGAGCGCTGCACTGTCGGAGGGGCGGTACTGAAGGAGCGGCGCACTGTCGGAGGGGCGGTACTGAGGGAGCGCCGCACTGTCGGAGGGGCGGTACTGAGGGAGCGCCGCACTGTCGGAGGGGCGGTACTGAGGGAGCGCCGCACTGTCGGAGGGGCAGTGCTGAGGGAGCGCCGCACTGTCGGAGGGGGCAGTACCGAGGGAGCGCCGCACTGTCGGAGGGGCGGTACTGAGGGAGCGCCGCACTGTCGGAGGGGCGGTGCTGAGGGAGCGCCGCACTGTCGAGAGGCAGTACTGAGGGAGCGCCGCGCTGTGCGAGGGTCAGTATTGAGGGAGCGCCGCACTGTCGGAGGGGCGGTGCTGAGGGAGCGCCGCGCTGTGCGAGGGTCAGTATTGAGGGAGCGCCGCACTGTCGGAGGGGCGGTACTGAGGGAGCGCCACACTGTCGGAGGGGCGGTGCTGAGGGAGCGCCGCACTGTCGGAGGGGCGGTACTGAGGGAGCGCCGCACTGTGGGAGGGGCGGTGCTGAGGGAGCGCCGCACTGTGGGAGGGTCGGTATTGAGGGAGCGCCGCACTGTCGGAGGGGCGGTACTGAGGGAGCGCCGCACTATCGGAGGGGCGGTGCTGAGGGAGCGCCGCACTGTCGGAGGGGCGGTACTGAGGGAGCGCCGCACTGTCGGAGGGGCAGTGCTGAGGGAGCGCCGCACTGTCGGAGGGGCAGTACTGAGGGAGCGCCGCACTGTCGGAGGGGCGCCTTTTGGACGAGACGTTAACCTGAGGACCCGTCTGCTCTCTCAGGTGGACGTAAAAGATTTCTCAGCCACTATAGGAAGAAGAGCAGGGGGGGCGTCAGCCTGTATTTTATGCTCTCGAGTCTCTGGAGCCGGGCCTCGTACCCATGACCTTCTGACACACTGAGCCTTGCACCCATTCCGCCCTTCTCTGGAGAGCTCCAATGGCCCAAAACAATATAGGAACAGGAGGAGGTCATTCAGCCCCCTCGAGCCTGTTACATTAGGAACAGGAGGAGGCCATTCAGCCCCCTCGAGCCTGTTACATTAGGAACAGGAGGAGGCCGTTCAGCCCCCTCGAGCCTGTTACATTAGGAACAGGAGGAGGCCGTTCAGCCCCCTCGAGCCTGTTACATTAGGAACAGGAGGAGGCCATTCAGCCCCCTCGAGCCTGTTACATTAGGAACAGGAGGAGGCCGTTCAGCCCCTCGGGCCTGTTACATTAGGAACAGGAGGAGCCCATTCAGCCCCCTCGAGCCTGTTACATTAGGAACAGGAGGAGGCCATTCAGCCCCCTCGAGCCTGTTACATTAGGAACAGGAGGAGGCCGTTCAGCCCCTCGAGCCTGTTACATTAGGAACAGGAGGAGGCCGTTCAGCCCCCTCGAGCCTGTTACATTAGGAACAGGAGGAGGCCATTCAGCCCCCTCGAGCCTGTTACATTAGGAACAGGAGGAGGCCGTTCAGCCCCTCGGGCCTGTTACATTAGGAACAGGAGGAGCCCATTCAGCCCCCTCGAGCCTGTTACATTAGGAACAGGAGGAGGCCGTTCAGCCCCTCGAGCCTGTTACATTAGGAACAGGAGGAGGCCGTTCAGCCCCTCGAGCCTGTTACATTAGGAACAGGAGGAGGCCATTCAGCCCCTCGAGCCTGTTACATTAGGAACAGGAGGAGGCCATTCAGCCCCTCGAGCCTGTTCCTCCATTCAGTGAGATCGTGGCTGATCTGTGACCTAACTCCATCTCCCCGCCTTTGCCCCATATCCCCACTCTCAATTGGCCCAGCATCAATTGCCATTTGTGGAAGAGAGTTCCAAACTTCTACCACCCTTTGTGTGTCGAAGTGTTTCCTAACTTCACTCCTGAAAGGTCTGGCTCTAATTTTTAGACTATGCCCTGTAGTCCTCGACTCCCCAACCAGCGGAAATAGTCATCTTTAGTTTTGTACCCGGTTCGCTCTCAGTCTCCGCGACAGTCGATCATCGGTCCTACCTGCAAGGGGTAGGTCTTGTCAGAGTCGTACGCGCTGAGGTCACCGCAAGCGAGAAAGGGCACGATCACCCTGTTGGGACCTTCGAGCTGGTTGAAGTCCACATCTGCAAAAAAAAAAGAGGGAATGAAATCCAATCAAGAAGGAGAAACTGTGTCCAATGGCTGAAGGGTCGACAACGAGAACACCACCACCCCCGAGTTCCCCCTGCAAGTCAGTCACACACACACCATCCCCACCTGGAAATACATCGGCCGTTCCTTCATCGTCGCTGGGTCAAAATCCTGGAACTCCCTCTCTAACAGCGCTGTGGGAGCACCTTCACCACACGGACTGCAGCGGTTCAAGAAGGCGGCTCACCACCACCTTCTCAAGTGGCGATTAGGGATGGGCAATAAATGCCGGCCTGGCCAGCGACGCCCACATCCCAGGAACGAATACGAGAGGGCACGGATCGGCAAAAGAACCAGAGACGACATGAGGGAGAAAAGTTTACCCAAGTGGCTAGGATCTGGAATGCACTGATCGTGTGGTGGAGTCAGATTCAACAGTAGCCTTCGAAAGGGAATTGGAGAAATACTTAGAAAGACCATAAGAATTAGTAGCAGGAGTCGGCCATTCGGCCCCTCGAGCCTGCTCCGCCATTCAATGAGATCACGGCTGATCTTCGATCTCAACTCCACTTTCCCGCCCGATCTCCATATCCCTCGATTCCCCGAGAGTCCAAAAATCTCTCGATCTCAGTCTTGAATAGACTCAACGACTGAGCCTCCACAGCCCTCTGGGGTAGAGAATTCCAAAGATTCACCGCCCTCTGAGTGAAGAAATTCCTCCTCATCTCAGTCCTAAATGGCCGACCCCTTATCCTGAGACTGTGACCCCTGGTTCTAAACTCTCCAGCCAGGGGGAAACGGCCTCTCAGCATCTACCCTGTCAATCCCTGTAAGAATTTTGTATGTTTCAATGAGATCACCTCTCATTCTTCTAAACTCCACAGAGTATTGGCCCAATCTACTCAATCCCTCCTCATAGGACAATCCTCTCATCCCAGGGATGTCTGGTGAACCTTCGTTGCACCGCCTCCAAGGCAAGTATATCCTTCCTCAGATAAGGAGACCAGAACTGTGCCCAGTACTCCAGGTGTGGTCTCACCAGGGCCCTGTACAATTGTAGCAAGACTTCCTCACTCTTATACTCCAACCCCCTTGCAATAAAGGCCAACATGCCATTTGCCTTCCTAATTGCTTGCTGTACCTGCATGCGAGCTTTCTGTGTTTCCAGCACGAGGACACCCAACTCTCTCTGAGCACCCACATTTGAAAGTTTCTCACCATTTCAAAAATATTCTGGTTTTCCATTCTGCCAACCAAAGTGAAGAACCTCACATTTCCCCGACATGATACTTGCAGGGATCTGGGCAAAAAGCCGGGTGGGGAGTGGGACTAACCAGATTGCTCTTAGAAAGAGTCAGTGCAGACGCGCCGGGCGGAACGGCCTCCTCCTGTGCCCTTCTGTTCTGCGACGGTGGAGTGGTAAATAGCGAGGAGGGAAGCCTCAGGCTACAGGATGATATGGACAGGTTGGTCAGAACAGTGGCAAATGGAATTTAACCCTGAAAAGTGTGAGGTGATGCATTTTGGGAGGACTAACAAGGCAAGGGAATACACAATGAATGGTTGGACCCTAGGAAGGACAGAGGATCAGAGGGACCTTGGTGTGCATGTACATAGATCACTGAAGGCAGCAGGACAGGTAGATAAGGTGGTTAAGAAGGCATATGGGATACTTGCCTTCATTAGCTGAGGCATAGAATATAAGAGCAGGGAGGTTATGATGGAGCTGTACAAAACGCTAGTTAGGCCACAGCTGAAATACTGTGTGCAGTTCTGGTCGCCACACTATAGGAGGGATGTGATTGCATTGGAGAGGGTGCAGAGGAGATTCACCAGGATGTTACCTGGGCTGGAGCGCTTCAGCTATGAAGAGAGACTGGACAGGCTGGGGTTGTTTTCCTTCGAGCAGAGAAGGCTGAGGGGGGGGACCTGATTGAGGTGTACAAAATTATGAGGGGCATAGATAGGGTAGATAGAAAGGAACTTTTCCCCCTTAGTAGAGGGGTCAATAACCAGGGGGCATAGTTTCAAGGTAAGGGGCAGGAGGTTTCGAGGGGATTTGAGGAAAAACTTTTTCACCCAGAGGGTGGTTGGAATCTGGAACTCACTGCCTGAAAGGATGGTAGAGGCAGGAACCCTCACAACATTCAAGAAGCATTTAGATGAGCACTTGAAACGCCACAGCATACAAGGCTACGGACCAAGTGCTGGAAAATGGGATTAGAATAGACAGGGCTTGATGGCCGGCGCGGACACGATGGGCCGAAGGGCCTCTTTCTGTGCTGTATGACTCGATGACTCTATGACGCGAAAAGAGTGATCGGTTCCCGCGGTGCGGGACGAGCTGGATTCCCGGGAGGGACGCGCAATGGGGTTCCCCGACTGGCAGTACCGGAGCCCATCCTTACCGTAGCAGTGGTCCAACAGCGGATTAGACATGTTCGGCACGTAGCCCTCGGGCGGCGAGTATCCGCGGCACACCACAAACGCTTCTGCCGAAGAGAAAGACACCGGGGTCAGCCCAGACTGCAAAGACCACACATGTAAGATCTCGCTCCTCCGCTGTCCCCTCGCAATAACAACACCTCGAGATGGGCAGCACGGTGGCATAGTGGTTAGCACTGTTGCCTCACAGCGCCAGGGACCCGGGTTCGAATCCGGCCTCGGGTGACTGTCTGTGTGGAGTTTGCACATTCTCCCCGTGTCTGCGTGGGTTTCCTCCGGGTGCTCCGGTTTCCTCCCACAGTCCAAAGATGTGCGGGTTAGGTTGATTTGGCTATGATAAATTGACCCTTAGTGTTAGGGGGATTAAATACGTGGGGTTACGGGGATAGGGTGGGATATGTGTCGGTGCAGGCTCGATGGGCCGAAATGGCCTCTATCTGCACTGTGGGGATTCTGTGATAGGTAAAAAATACTGCAGATGCTACAAATCTGAAATAAAAACAGAAAATACTGGAAATACTTATAGGGCCAGAAATTCGGCCCTTGCCGGGTGAGTACGCGCTGTGTACTCACCCGTAAGGCCTCCTGAAGTGCCGCTTTCCTGCATGCACGGGAAACCGGAACTTCCGGTCTGGTGAAGGGGGCGGTTCAGAGGTGAACCGCGTGCGCGGTAGAGGCTGTGCGCACGCAGCAAACTTATGGTTTTTTTAGGTTTCTCCGGGAGGGTAAGTATTGAAGAACCTGCGCTTTTAAAAAGGAGGCGCAGGACCCGTTTTCAACAAGGTAAGTGGTTAATTAATTATAATTTAAAATTTTTTCAACAGGTTTATCTTTTTTAGATACTTTAAAGAAAGGTAAGTTTATTTTTAGCACTCTTAAAAAGTATTTTAATTTATTTAACTTATAGTTACAGTATTTTTAAAATGTGATGGTTTTTAAAAAATTTTTTTTGAAGTTTAGCTGTTGTTTTGGGGCCGATTTCAATGAATAGATTTGACAGGTCTTCCCGACCGCCCGACTCTTACCGATGCTGGAGTTCCGGCTGCTCCGCGGTTTGGCGCACGTGACCTCGGAGAAGAAGATCTTCAGCTGCGAGTACAGTAACGTTACGTCCTTCCCGCGGAAGATCTGTCGGAATGGAGAAGCGGTCGGGGTTTAAAATCGGGCGAGGGCGGCAGTCGGAAACAAGGCGGCGCGCGGCTAAAAGCGCGGGAGCGTCTGCCTCTGTATAACGTTCACCCTTTAATTTCACGTTCTCCCCATCCCTCTGACTGGATGCTCCCCCTGCCCCTCCCGTTGTAATGAAGCAGTCCGTGCCCGCATGCAACAAGACCTGGACGACGTTCAGGCTCGGGCAGGTAAGTGCCAGGTAACATTCGCGCCACACAAGTGCCAGGCAATGACCATCTCCGACAAGCGAGAGTCTAACCACCTCCCCATGACATTCAACGGCATTACCATCGCCGAATCCCCCACCATCAACATCCCAGGGGTCACCATTGACCAGAAACTTAACTGGACCAGCCACATAAATACTGTGGTTACAGGAGCAGGTCAGAGGCTGGGTATTCTGCAGCGAGTGTCTCACCTCCTGACTCCCCAAAGCCTTTCCACCATCTACAAGGCACAAGTCAGGAGTGTGATGGAATACTCTCCACTTGCCTGGATGAGTTGCAGCTCCAACAACACTCAAGAAGCTCGACACCATCCAGGACATAGAAACATAGAAGATAGGAGCAGGAGTAGGCCATTCGGCCCCTCTAGCCTGCTCCGCCATTCAGTGAGATCATGGCTGATCATCCAAATTCAGAACCCTGTCCCTGCCTTCTCCCCATATCCCTTGATCCCTTTAGCCTTAAGAAATATATCCAACTCCTTCTTGAATATATTTAATGAATTGGCCTCTACTGCCTTCTGTGGTAGAGAATTCCACAGGTTCACCACTCTCTGGGTGAAGAATTTCCTCCTCATTTCTGTCCTAAATGGCTTACCCCTTATCCTTAGACTGTGACCCCTGGTTCTGGACTCCCCTGCCATCGGGAACATCCTTCCTGCATCTAGTCTGTCCAGTCCTTTCAGACTTTTATAAGTTTCAATGAGATCCCCTCTCATTCTTCTAAACTCCAGCGAGTATAAGCCCAATCGACCCAATCTTTCCTCATACGTCATTCCTGCCATCCCAGGTATCAGCCTGGCGAATCTTCGCTGAACTCCTTCCATGGCAAGAACATCCTTCCTCAGATAAGGCGACCAAAACTGCACACAGTACTCAAGGTGTGGTCTCTCACCAAGGCCCTGTACAACTGCAGCAAGACATTCTTGTTCCTGTACTCAAACCCTCTCGCTACGAAGGCCAACATACCATTTGTCTTCTTCACCGCCTGCTGCACCTGCATGCTTACTTTCAGCGACTGATGCACAAGGACTCCCAGCTCACGTTGCACTTCCCCTTCTCCCAATCTATTGCCATTCAGATAATAATCTGCCTTCCTGTTTTTGACACCAAAGTGGATAACCTCGCATTTATCCACGTTATATTGCATCTGCCATGCATCTGCCCACTCACCCAACCTGTCCAAATCATCCTGGAGTTTCTCGGCATCCTCCTCACGGCACACACTCCCACCCAGCTTTGTGTCGTCTGCAAACTTGGAGATATTACATCTAGTTCCCTCGTCTAGATCATTAATATATATTGTGAATAGCTGGGGTCCAAGAACCGATCCCTGCGGTACCCCACTAGTCACTGCCTGCCACTCGGAAAAAGACCTGGAGTCGGACAAAGCAGCCCGCTTGATCGGCACCCCATCCACCACCTTAAACATTCACTCCCTCCACCACCGGCGCACCGTGGCTGCAGTGTGCACCATCTACAAGATGCACTGCAGCAACTCGCCAAGGCTTCTTCGGCAGCACCTCCCAAACCCGCGACCTCTACCACCTAGAAGGACAAGGGCAGCAGGCGCATGGGAACACCACCACCTCCAAGTTCCCCTCCAAGTCACACACACCATCCTGACTTGGAAATATATCGGCCGTTCCTTCATCGTCACTGGGTCAAAATCCTGGAACTCCCTCCCTGACAGCACTGTGGGAGCACCTTCACCACACGGACTGCAGCGGTTCAAGAAGGAGGCTCACCACCACCTTCTCAAGTGGCGATTAGGGATGGGCAATAAATGCTGGCCTGGCCAGCGACGCCCACATCCCAGGAACAAATAAAAAAAAAAGTCCCTGATTCCCAGGTCAGAGTTTCTGTTCGTCGCCCGCGTTTCTGTTCTTTGTACCGGACGGAAAAGACCGCGATTGGCGCGAATTAATAAACACGGAAAAAAAGAGGGTTCCGCCTGCGCGAGTGATCGGCAGACCTTCCGCGGCCACGGTGAACCTGCAGGAAACATCCCTCAACACGAAAGGAGGCCGGAGCGCACGCGCGTGAGATCCGTACGGACGCCTACCTTGGCCACAAAGGTCCCTCCTTGCTTCAGCACGTGGGTGGTGATGTTTAGAGCCTGGAAACGAGACGGGGAACGCACCACGGTTAGCATATTCCCCATGGAGCACAATCAAGGCCGAAGAGCAACGCAGAGCTCCCGTTATCTACGGGGGATCTCTGTGGATTGCGTCAGAACATAAGAAAACAGGAGCAAGGTGTCGGCCAATCGGCCCCTCGAGCCTGCTCCGCCATTCAATAAGATCATTGGCTGATCCAATCTTGGCCTCAGCACCACTCTCCTCATACCCCTTGACTCCCTTGTCGTTCAAATGTCTGTCAATCACCGTCTTGAATATATTCAATGACTCCGCCTCCACAGCGCTCCGGGGCAGAGAATTCACGAGCCTCTGAGAGAAGAAATTCCTCCTCATCTCCGTCTTCAATGGGCGACCCCTTTGACGCAAGAAAACTACTCGACACTTGGTCTAAGCGTTAAACAAAGCTTTAATCAACTGTTTTCCAACATGGAGATCTAGTTGTGTCCTTTGCTAGTTCCTGTTGAGGAATGTCCTAAGCAAGCTGGGCCCATGCCCAAGTATTTATACTCTCCCTGGACAGCGCCACCAGCAGGCCGCCCAGTATTACTTCATACATGAATGACAAGATTCACGTCACCTTTATTCTGAAACTATGCCCCCTCGTTCTAGATTCCCCCACGAGGGGAAACATCCTCCCTGCACCTACCCTGTCAATCCCCCCTCAGAATCTTATATGTTTCAATAAGATCCATAGACAGAGAAACATAGAAGATAGGAGCAGGAGTAGGCCATTCGGCCCCTCGAGCCTGCTCCGCCATTCGATGAGATCATGGCTGAACATCCAAACTCAGTACCCTGTCCCTGCCTTCTCCCCATATCCCTTGATCCCTTTAGCTTTAAGAAATATATCTAACTCCTTCTTGAATATATTTAATGACTTGGCCTCAACTACCTTCTGTGGTAGAGAATTCCACAGGTTCACCACTCTCTGGGTGAAGAAATTCTTCCTCATTTCTGTCCTAAATGGCTTACCCCTTATCCTTAGATTATGACCCCTGGTTCTGGACTCTCCGACCATCGGGAACATTCTTCCTGCATCTAGTTTGTCCAGACCTGTCAGAATTTTATCTGTTTCGATGAGATCCCCTCTCATTCTTCTATACTCCAGCGAGTATAAGCCCAATCGATCCAATCTCTCCTCATATGTCATTCCTGCCATCCCAGGTATCAGTCTGGTGAATCTTCGCTGAACTCCTTCCATGGCAAGAACATCCTTCCTCAGATAAGGCGACCAAAACTGCACACAATACTCAAGGTGTGGTCTCACTAAGGCCCTGTACAACTGCAGCAGGACATCCCTGTTCCTATACTCAAATCCTTTCGCTATGAAGGCCAACATACCATTTGCCTTCTTCACCGCCTGCTGCACCTGCATGCTTACCTTCAGGGACTGGTGCACAAGGACACCCAGGTCTCGTTGCACTTCCCCTTCTCCCCTCTCATTCTTCTAAACTCCAATGAGCATAGGCCCATCCTGCTCAACTTTTCGTCATACGTCAACCCCCTTCATCTCAGGAATCAACCGAGTGAACCTTCTCTGCACTGCCTCCAAGGCAAGTATATCCTTCCTTAAATATGGAGATCAAAACTGTATGCAGTACTCCAGGTGCGGTCTCACCAGCGCCCTGTAAAGTTGCATCAAAACTTCCCGACTTTTATACTCCATCCCGCTTGTCAGTGATTTGTCGTAAGCTTCAACAGGGCTGCCTTCCGTTTCCCTAATCTGAGGCAGCTGGCAACGAAACAAAACCTACAGCAACACGGCCTTCCGCAGACGGCGACCCGACTCTGAATCGACATCCGAGCCAATGGGTTCGAGACAGCAACCCAATCGTCGGAACTAGACGTGATCTAGCAGAAGATCTGGGAGTGTGGTGCTCTCAGACGGTGCAGTGGTCACCATCCCGAGCTAGTTCTGAGACGCGCTCGCTGGGAAACGGTTCCCAAACTCATCTGCCTCTTCAGCCGTGGAGTCAGAAGGTTGTGGGTTCAAGTCCCCACTCCAGAGACTTGAGCACAAAAATCTAGGTTGACACTCCAGTGCAGTACTGAGGGAGCGCCGCACCGTCGGAGGGGCGGTACTGAGGGAGCGCCGCACCGTCGGAGGGGCGGTACTGAGGGAGCGCCGCACCGTCGGAGGGGCGGTACTGAGGGAGCGCCACACTGTCGGAGGGGCGGTACTGAGGGAGCGCCGCACTGTCGGAGGGGCGGTACTGAGGGAGCGCCGCACTGTCGGAGGGGCGGTGCTGAGGGAGCGCCGCACTGTCGGAGGGGCGGTACTGAGGGAGCGCCGCACTGTCGGAGGGGCGGTGCTGAGGGAGCGCCGCACTGTCGGAGGGGCGGTACTGAGGGAGCGCCGCACTGTCGGAGGGGCGGTACTGAGGGAGCGCCGCACTGTCGGAGGGGCGGTACTGAGAGAGCGCCGCACTGTCGGAGGGGCGGTACTGAGGGAGCGCCGCACTGTCGGAGGGGCAGTACTGAGGGAGCGCCGCACTGTCGAGGGGCTCCCTCCTACATTGCAACAGTAACCACACTTCAAAAAAAGGACTTCATTGGCTGTGAAGCGCTTTGAGACGTCCTGAGGTGGTGAAAGGCGCCGGAGAAATGCGAGTCTGTTTTTCGTTATCGGGCCTCTTACACACATGCTCACTGTCCCAAACCTCATTGACTTACAGTCCCGCTCAGCCATCGAAGACGAGTCGTCCGCCCCAGCCACCTGGTGACAGGACACTGTACAAACACCCGTTAATCATGATAAAGGTATTTTTGACAGCACTTACCGCTAGCAGGAGTTGAGCTTGGATATACTCGTCGATATCGTGCAAACCGGTTACTGCAACCGAGAGGAATATTTAAACAAAGCATTAATTTCAAGGTCACAGCGCCATGGAACGGGAGACCCGCTTCG
Source organism: Squalus acanthias (assembly GCA_030390025.1). NCBI lineage: Eukaryota > Metazoa > Chordata > Chondrichthyes > Squaliformes > Squalidae > Squalus > Squalus acanthias. The sequence continues at coordinate 1,223,648 of JASTWF010000085.1, forward strand.
TACCTCCTTACTCGCCTGTAGCTCAACCCCCGATCACACCTTCATTCCAAAACCTCACTGTCGAGAGATTTTCATCCGGTGCACTGGTTCAAACCAAGCTCCCTCTACACAGTCCCATCAAACACTCCCAGGGCAGGTACAGCACGGGGTTAGATACAGAGTAAAGCTCCCTCTACACTGTCCCATCAAACACTCCCAGGGCAGGTACAGCACGGGGTTAGATACAGAGTAAAGCTCCCTCTACACTGTCCCATCAAACACTCCCAGGGCAGGTACAGCACGGGTTAGATACAGAGTAAAGCTCCCTCTACACTGTCCCATCAAACACTCCCAGGGCAGGTACAGCACGGGGTTAGATACAGAGTAAAGCTCCCTCTACACTGTCCCCATCAAACACTCCCAGGGCAGGTACAGCACGGGTTAGATACAGAGTAAAGCTCCCTCTACACTGTCCCATCAAACACTCCCAGGGCAGGTACAGCACGGGTTAGATACAGAGTAAAGCTCCCTCTACACTGTCCCATCAAACACTCCCAGGGCAGGTACAGCACGGGGTTAGATACAGAGTAAAGCTCCCTCTACACTGTCCCCATCAAACACTCCCAGGGCAGGTACAGCACGGGTTAGATACAGAGTAAAGCTCCCTCTACACTGTCCCATCAAACACTCCCAGGGCAGGTACAGCACGGGGTTAGATACAGAGTAAAGCTCCCTCTACACTGTCCCCATCAAACACTCCCAGGGCAGGTACAGCACGGGTTAGATACAGAGTAAAGCTCCCTCTACACTGTCCCATCAAACACTCCCAGGGCAGGTACAGCACGGGTTAGATACAGAGTAAAGCTCCCTCTACACTGTCCCCATCAAACACTCCCAGGGCAGGTACAGCACGGGTTAGATACAGAGTAAAGCTCCCTCTACACTGTCCCATCAAACACTCCCAGGGCAGGTACAGCACGGGTTAGATACAGAGTAAAGCTCCCTCTACACTGTCCCATCAAACACTCCCAGGGCAGGTACAGCACGGGGTTAGATACAGAGTAAAGCTCCCTCTACACTGTCCCATCAAACACTCCCAGGGCAGGTACAACACGGGGTTAGATACAGAGTAAAGCTCCCTCTACACTGTCCCATCAAACACTCCCAGGGCAGATACAGCACGGGTTAGATACAGAGTAAAGCTCCCTCTACACTGTCCCATCAAACACTCCCAGGGCAGGCACAGCACGGGTTAGATACAGAGTAAAGCTCCCTCTACACTGTCCCCATCAAACACTCCCAGGGCAGGTACAGCACGGGTTAGATACAGAGTAAAGCTCCCTCTACACTGTCCCCATCAAACACTCCCAGGGCAGGCACAGCACGGGTTAGATACAGAGTAAAGCTCCCTCTACACTGTCCCATCAAACACTCCCAGGGCAGGTACAGCACGGGTTAGATACAGAGTAAAGCTCCCTCTACACTGTCCCATCAAACACTCCCAGGGCAGGTACAGCACGGGTTAGATACAGAGTAAAGCTCCCTCTACACTGTCCCCATCAAACACTCCCAGGGCAGGCACAGCACGGGTTAGATACAGAGTAAAGCTCCTCTACACTGTCCCCATCAAACACTCCCAGGGCAGATACAGCACGGGTTAGATACAGAGTGAGCCTGCAATTCAGCGTCAAGTTAGGAGGGGTTTGTCGCTGGTTGACCCACCCCCCCGACGTTGGGAACCGACCCGAGACTGCGCTCAAATGTCCACCGCCACGATCCTGTACGCGGGTGAACCGCAATCGTACCGTCCGGGGCTCCATCGCAAACCACCAAGTCTGTCGCCTGTCCCTCAAAATGCTGGATGATCTCCTGGGCAGTCGAGACCTACAAGACAGGAAGAGTTAAGCGGCCACGGTTTTTAGTTCATTCCCGCGATGTGGGCGTGGCTGGCAAGGCCGGCATTTATCGCCTCTCCCTAATTAACCTAAGAATTAGGAGCAGGAGTCGGCCATTCGCCCCCCTCGAGCCTGCTCCGCCATTCAATAAGATCATGGCTGATCTTCGACCTCAACTCCACTTTCCCGCCCCAATCCCTCGATTCCCCTCGAGTCCAAAAATCTCTCGCTCTCAGCCTTGAATATACTCAACGACTGAGCCTCCACAGCCCTCTGGGGTAGAGAATTCCAAAGATTCACCACCCTCTGAGTGAAGAAATTCCTCCTCATCTCAGTCCTAAATGGCCGACCCCTTATCCTGAGACTGTGACCCCTGGTTCTAGACTCTCCAGCCAGGGGGAAACAGCCTCTCAGCATCTACCCTGTCAATCCCCCTCAGAATCTTATATGTTTCAATAAGATCACCTCTCATTCTTCTAAACTCCAGAGAATATAGGCCTAGTCTACTCAATCTCTCCTCATAGGACAATCCCCCCCATCCCAGGAATCAGTCTGGTGAACCTAATCGTCCTTGAGAAGGTGGTGGTGAGCCGCCTTCTTGAACCGCTGCAGTCCGTGTGGTGAAGGTGCTCCCACAGCGCTGTCAGGGAGGGAGTTCCAGGATTTTGACCCAGCGACGATGAAGGAACGGCCGATATATATATTGAAACATACAAGATTCTGAGGGGGGATTGACAGGGTAGATGCTGAGAGGCTGTTTCCCCCCTGGCTGGAGAGTCTAGAACCAGGGGTCACAGTCTCAGGATATGGGGTCGGCCATTTAGGACTGAGATGAGGAGGAATTTCTTCACTCAGAGGGTGGTGAATCTTTGCAATTCTCTACCCCAGAGGGCTGTGGAGACTCAGTCGTTCAGAATATTCAAGGCTGAGATCGATAGATTTTTGGACTCTCGGGGAATCGAGGGATATGGGGATCGAGCAGGAAGGTCGAGATGAGGTCGAAGATCAGCCATGATCTTATTGAATGGTGGAGCAGGCTCGAGGGGCCGACTGACCGACTCCTGCTCCTAATTCTTATCTTCTTACATGTCCAAGTCAGGATGGTGTGTGACTTAGAGGGGAACTTGGAGGTGGTGGTGTTCCCCTGCGCCTGCTGCCCTTGTCCTTCTAGGTGGAAGAGGTTTGGGAGGTGCTGCCGAAAAAGCCTTGGCGAGTTGCTGCAGTGCATCTTGTAGACGGTACACACTGCAGCCACGGTGCGCCGGTGGTGGAGGGAGTGAATGTTTAAGGTGGTGGACGGGAGAATTCTCCACTTCTGTACTGAGGGAGCGCCGCACTGTCGGAGGGGCGGTACTGAGGGAGCGCCGCACTGTCGGATGGGCAGTACTGAGGGAGCGCCGCACTGTCAGAGGGGCGGTACTGAGGGAGCGCCGCACTGTCGGAGGGGCGGTACTGAGGGAGCGCCGCACTGTCGGAGGGGCGGTACTGAGGGAGCGCCGCACTGTCAGAGGGGCGGTACTGAGGGAGCGCCGCACTGTCGGAGGGGCGGTACTGAGGGAGCGCCGCACTGTCGGAGGGGCAGTACTGAGGGAGCGCCGCACTGTCGGAGGGGCGGTGCTGAGGAAGCGCCGCACTGTCGGAGGGGCGGTACTGAGGGGGCGCCGCACTGTCGGAGGGGCGGTACTGAGGGAGCGCCGCACTGTCGGAGGGGCAGTACTGAGGGAGCGCCGCACTGTCGGAGGGACGGTACTGAGGGAGCGCCGCACTGTCGGAGGGGCGGTACTGAGGGGGCGCCGCACTGTCGGAGGGACGGTACTGAGGGAGCGCCGCACTGTCGGAGGGGCGGTACTGAGGGAGCGCCGCACTGTCGGAGGTGCCGTTTTTCAGATGAGACGTTAAACCCGAGGCCCCCGTCTGCTCTCTCAGGTGGATGTAAAAGATCCCACGGCCACTATTGGAAGAAGAGCAGGGGGGAGTTCTCCCCGGTGTCCTGGGGCCAATATTTATCCCTCAATCAACATCACAAAAAAAGAGATGATCTGGTCATTTATCACATTGCTGCTTGTGGGAGCTTGCTGTGCGCAAATTGGCTGCTGCGTTTCCTACATTACAGCAGTGACCACACTTCAAAAAAAGTCCTTCATTGGCTGTGAAGCACTTTGGGACGTCCTGAGGTGGTGAAAGGCGCTGGAGAAATACGAGTCTTTCATTATTAACTCTAAAGGATGGGGTGGGGGGGAAACAGACTGATTTCTGATTATATACCATTGCTTGTGTTACCTTGGTGATGTCTCCCTGGATCTGGATGACCCCAGGGAGAGGAGCCATTGCCTGGAGGTCGACAGCAACGATTTTGATTTCCGAGCTCTTGCCATCTTCCCTTCTGTGGGTCGGAACAGAAGATAATCATGTGGGAGTGGGGTTCTTGGCGAATAACCTCACAAATTTCCTGTCAGTTAAGGAGTTGGAAGCGACTTGGAAAACTCTGCACCACAGAGCCACCCAGAGGCCAGCAGCTGCAACTACAACGTGACAGTTTACATAGCAAAAATAACACTGCTCCCCAGAGCCACCCAGTGGCCAGTCCCTGCAACTGCACCGTGACAGTTTACATAGCAAAAATAACACTGCGCCCCAGAGCCACCCAGTGGCCAGTCCCTGCAACTGCACCACGACAATTTACATCGCAAAAATAATACTGCTCCCCAGAGCCACCCAGTGGCCAGTCCCTGCAACTGCACCGTGACAGTTTACATAGCAAAACTGAATGGGCAAGGTTGGCGGAGCAGTTTACAATGCTGACAGACGACGTGCGGCCAAAGATCGTGACGCCCGGAGGTGAGATTGCTGGGCAGGAAGTGAGGTCGGTGGGCAGGAAGTGAGGTCGGTGGGCAGGAAGAGAGGTCGCTGGGCAGGAAGTGAGGTCGCTGGGCAGGAAGTGAGGTCGCTGGGCAGGAAGTGTGGCCGGGACGCAAGATTTTCTAAATAATGGACGGTAAAACGGCGCGGTTGAAAGCGGGGGGGGGGGGGGGGGGGGGGGGGGGGGGGGGGGGGGGAGTCTGACACTTACTTGAGTTTGCGGCTCAGGACCTGACTCCAGCTCCCGGGGGCCGCGCATAGATCCACCGCCCTGCAGACTCCTAGGAGAGCGGGGGGGGGAGGAAACATAAATTTACTGACTTTACATTTAACAGAGTTAAAACGTCTAAAAACTTTGAAAGAGCGAGCAAGAAAAAGCGTTCTTGCCTCTGCCCGCTCCCGGAGACATTTCCACACCCCCTGATGTAAGAAAACTACTTTACAACATGGAGATCGAGTTGTGTCCTTCGCTAGTTCCTGTTAAAGAATGTCCTGCGCAAGCTGGGCCCGTGCCCGAGTATTTATACTCTCCCTGGACAGCGCCACCCACAGGCCACTCAGTATTATTTCATAAGTCTTTCTTCCATGAATGACAGATTCATGTCACCCCCCTACACCCGGATTTGTAACATTGCTTGTTCGTTTTCCTGCCTGATCTCATGAATTCACTTGGGGCACAAGTTCCATGTGCACCGGGGAGATGTCCCGTCCCTTGTGGCCATCCCTCGTGTGGAACCACCACCCCACCCCGCCTCCCATCGACGGCCAATCTCAGCAGGCTATTCGACCGCAGGAGCCATCGCAGCCAAGTCAGACGCTCTCCTCACCTGCACTTCCAAGCCACTGGGGCCGGGGGCAGGCACCTCAAAGCACCAACGCTGCCTCCGCAAGATGCTGCAAATCCATTGGCAGGATAGGCGCACCGACGTCAGTGTTCTTGCTCACGCCAACATCCCCAGCATCGAAGCTTTGACCACGCTCGATCAGCTCCGATGGACGGGCCACATCGTCCGCATGCCCGATACGAGACTCCCAAAGCGAGCGCTCTACTCGGAGCTCTGACACGGCAAGAGAGCCCCAGGTGGGCAGAGGAAACGCTTCAAAGCCTCCTTGAAAAAGTGTAACATCCCCACCGACACCTGGGAATCCCTGGCCCAAGACCGCACAAAGTGGAGGAGAAGCATCCGGGAAGGTGCCGAACACCTCGAGTCTCTTCGCCGGGAGCAAGCGGAAACCAAGCGCAAGGAGCGGACGTCAACCCAAGCACCCCACCCACCCGCCCCTTCAACCACCGTCTGCCCCACCTGTGACAGAGACTGTAGGTCCCACATTGGACTCATCAGTCACCTGAGAACTCATTTTTAGTGTGGAAGCAAGTCATCCTCGGTTCCGAGGGACTGCCGAAGAAGAAGAAGAAGGTGTCACTGGACAGTGATCAGGACTTGGAATCCTGATACTATTTCCCCCCCTACCTCCCTCATTCAGGACAATCAAAGCACCCTTAGGACCACTTCACGGGTGAGGGAATCAAACCCAGGATCTTCCTGCTCCAGGTGGCTCAGTCACTCGACAGCCAAACCCACCGAGCTACTGGAGAGGCCAGAATGGAGCTGCGTGAAGCATTGAAGGGAATAGTTTCCCAAGCTGGGACGTTAACAAAAAGATCTTGCATTTATATAGCGCCTTTAACGTAGTAAAACGTCCCAAGGCGCTTCACAGGAGCGATTATCAAACAAAATTTGACACCGAGCCACATAAGGAGATATTAGGGACAGGTGACTAAAAGCTTGGTCAAAGAGGGAGGTTTTAAGGAGCGTCTTAAAGGAGGAGAGAGAGGTGGAGAGGTTTAGGGAGGGAATTCCAGAGCTTGGGGGCCCTGGCGCGGTCGCCAATGGTGGAGTGATGGAAATCGGGGGGGATGTGCGAGAGGCCAGAATTGGAGGAGAGCAGAGATCTCAGAGGGTTGTAGGGGCTGGAGGAGGTTACAGAGATAGGGAGGGAGGGGCGAGGACCATGGAGGGATTTGAAGACGAGGATGAGAATTTTAAATCGAGGCGTTCCCGGACCGGGAGCCAGTGTAGGTCAGCGAGCACTGGGGGATGATGGGTGAACGGGACTCGGTGCGAGTTAGGACATGGGGGGAGCCGAGTTTGGGATGACCTCAAGTTGACGGAGGGTGGGAGACGGGAGGCCGGCCGGGACAGCGTTGGAACAATAACAAGAATTTGCATTTATATAGCGCCTTTTAACGTTGAAAGATGTCCCACGGTGCTTTACAGAGGTGTAATCAAAGGAGCGGTGACCAAAAGCTTGGCCAAAGAGGTGAGGGTCTTAAATCATAGAATCATAGAATGGTTACAGCACAGAAGGAGGCCATTCGGCCCGTTGAGCCCGTGCCGGCTCTCTCTGCAAGAGCACTTCAGCTAGTCCCACTCCCCCCCCGCCCTTTCCCCGTAGCCCTGACAATTTTCCCCCTCAGGTATTTATCCAATTCTCTTTTGAAAGCCACGATTGAGTCTGCCTCCACCACCCTCTCAGGCAGCGCATTCCAGATCCTAACCACTCGCTGCGTAAAAAGGTTTTACCCATGTCACCTTTGGTTCTTCTGCCAATCACCTTGAATCTGTGTCCTCTGGTTCTCGACCCTTCCGCCAATGGGAACAGTTTCTCTCTATCTACTCTGTCCAGACCCCTCGTGATTTTGAACACCTCCATCAAATCTCCTCTCAACCTTCTCTGCTCTAAGGAGAACAATCCCAGCTTCTCCAGTCTCTCCACATCACTGAAGTCCCTCAACCCTGGAACCATTCTGGTCAATCTCCCCTTAACCTTCTCTGCTCTAAGGAGAACAATCCCAGCTTCTCCAGTCTGTCCACATAACTGAAGTCCCTCGTCCCTGGTACCGTTCTGGTCAATCTTTTCTGCACCCTCTCCAAGGCCTTGACATCCTTAAGAACACAAGAAATAGGAGCAGGAGTCGGCCATTCGGCCCCTCGAGCCTGCTCCGCCATTCAATAAGATCGTGGCTGATCTTCGACCTCAACTCCACTTTCCTGCACTATCCCCATATCCCTTGATTCCCTTAATATCCAAAAATCTATCGATCTCAGCCTTGAATATACTCAACGACTGAGCCTCCACAGCCCTCTGGGGTAGAGAATTCCAAAGATTCACCACCCTCTGAGTGAAGAAATTCCTCCTCATCTCAGTCCTAAATGGCCGACCCCTTATCCTGAGACTGTGACCCCTGGTTCTAGACTCTCCAGCCAATGGGAATCATCCTCTCAGCATCTACCCTGTCAAGCCCTGTAAGAATTTTGTATGTTTCAATGAGATCACCTCTCATTCTTCTAAACTCTAGAGAATATAGGCCCAGTCTACTCAATCTCTCCTCATAGGACAATCCCCCCATCCCAGGAACCAGTCTGGTGAACCTTCGCTGCACTCCCTCTATGGCAAGTAGATCCTTCCTTAGGTAAGGAGACCAAAACTGTGCACAATACTCCAGGTGTGGTCTCACCAGGGCCCTATATAATTGCAGTAAGACATCTTTACTCTTATCGATTCACTCGGTTAATTCCAGAGATGAGGGGGTTGACTTATGAGGAAAGGTTGAGCAGGCTGGGCCTATACTCATTGGAATTTAGAAGAATGAGAGGTGATCTTATTGAAACATATAAGATACTGAAGGGGCTCGACAAGGAAGGTGCAGAGAGGATGTTTCCCCTCGTGGGGAAATCTAGAACGCGGGGGCACAGTCTCAGAATAAAGGGTCGCCCTTTTAGAACTGAGATGAGGAGGAATTTCTTCTCTCAGAGGGTCATAAATCTGTGGAATTCTCTGCCCCAGAGAGCTGTGGAGGCTGGGTCATTAAATACATTTAAGGTGGAGATAGACAGATTTTTGCAAGATAAGAGAGTGAAGGGTTATGGGGAGCGGGCAGGGAAGTGGCTTTGAGCCCAAGATCAGCCATGATCTTATTGAATGGCGGAGCAGGCTCGAGGGGCCAAGTGGCCTTTTCCTGCTCCTGTTTCTTATGTTCCTGTACTCCAATCCTCTTGTAATAAAGGCCAACATACCATTTGCTTTCCTAATTGCTTGCTGTACCTGCATGTTAACTTTCAGTGATTCGTGTACAAGGACAGCCAGGTCCCTCTGAACACCAACATTTCCCAGTCTCTCACCATTTAAAATCCTTCCTAAAGTGCGGTGCCCAGAATTGGACGCAATACTACAGTTGAGGCCGGACCAGTGGTTTGTAAAGGAGTCGATGGAGGAGTAGGTGTGAAGTATGGATTGAGAATTGGTTGACAGACAGAAAACAAAGAGTAGGGATAAACGGGTCTTTTTCAGGATGGCAGGCTGTGACTAGTGGGGTACCGCAAGGATCGGTGCTTGGGCCCCAGCTATTCACAATCTACATCAATGATTTGGATGAGGGGACTAAATGTAACATTTCCAAATTTGCTGATGATACAAAGCTAGGTGGCAGTGTCAGCTGCGAAGAGGATGTGAAGAGGCTTCAAGGGGATCTCGAGAGGCTCAGTGAGTGAGCGAGAACATGGCAGATGGAATATAATGTGGATAAATGTGAAGTTATCCACTTTGGTCAAAAAACCAGAAAGGCGGAGTATTTCCTAAATGGTGAAAGATTGGGGAATGCAGATGCTCAAAGGGACCTGGGGGTCCTTGTACATGAGTCACTGAAAGTGAATGTGCAGGTGCAGCAAGCCATTAGGAAGGCAAATGGTATGCTGGCCTTCATTACAAGAGGATTTGAGTACAGGAGTAAAGAAGTCTTACTCCAATTATACAGGGCCTTGGTGAGACCACACCTGGAGTACGGTGTGCAGTTTTGGTCTCCTTACCTAAGGAAGGATATACTTGCCATAGAGGGAGTGCAACAAAGGTTCACGAGATTGATTCCTGGGATGGCGGGACTGTCGTATGAGAAGAGATTGAGTAAACGAGGCCTGTATTCTCTTGAATTCAGAAGAATGAGAGGGGATCTCATTGAAGCATACAAAATTATTACAGGGCTTGATAGGGTGGATGCTGGGAGAATGTTTCCCTTGGCTGGGGAGTCTAGAACCAGGGGTCACAGCCTCAGGATAAAGGGTCGGCCATTCAGGGCTGAGATGAGAAGAAATTTCTTCACACAGAGGGTGGTGAATCTTTGGAATTCTCTACCCCAGAGGGCTGTGGAGGCTCAGTCATTGGGTATATTCAAAACAGAAGTCGATAGATTTCTGACTAGTAAGGGCATCAAGGGATATGGCGATAGGGCCGGTGAATGGAGTTGAGGCAGAAGATCAGCCATGATCTCATTGAATGGCGGAGCAGTCTCGAAGGGCCGAATGGCCGACTCCTGCTCCTATTTCTTATGATGCGGAGATGCCGGTGTTGGACTGGGGTGGACAAATGTGAGAAGTCGCACAACACCAGGTTATAGTCCAACAGCTTTATTTGAAATCACAAGCTTTCGGAGCGCTGCTCCTTCGTCAGGTGAAGTGAAGAGATGCATATAGGCACAGCATATATAGTCAGAGAACACTGCCAGGTGACTACAGTTAATCTTTCCAATGGCCCTTTATCACACCTCGGCAGAGAGATAATCACGGCCATCAAAGGTGTGGATGGTGTCCAAACAGGTCAGTCAGGAAAACATTACATCAAAGACAATGAGGTGGGGTCACCAGGGGTCAAATGAGGCAGATGCTGGGGTCTGTATGGAAAACAAAAGACTTTTTTTGCTGGAAATCACAGCGGGTCCGGCCGCATCTGTGTAGAGAGAACAAGCCAACGACGACTCGAGTCTGGATGACTCTACGTCATGTAGCGTGACATGACCCCAAGATCCCGGTTGAGGCCGTCCTCATGGGTGCGGAACCTGGCTATCGGTTTCTGCTCGACTGACCTGTGTGGACACCATCCACACCTTTGATTGCCGTGATTATCTCTCTGCCGAGGTGTGATAAAGGGCAGTTGGAAAGATTAACTGTAGTCACCTGGCAGTGTTCTCTGACTATATATGCTGTGCCTATATGCACCTCTTCACTTCACCTGACGAAGGAGCAGCGCTCCGAAAGCTTGTGATTTCAAATAAAGCTGTTGGACTATAACCTGGTGTTGTGCGACTTCTCCTATTTCTTATGCTCTTGTGACACGGCGCTTACAAAGGCGATTCATACCTTGGAAAAGCTTATACTCTTCATCCAGCTGCAGTAGTTTGAAGGCGCTTCTCGCTCGCCAGCCCTCCTCTTTCGCGAGGCGGTAATAAATGTCCCGTTTATCTTTCGACGAGCGCCCCATCTTCACTCAGTAACTGCAATGCACAAGTCGTGTCGTGATCACGGCGTGGATTTTTTTTTTAGATCCCGTATCGAAACCGCTCGCGTAGAAAAAAAAAACATACTGACGACAAAAGCCATTGAGGTTTGCAGAGCAGGAGTTGTCCCATTGACCGTCCTGTCTGGGCCAGTCAGAACGAAACCCACTGCCCCGCTCCCTGCTCATAGCCTCCGAACCAGTTATACCGTTTAAGCAAAACATCACTGCTCCTGTATTCCTCTAACAATCATTGATATTTGAAAAAAAGCTACTCTGAGTCTGTATATCGAGGAGCCCCCCTGCACCCTCCTGTCTTAGAACAGTCACGGGGCGGATGGAGGCTGTTCAGCCTATCCCGGCCCCATCTTCCCCCAACCACCCACGCCCACCCTTGGGCTCGTTCGGATTACCGCTCCGTCTCTTGAGGCCGGCAGAGCGCAGTGCGCCCCCCGGGCCGATTCGCAACCCTTCCAACCCTCTGCTCCCCGCCCAAACCCGTTAAGGAGGCCAACTTTGGCGCGCGGTCGGGTTTGGAAAATACGTGAATTAGGGAGGAGCAGCATCGGCAGCCCGGCCCCCTCCGCCGTTCGATACCTTGGCCGGCCCTTTTCTTTTCCTGCTTTTGAAATGAACCCCCCAAAAAAATAAAATCAAATCAGCCCCAAACATGGGCTAACCATGCGCCATCTTGAGTGTCCCCATTCCCCCTGAGCGCCATCTTGAGTGTCCCCATTCCCCGTCAGCTCCATCTTGAGTGTCCCCAGCCCCTCAGCGGCATCTTGATTGTCCCTATCTCCCTCAGCGCCATCTGGAGTGTCCCCATTCCCCCTCAGTGCCATCTTGAGTGTTCCCATTCCCCCTCAGCGCCATCTTGAGTGTCCCCATTCCCCCTCAGCGCCATCTTGAGTGTCCCTACCCCCTCAGCTCCATCTTGAGTATCCACAGCCCCCTCAGCGCCATCTTGAGTGTCCCTAACCCCCTCAGCGCCATCTTGAGTGTCCCCATTCCCCCTCAGCGCCATCTTGAGTGTTCCTATCCCCGTCAGCTCCATCTTGAGTCTCCCCAGCCCCCTCAGCGCCATCTTGAGTGTCCCCATTCCCCCTTAGCGCCATCTTGAGTGTCCCTATCCCCCTCAGCTCCATCTTGAGTGTCCCCATTCCCCCTCAGCGCCATCTTGAGTGTCCCCATTCCCCCTCAGCGCCATCTTGAGTGTCCCGATCCCCCTCAGCTCCATCTTGAGTGTCCAACCCAGCCACCCACCCAGCAGAGTGTCCCCCGCCCAGCGCCATCTTGAGTGCCCCACCCTCTCTCCCTCACTCACCGCAGGACCCCCGGCTCCACACCCGCCGCCAGCCCGTCCGACTCACGCCCGCCTCGCCTTTTTCCCCACCACCAAAAGGCTCGGGAGCGGCACCCGAAAGATCCGCGGGTCTCGGCCCGAATCCTGGAAAAACGGTTTGGAAAATCCGCCAGGAGTTTTTCTGCCTCCGGTTTGTTTGTTGTTTCCGGGCCCGGGCTGCAGTACCGCCGGCGGCCAGCGAGGGCGGCCAGGGGGCGCTATCGAGCCGGCGCGGCGCGGCGAGCATGCGCACCGGGAGCCCCAGGAGCAAGTAGCTCATTGACCCAAAACAACAACAACACCAACAACAACAACAATCCCCATTCATTGGCTCCTGAGCCTCAGATCCTGTGCTTGTGAAGGACAATCTCTGGGACAATCTCCAGCATTCCTGCCCCCAATCCTGACCAGGGATCTCTCATCTCCCACCCCCTCGCCCGAAATGTTAAAACCCTCCTTTTTCTCGTCACACCTCTGACACGCAGGTAGTTTCCAGCATTTATTTTTTTTAAATATCCATTTTAATAGTTGAGATTTGCAGCTTTTTTCTATTTCCCGCCCTCTCCCAACCCCCACGGCAGCAAGGTTCATGCTTGGAGGCGATGCCCCCACAGTCGAATAGCAAGGAGGATGGGCTCCCTGGTGGGGCCCCTGAGGAATCCCAGCGAGGGTCAACGCTTTGAGATAGGGAGAACATTGGCGCAAATGGGAGCATCTACGGTCAACCGGATTTGAATTCCCGCAACCCCCCCCCGCCGTGCTTTAGTCCCGCTGGTGTCTCTCTGCCACCAGCAGTCGCTCCTGAAAATGACGCTTAAAACTATTTAATTCTACAGCTTGGAAGATGCTAATTTTTATTCCACGGTTAGAATACACTCGCGAACCTCTCGTGGCATTGCTCACGGTGACTCAGTTTCAGATCCTAACGGTCATCAGAAGAACATCAGATACAGGATCAGGAGTAGGCCATACGGGCTCTCGCGCCTGAAATAACGACTTGCATTTATCCGGCGCCTTTAACGTAGTAAAACGTCCCAGGGCGCTTCACAGGAGCGATTATCAAACACAATTTGACACCGAGCCACATAAGGAGATATTAGGGACAGGTGGCCAAAAGCTTGGTCAAAGAGGTCGGTTTTAAGGAGCGTCTTAAAGGAGGAGAGAGAGAGGCGGAGAGGTTTAGGGAGGGAATTCCAGAGCTCGGGGCCCAGCGCGGTCGCCAATGGTGGAGCGATGGAAATCAGGGGGATGCGCAAGAGGCCAGAATTGGAGGAGCGCCGAGATCTCGGAGGGCGGTAGGAGGTTACAGAGATAGTACTTCATTGGCTGTGAAGGGCTTTGAGACGTCCGGTGGTCGTGAAAGGGCGCTATAGAAATGCGAGTCTCTTTTTTTTCAGTGTTGGTGCTCTGCGCAGTCGCTGCGATTCGACAGGTTGAAGAGACATCAGGTTTTCAGGTTTCTTTTTAATGGCGCAAAACCCACCCCTCGGTCTGCGGACCCTGCCGAGGAGAGAAGCAGCAGCGACCGCGGAGAGGCGAAGGGTTAACGGTCCAGGCCGATGATCTTTCATCAGAACTCGACCCCCATCTCCTGATTGTTTCCGGCATTGTCTGTCTCTGCTCCAGAGTTCCAGCATCCGCGGGGATTGCTGGGTCGTTTTACAGGGTTCAATCAGCGGTTTCCAATCGACAACGGTTTTCGAACGGCACCCGCGGGCCGGAGAAGACCTCGCGGCGAGGGAGATGGCGCAGCAGAGAGAGCGAGGTCGGGGGGTTTGAGAGAGCCGGGGGGGCTAAAGGAGCAAAGGGCCACTGGGGAGGAGCAAACGAGAAAAACAAAGACAGACTCGCATCTCTCCAGCGCCTTTCACCACCTCAGGACGTCTCAAAGCGCTTCACAGCCAATGAAGGACTTTTTTTTGAAGTGTGGTCACTGTTGTGATGTAGGAAACGCAGCAGCCAATTTGCGCACAGCAAGCTCCCACAAACAGCAGTGTGATAAATGACCGGATCATCTGTTTTTAGTGATGGTGGTTGAGGGATAAATATTGGCCCCAGGACACCGGGGAGAACTCCCCCCTGCTGTTCTTCCAATAGTGGCCATGGGATCTTTTATATCCACCTGAGAGAGCAGACGGGGCCTCAGTTTAACGTCTCATCTGAAAGACGGCAGCTCCCTCAGTACCGCCCCTCCGACAGTGCGGCGCTCCCTCAGTACCGCCCCTCCGACAGTGCGGCGCTCTCTCAGTACTGCCCCTCCGACAGTGCGGCGCTCCCTCAGTATAGCCCCTCCGACAGTGCGGTGCTCCCTCAGTATCGCCCCTCCGACAGTGCGGCGCTCCCTCAGTACCGCCCCTCCAACAGTGCGGCGCTCCCTCAGTACAGCCCCTCCGACAGTGCGGCGCTCCCTCAGTACCGCCCCTCCGACAGTGCGGCGCTCCCTCAGTACCGCCCCTCCGGCAGTGCAGCGCTCCCTCAGTACCGCCCCTCCGACAGTGCGGCGCTCCCTCAGTACCGCCCCTCCGACAGTGCGGCGCTCCCTCAGTACCGCCCCTCCGACAGTGCGGCGCTCTCTCAGTACTGCCCCTCCGACAGTGCGGCGCTCCCTCAGTATAGCCCCTCCGACAGTGCGGCGCTTCCTCAGTACCGCTCCTCCGACAGTGCGGCGCTCCCTCAGTACCGCCCCTCCAACAGTGCGGTGCTCCCTCAGTATCGCCCCTCCGACAGTGCGGCGCTCCCTCAGTACTGCCCCTCCGACAGTGCGGCGCTCCCTCAGTACCGTCCCTCCGACAGTGCGGCGCTCCCTCAGTACCGCCCCTCCGACAGTGCGATGCTCCCTCAGTACCGCCCCTCCCACAGTGCGGCGCTCCCTCAGTACCGCCCCTCCGACAGGGCGGCGCTCCCTCAGTACAGCCCCTCCGACAGTGCGGCGCTCCCTCAGTACCGCCCCTCCGACAGTGCGGCGCTCCCTCAGTACAGCCCCTCCGACAGTGCGGCGCTCCCTCAGCACCGCCCCTCCGACAGTGCGGCGCTCCCTCAGCACCGCCCCTCCGACAGTGCGGCGCTCCCTCAGTACCGCCCCTCCGACAGTGCGGCGCTCCCTCAGTACCGCCCCTCCGACAGTGCGGCGCTCCCTCAGTACCGCCCCTCCGACAGTGCGGCGCTCCCTCAGTACCAGCCCCTCCGACAGTGCGGCGCTCCCTCAGTACCGCCCCTCCGACAGTGCGGCGCTCCCTCAGTACCGCCCCTCCGACAGTGCGGCACCCCCTCAGCCTAATTCATGTTCTTATGTTCTGAACCCACCCCTCTCCAAGTCAGTGTTGTGAATGTTCCTCATTGAGCCAAGCTGACAGCGCAGTGACCTTCCTTTAGGAATTCCGAGCCAACTAACTCCAGACTGAATTACTGATTCAATACAGAGACATTATTTATTAGATACAGGAAGCTTGTGCACGGAATCCTTTCGAGGGTTTCTTCAACTGATGCCTGTTGCTGGGAAAAGACCCGAGTCCTTCCGTCTGTTCCGTTGCCCGGTGTATCCCTCGCCAACGGCACTGAGGCACGTCTCCCAGTCAGACACATCGCTGCGGCAACACCGAGTACAGTCGAGGGAACTTTCACCTCAGGCAGAGGATTTGGTCAATCCATCGGCTGAGAGGAAGAGAGTCAAATGTAAGTTGCAAACCGGGAAACCCAACTTCAACAAGCTCACAGATACGGCGAATATTCTTTGTCCTCTCGCCAACCTTCCCTCCTGATGGTGGCTCCTTGTTTGATCTGATTGAGGTTCATGAGGTGATGTGGTGTATCTGGATTTTCAGAAGGTCTTCGATAAGGTCCCACACAAGAGGTTGGTGAACAAAATTAGGGCACATGGAATTGGGGGTAATATACTAGCATGGATCGAGAATTGGTTGACAGACAGAAAACAAAGAGTAGGGATAAACGGGTCTTTTTCAGGATGGCAGGCTGTGACTAGTGGGGTACCGCAAGGATCGGTGCTTGGGCCCCAGCTATTCACAATCTATATCAATGATTTGGATGAGGGGACTAAATGTAACATTTCCAAATTTGCTGATGATATAAAGCTAGGTGGCAGTGTCAGTTGCGAAGAGGATGTGAAGAGGCTTCAAGGGGATCTCGACAGGCTCAGTGAGTGGGCGAGAACATGGCAGATGGAATATAATGTGGATAAATGTGAAGTTATCCACTTTGGTAGAAAAAACAGAAAGGCAGAGTATTTCCTAAATGGTGAAAGATTGGGGAATGCAGATGCTCAAAGGGACCTGGGTGTCCTTGTACATGAGTCACTGAAAGTGAATGTGCAGGTGCAGCAAGCCATTAGGAAGGCAAATGGTATGCTGGCCTTCATTACAAGAGGATTTGAGTACAGGAGTAAAGAAGTCTTACTCCAATTATATAGGGCCTTGGTGAGACCACACCTGGAGTACTGTGTACAATTTTGGTCTCCTTACCTAAGGAAGGATATACTTGCCATGGAGGGAGTGCAGTGAAGGTTCACGAGATTGATTCCTGGGATGGCGGGACTGTCGTATGAGAAGAGATTGAGTAAACTAGGCCTGTATTCTCTTGAATTCAGAAGAATGAGAGGGGATCTCATTGAAGCATACAAAATTATTACAGGGCTTGATAGGGTGGATGCTGGGAGAATGTTTCCCTTAGCTGGGGAGTCTAGAACCAGGGGCCACAGCCTCAGGATAAAGGGTAGGCCATTCAGGACTGAGATGAGAAGAAATTTCTTCACACAGAGGGTGGTGAATCTTTGGAATTCTCTACCCCAGAGGGCTGTGGAGGCTCTGTCATTGGGTATATTCAAAACAGAAGTCGATAGATTTCTGACTAGTAAGGGCATCAAGGGATATGGCGATAGGGCCGGTGAATGGAGTTGAGGCAGAAGATCAGCCCTGATCTCATTGAATGGCGGAGCAGGCTCGAGGGGCCGAATGGCCTCCTCCTGCTCCTATTATTTATGTTCTTATGACGGGCCTAGATTGTACTCCTGTTGACAGCTTGTTCCGGTTCAATGGGTTAGGGAGGCCCAAGGGGGGGGGTCACAATTTGAATTTGTGTGAGGCCAGATCTAGGGTAGATGTCCGGAGGCGGTCCTTCTCCCAGACCTCTGGAACAGGCTGCCCTCGCGCGCGATGGACGCCGACTGGCTGAATTCCCTCGGGCGAGAGCGGGACCTGTTTTTGGGTTGGGCCGGAGATCACCTCTTACAGGAGGGGCAGATGCTGCCGGGAATTTCAGGGCCCGTGTGATCTCCTGGAGTCGGCTCCGACCGCCTAGATGGGTGGGAGAGGATTTTCCCAGATCTTTCTCCCCCCCAGATTGGCCCGGGGTGGGTTCTTGCCTGATCTGGCATCTCGACTCGCCCTGGAGATCGCGCGGTTTCTGATATGTCGTGATAGGCGAGGTATCGCGATTGTGTGGGACAGGCTGGGTGGCCCGGGTGGTCTTTGCCTGTCCGTGTGTTCCTACGTTCATACGTAAGTCCAGTCCCACAGTCACTGGACCCCTCTGGCTGCCCGTGCTGGGAGCCAGTTGTCCTGCATGACTCTGGACAACGTCAACAGTTGGTGGATTGGGCTTCCTGGCCCGACCCTGATCCTACTGCCCACACACATGCTCGTTGGAGCAGCAATCACCAGATCATGGCCAGGACCAGGGATGTTTCAGGATTTCCACCCCTCCCCCTGCAGCCCAGGGCACTGAGGCCAGTTCTTCCACTCCTACCTCTGACCAGAGATGAAGTATCTCAGTATCTCGGGCCCGAGCCCAGGGACCAAACGTGGGAGCTTCCTCGGCCGGGGAGGAGGGATCAAGCTACGTTATTCCTGGGTAAGATCCCATTGCTGAGGGTGAATGGTTGGATTTGACTGCTGACTGGGTTTACAAAAGCCGCCCTTACCTGAGGAACCACTGGAGTTGGAGGTGTCGGAGGCGCTGGACCGTCCACTGGCTTGGCACGGATTCAATCGACACGGTCCTGCCCGATTGGTGAACTTTGCTAGAACGAGAAGAATCGGCAAATTGTAAATATTCCCCCACCCCAAAATACTCTTGTGAGGCCAAAATTATTCAGAGTGAAGGACGATTCATCTCACCCCTCGCTTGAATCTTGCCTTGGTTGCAGCCTGAAATGAGAAGGAGAAAGGTGAACAGTTTGACATCAACCCCTGCAAGTGATGTTTGTCTGAATGTACCCTCCCACTTTGTAGTTTATTTCACCTGGGCTTTCTCACTTCCTCTGCTCCCCTCTCTCTCTCTCACCCTCACCCTCAGTGGACAAGGGTTATCACTGACACTGGTTAAGCTTTTGAAAGAACGAAAGACTCGCATTTCTCCAACAGTGCGGCGCTCCCTCAGTACCGCCCCTCCGACAGTGCGGCGCTCCCTCAGTACCGCCCCTCCGACAGTGCGGCGCTCCCTCAGTACCGCCCCTCCGACAGTGCGGCGCTCCCTCAGTACCGCCCCTCCGACAGTGCGGCGCTCCCTCAGTACCGCCCCTCCGACAGTGCGGCGCTCCCTCAGTACCGCCCCTCCGACAGTGCGGCGCTCCCTCAGTACTGCCCCTCCGACAGTGCGGCGCTCCCTCAGTACCGCCCCTCCGACAGTGCGGCGCTCCCTCAGTACTGCCCCTCCGACAGTGCGGCGCTCCCTCAGTACTGCCCCTCCGACAGTGCGACGCTCCCTCAGTACCGCCCCTCCGACAGTGCGGCGCTCCCTCAGTACCGCCCCTCCGACAGTGCGGCCCTCCCTCAGTACTGCCCCTCCCACGGTGCGGCGCTCCCTCAGTACCGCCCCTCCGACAGTGCGGCGCTCCCTCAGTACTGCCCCTCCGACAGTGCGGCGCTCCCTCAGTACTGCCCCCCCGACAGTGCGGCACTCCCTCAGTACCGCCCCCCCAACAGTGCGGCACTCTCTCAGTACCGCCCCTCCGACAGTGCGGCGCTCCCTCAGTACCGCCCCTCTGACAGTGCGGCGCTCCCTCAGTACCGCCCCTCCGACAGTGCGGCGCTCCCTCAGTACCGCCCCTCCGACAGTGCGGCGCTCCCTCAGTACCGCCCCTCCGACAGTGCGGCGCTCCCTCAGTACCGCCCCTCCGACAGTGCGGCGCTCCCTCAGTACCGCCCCTCCGACAGTGCGGCGCTCCCTCAGTACTACACTGGAGTGTCAGCCTAGATTTTTGTGCTCAAGTCTCTGGAGTGGGGACTTGAACCCACAACCTTCTGACTGAGAGACGAGAGTGAAACACTTTTAACCCATAATATCTGAAACATTATTTTCAATATTTATCTCTTTCAAGGCTGCTTTTATTTTGTCGTTCCTCCAACGATCCCATTAACACGGAGAACATGATGTCCTCTGAGATATACTTGGAGGTGTCTAACTCTGACTATTTCCTTTGGTCAGCACAGTCCTGCAACGATCAATTATATTCATAGTTCTCTTCACATATTGAAACCCCCATTTTTAAACACACCAAATATAGTCAATAGGTCAAAATATGTGGGCCCTTTGTTAAAGTCTGGGTGAAGACTGGTGCAGGCTCGGGCTCCCAACTCAACCTGTAGCATTGACGATAGTTTAGAATTGGCGAAATAGCTTACGATTGAAGGCGCAGAGATAAAGAATCCCAGTCACCACGGCAGCGCTCATTCCCACGATTCCCAGCACCGCCCCGATGATGATCAAAGCTTCGTTCTCGGCGTTGCTGCTCCGTTCTGTGGGAAGGACAGTTGGGGGGAGGTCCTGTGATTTTCCAGTTTGACTTTGTGGTTTGCAACCTGAACAATAGGACCGACCCCACACCCATCCATTTACACACCTGGAAAAGCTACCTGAGCATTGCTCACCAGTAACATGGCATCGCAGACTGCAATTATATAGGGCCCTGGTGAGACCACATCTGGAGTATTGTGCACAGTCTTGGTCTCCTTACCTAAGGAAGGATGTTCTTGCCATAGAGGGAGTGCAACGAAGGTTCACCAGACTGATTCCTGGGATGGGGGGATTGTCCTATGAGGAGAGATTGAGTAGATTGGGCCTATATTCTCTGGAGTTTAGAAGAATGAGAGGTGATCTCATTGCAACATATAAGATTCTGAGGGGATTGACAGGGTAGATGCTGAGAGGCTGTTTCCCCCTGGCTGGAGAGTCTAGAACCAGGGGTCACAGTCTCAGGATAAGGGGTCGGCCATTTAGGACTGAGATGAGGAGGAATTTCTTCACTCAGAGGGTGGTGAATCTTTGGAATTCTCTACCCCAGAGGGCTGTGGAGGCTCAGTCGTTGAGTATATTCAAGGCTGAGATCGAGAGATTTTTGGACTCTAGGGGAATCGAGGGATATGGGGATCGGGCGGGAAAGTGGAGTTGAGGTCGAGGATCAGCCGTGATCTGATTGAATGGCGGAGCAGGCTCGAGGGGCCGAATGGCCGACTCCTGCTCCTAATTCTTAGGTTCTTATGACAGTGAGCTGGAGGATATGGGAGAAGTTTGGGAGAGACGGTGAAGGGAGTGGATTCTTTGCGAATTTCCGTGACTGTCTGGGGAGATGCCTCGAACACGCGGGATATGGAGATTCCACTTCTCTGATGAGCAATGCTCAGGTATTGCTGCCTTTGTCCTGTTTCTGCTGGTGTAAACCCTGGGAATGACCCACACCTGCTTAGATCGCCGACTGTGATGCTGAGAGTCTAATGCAAAGCTCGCAGATTGTTTCCTTGGACAGAAAGGCACCTGGGGCTTAGCAAATGTTCGCCAGTCAAGAGGAATGGCTTCATCCAAAGGATAGTCAAGTTGTGGAATCAGTTAGCAAGGAGCAAGAACACAGTCGACAGAATGGGCGGGGTCACACGGTGTTTTTTAAAAATTTGTTCCTGGGATGTGGGCGTCGCTGGCAAGGCCGGCATTTATTGACCATCCCTAATCGTCCTCGAGAAGGTGGTGGTGAGCCGCCTTCTTGAACCGCTGCAGTCCGTGTGGTGAAGGTACTCCCACAGCGCTGTTAGGGAGGGAGTTCCAGGATTTTGACCCAGCGACGATGAAGGAACGGCCGATATATTTCTAAGTCAGGATGGTGTGTGTGACTTGGAGGGGAACTTGGAGGTGGTGGTGTTCCCATGCGCCTGCTGCCCTTGTCCTTCTAGGTGGAAGAGGTCGCGGGTTTGGGAGGTGCTGCCGAAGAAGCCTTGGCGAGTTGCTGCAGTGCATCTTGTAGATGGTCCACACTGCAGCCACGGTGCGCCGGTGGTGGAGGGAGTGAATGTTTAAGGTGGTGGATGGGGTGCTGATCAAGCGGGCTGCTTTGTCCTGGATGGTGTCGAGCTTCTTGAGTGTTGTTGGAGCTGCAACTCATCCAGGCAAGTGGAGAGTATTCCATCACACTCCTGACTTGTGCCTTGTAGATGGTGGAAAGGCTTTGGGGAGTCAGGAGGTGAGACACTCGCCGCAGAATACCCAGCCTCTGACCTGCTCTTGTTGCCACAGTATTTATGTGGCTGGTCCAGTTAAGATTCTGGTCAATGGTGACCCCCCTGGATGTTGATGGTGGGGGATTCGGCGATGGTAATGCCGTTGAATGTCAAGGGGCGGTGGTTAGACTCTCGCTTGTTGGAGATAGTCATTGCCTGGCACTTGAGTGGTGCGAATGTTACCTGCCACTTATCAGCCCAAGCCTGAAAAGTCGTCCAGGTCTTGTTGCATGCGGGCATGAACTGCTTCATTGGATGAGTTTCTGGAGAGAGTGAGGGATACGGCGATTGATCTTTTTGACAACAGGATGGGTTTGTTGGGTCTCCCAGCCTTTGCCTGTCTGAGCTTTCCCGAGTCGCGAACCTTACCGAGAGGCACCCTGAGTTTCCCGCTGATGGTCTCGTGTTCCACTTGACAGGAGTAGGAAGCGGCAGCATCTCCGTTCAATGAGAGGACGCTTCTCACTTGAAACGTGCCGTCTCTTTGAGGGACAACTCGAGTTCTCACAGGTCCGTTGACAGTGACGGCCCCGTTCCTGATCCAGCTCACTGTAATCTCACGGGGGAAGAAATTCTTCACCAAACACACCAAATCATTCCGTCCGCCATTCTTCTGAAGAAAGGCTCTGGCGAATGTGGGAGCTGAGAAAACAGACAAGAACAGATTGTGGGTTATATTGTGGACAGTGTAGAGGGAGCTTTACTCTGTATCTAACCCGTGCTGTACCTGCCCTGGGAGTGTTTGATGGGGACAGTGTAGAGGGAGCTTTACTCTGTATCTAACCCATGCTGTACCTGCCCTGGGAGTGTTTGATGGGGACAGTGTAGAGGGAGCTTTACTCTGTATCTAACCCGTGCTGTACCTGCCCTGGGAGTGTTTGATGGGACAGTGTAGAGGGAGCTTTACTCTGTATCTAACCCCGTGCTGTACCTGCCCTGGGAGTGTTTGATGGGGACAGTGTAGAGGGAGCTTTACTCTGTATCTAACCCGTGCTGTACCTGCCCTGGGAGTGTTTGATGTGGACAGTGTAGAGGGAGCTTTACTCTGTATCTAACCCCGTGCTGTACCTGCCCTGGGAGTGTTTGATGTGGACAGTGTAGAGGGAGCTTTACTCTGTATCTAACCCGTGCTGTACCTGCCCTGGGAGTGTTTGATGGGGACAGTGTAGAGGGAGCTTTACTCTGTATCTAACCCGTGCTGTACCTGCCCTGGGAGTGTTTGATGGGGACAGTGTAGAGGGAGCTTTACTCTGTATCTAACCCGTGCTGTACCTGCCCTGGGAGTGTTTGATGGGGACAGTGTAGAGGGAGCTTTACTCTGTATCTAACCCATGCTGTACCTGCCCTGGGAGTGTTTGATGGGGACAGTGTAGAGGGAGCTTTACTCTGTATCTAACCCATGCTGTACCTGCCCTGGGAGTGTTTGATGGGACAGTGTAGAGGGAGCTTTACTCTGTATCTAACCCATGCTGTACCTGCCCTGGGAGTGTTTGATGGGACAGTGTAGAGGGAGCTTTACTCTGTATCTAACCCATGCTGTACCTGCCCTGGGAGTGTTTGATGGGACAGTGTAGAGGGAGCTTTACTCTGTATCTAACCCATGCTGTACCTGCCCTGGGAGTGTTTGATGGGACAGTGTAGAGGGAGCTTTACTCTGTATCTAACCCGTGCTGTACCTGCCCTGGGAGTGTTTGATGGGACAGTGTAGAGGGAGCTTTACTCTGTATCTAACCCATGCTGTACCTGCCCTGGGAGTGTGTGGAAGTGCAGTTTTTGTCTCGGACAAAATGGTGTCCTTGAATTTAAACTAATAAAATGGCCGACTCTGACTTGTGTGGAAAAGGAAAAAAATCCATTGTTATGTTCTTTTCTGAAAATAACTTTAAATTCTTAGACTATGCTGTCAGCAAAAGACTGCCTGCACAAAAGAAAACAGGCTTAATATTGAGATAACCAAGGGCTAGTAAAGTAAACACACCAGTCGCCTTGGCCTTGGTGAGAGAAGTAAAATAGATAGACTCCATTTTATAGAGATTAGTTAGTCTCATTGTAAGGCATTTCTAACGTGTTTTTTCTAATTGTTAACTTAGCTTACCTTAAACAACATGTCATGTGATATTATACTGTATAAGAATACTCCATTTTCTGTGATTCGGCAGTCTGTCATCATAGCTAATTGGGCTATGGTTGCAGTCTCCTTGCAAATAAAATATAATAAAAAGCCTTCTTTGACGATATTGTCTACAAGAGTCTTTAATCGGAAGTCAAACTTCGACAAGTGTTTGATGGGACAGTGTAGAGGGAGCTTTACTCTGTATCTAACCCGTGCTGTACCTGCCCTGGGAGTGTTTGATTGGGACAGTGTAGAGGGAGCTTTACTCTGTATCTAACCCGTGCTGTACCTGCCCTGGGAGTGTTTGATGGGGACAGTGTAGAGGGAGCTTTTCTCTGTATCTAACCCGTGCTGTACCTGCACTGGGAGTGTTTGATGGGGACAGTGTAGAGGGAGCTTTACTCTGTATCTAACCCGTGCTGTACCTGCCCTGGGAGTGTTTGATGGGGACAGTGTATAGGGAGCTTTACTCTGTATCTAACCCGTCCTGTACCTGCCCTGGGAGTGTTTGATGGGGACAGTGTAGAGGGAGCTTTACTCTGTATCTAAACCGTGCTGTACCTGCCCTGGGAGTGTTTGATGGGGACAGTGTAGAGGGAGCTTTACTCTGTATCTAAACCGTGCTGTACCTGCACTGGGAGTGTTTGATGGGACAGTGTAGAGGGAGCTTTACTCTGTATCTAACCCGTGCTGTACCTGCCCTCGGAGTGTTTGATGGGACAGTGTAGAGGGAGCTTTACACTGTATCTAACCCGTGCTGTACCTGCCCTGGGAGTGTTTGATGGGACAGTGTAGAGGGAGTTTTACTCTGTATCTAACCCGTGCTGTACCTGCCCTGGGAGTGTTTGATGGGGACAGTGTAGAGGGAGCTTTACTCTGTATCTAAACCGTGCTGTACCTGCCCTGGGAGTGTTTGATGGGGTCAGTAATTGTGCAATTTATTAAGTTCATTCTCTGAAGCCACAGCCTGTACAAATCTTTGCGAGGCCGCAGTTCCTATCGCCTTCTTCCTCCCGCCCCGCAGCCCAGCCGAAATCGCTGAGGCTCGCCCGCTGTGTGTCCTGGCGTCGGCTGTCCCACCATCGGTGGAAGGGCTTTGCACCATCGCATTCCCTTCCCAAACCCTCTGCCTTCCTCCCCCAAAACCGACCAGACGGTCACCCCACTCCCTGCTCGCTGTCTGAATTTCCTCCCCCGCTCTCTCTGTGCGCAGTGCTTTGGGAGATTTTATATGTGTAAGTTGCTGTGTTTATAAGCTACCTTACCCATTTTTTCCAAGGTGGTGTTGCTCGTTGTAACTGTCTGTTTAATTTTATCACAGAGACTCTCAAGACGACTTGGAACAGACAGAGTGTAATCTCGGTCCGAGTTCCGCCTGTCCACTTCAGCTTGTGCTATAGACTGCACTGCAACAAATGTTTTATTGCTGCTGTCGTAGTACAAAACAGTCGTCCCGTCGAAAGCATCTTGCCAAGATATATTGACCACTTTACGATCATGATATATGCATTCGCACTGTACATGGAACACGTGCAGATCTGAAAGAAACATACAAGAGAACGTCACAGGAGTGGAACTACGAAAAGACTTTCAGCTCATTCTGCCATCCGGGCCTTGGATCAGCAGCTTTGACCTGAGCGTTTATTGAAATCTGTGGTCTGGATCTCCTGTGGCATTGCTCCCGTTAAGTAAGATGATACAACAGGAGTGTTATCCATCTTAGGATCAGCTAGAGGCTAATTGCTGCTAGGCACATCTTAGGGTCAGCTAGAGGCAAATTGCTGTTAGGCACATCTTAGGGTCAGCTGGAGGCTAATTGCTGTTTGGCACATCTTAGGGTCAGCTAGAGAAGAATTGCTGTTCGACACATCTTCAGGTCAGTTAGAGGATAATTGCTGTTAAGACACATCTTCGGGTCAGTTAGAGGTCAATTGCTGGTGGGCACAGCTTTGGGCCAGTTAGAGGTCAATTGCTATTGGGCACATCTTCGGGTCAGTTAGTGGCTAATTGCTGTTGGGCACATCTTCGGGCCAGTTAGAGGTCAATTGCTTTTGGGCACATCTTCGGGTCAGTTAGAGCCCAATTGTTCTTTTTTTCAAAGACGCTACTTGTTAATTGCTGCGCTCCCCATTTTTACAGCTGTGATATCCTGTAGCTTGAACATGACAAAATCAGGCTCAAGTGCGGCAGGCACTTTCAAATGTGGCACCTTGAGGTGTGGCAGGCACACAATAGGTGCACAATATTATCACCTGATTGTTTTTTTCCGCCCCTCCCGCTGTTTAATCTTGGAGTGCTGAGGTTGATGAACTCCCACTACTGCGATCAGCCGTCTCGGTACAGACCGTGGAAGGAACGCGAGACCTTCTGCTGTGCATGAAATCTAGCCAACTGGTCAACAACAACAACCTGCATTTATCCGGCGCCTTTAACGTAGTAAAACGTCTCAAGGTGTTTCACAGGAGCGATTATCAAACAAAATTTGACACCGAGCCACATCAGGAGATATCAGGGACAGGCGACCAAAAGCTTGGCCAAAGAGGTCGGTTTTAAGGAGCTTCTTAAAGGAGGAGAGAGAGGCGGAGAGGCTCAGGGAGGGAATTCCAGAGCTCGGGCCCCGGCGCGGTCGCCAACGGTGATAGAGTAATCAGATACGATTAGCCAGAAGGAGGTCATTGAGTTCATTGCACTTGTCCCAGCTCTCTGAAATTCAGAGCTCTCTCCTTAGTCCCATTCCCCTGCACTTTGCCCCTGTGCTTTTAATTTTTCTTCTTCAAATATTAATCCATTTCCCTTTGAAAAGCCATTGGCCCTGAAATTTGCATCTCCGCTTGCCGCGGGGGTATGGATCGCGCGCGCACTTACCTACCGCGCCTGCCGTTGACCTCTTGGCCCACGGGGACTTCAGCTCCTGGGCCTCCTGCAGCTGCCGGCGCGCAGTGCTTGCGTATCCCAGGGGCGCAGTTAGTGCGATGCGTCCCCTGGGATCACGTGGACCATGGAGAGCCAATGGCAGCAGACCATCTTTCATTCATAGATTTGACAGGAAGACCTGTCAAATCTGTGAATTGAAATCGGCCCCAAAACAACAGCTAAACTTAAAATAAAATTTTTTAAAAACCATCACATTTATAAAATAACTATAAGTTAAATAAATTAACTACTTTAAACAAAAATTTAAATTTTTGAAAAAATTAAAATACTTTTTAACAGAGCTAAAAATAAACTTACCTTTCTTTAAAGTATCTAAAAAAGATAAACCTGTTGAAAATTTTTTTAAATTATAATTAATTAACCACTTACCTTGTTGAAAACGGGTCCTGCGCCTCCTTTTTAAAAGCGCAGGTTCTTCAATACTTACCCTCCCGTAGAAACCTGAAAAAAAACCTAAGTGTGCTGCGTGCGCGCTGCCTCTACCGCGCACGCGGTTCACCTCTGAACCGCCCCCTTCACCAGACCGGAAGTTCCGGTTTCCCGCGCATGCGCAGTGCATGCAGGAAAGCGGCACTTCAGGAGGCCGTACGGGTGAGTACAGAGCGCGTACTCACCCGGCAAGGGCCGAATTTTTGGCCCATTATGTGTTCTGCTTCCAGCATTATTTCTGGTAGAGCGTCCTATGTCCTAACAACCCTTTCTGTACTGAGCCCCGGACAAGTGGAAATCATTTTTACAATTTACTTTTATCAAAACCGCTCATAACTTTCAACCAGCTCCGGAAGTCCTTTGTTCTAATTAAAAGAACCCCAGATTCTCCAACCGACCCTCACACAACTGAAGCCCCTCACCTCTGGTTCTTTTCGTATTCCTTGCAGCCGGTACTGGGAGATTTTCAATTGTTACTCCACATTGGAGGCCCAGATTTAGATATGCGCTGTCTTCCACTGAGCGGAAGAGCAGCCAGCTAGAACGTTAACGCGAGCGAGGGTTTTTAATAACCCACTTACCACTCCAACCCTCGACCACTTCCAGAACAGAAACCACCGCCACGACAGCAGCCACCACCGTCCAGGTGCAGAGAGCTGGCATCTTGAAAGGATGACGATGGATCCCCGACCAAGTCTGGACTGAAGGTGCGAGTGATTGAAGTGAGCAGTCTGCTAAGACTTGCTGTGAATTCCTGACATACTAATACTTGGATTGTTATCCCGACTCCGCCCACCAAAGCTCTCAGATTGGAGTTTCCATCTCCAATTACATCTGTCAAGAATTAATTCACTTCTTCTTCCTCGTGCCTTTCTCGAAACTTCCATTAAAGGGATGGTTTCTGTTAAAGGGACAGTGTTGTAATAAGTGACTGCCGGGACACCCTTTGATGAGGCGTGTGTCGATCCTGTGCCACCTGTTGTGGTGAGTTGGGTTGGTCACCGGGGCCACTCCTGAGACCCACCAGTGAGTGCTCAAATTCACACTTGTCCGTGGCCCGAGGACCATCATTTGACAGCCATTGACTTGTCCTTCTTGCTCTTTGGTGGACCGTATGCGCTGCTCACGATGCGGTCTCCTCTACACTGGGGAGACCCAGACGCAGATTGGACGACCGCTTTGCGGAACACCTCCGCTCAGTCCGCAAGCGTGACCCCCCCCGAGCTTCCAGTCGCCTGTCGCTTTAATTCTCCGCTCCACTCCCACTCTGACCTCACCGTCCTCGGCCTCCGACACTGTTCCAACGGAGCTCAACGTAAGCTCGAGGGACAGCACCTCATCTTTCGATTGGGCCCTTTACAGCCTTCCGGACTCAACATCGAATTCAACAATTTCAGATCAGAACCTCTGCCCCCATTTTTTCGGCCGGCAGCTGTTGATAATTCTGCTGTTCCCACTTATACCTCCTCTAGACCCATCTATTGTTTCTTAACTTGTCCCATTACCCTCTCCTTTGGCCTCGCACCATCATCCCTTTTGTCATTTAATCTCTCCTGCCTTCCACCCAATCACAGACCGTCCCTTTTGTTCTTTCCTCCCCTCCCCCCTTTCCCTGCCTCCGCACTTATAGAGTAACATAGAAGATAGGAGCAGGAGTAGGCCATTCGGCCCCTCGCGCCTGCTCCGCCATTCGATGAGATCATGGCTGATCATCCAAACTCAGTACCCTGTCCCTGCCTTCTCCCCATATCCCTTGATACCTTTAGCTTTAAGAAATATATCTAACTCCTTCTTGAATATATTTCATGACTTGGCCTCAACTGCCTTCTGTGGTAGAGAATTCCACAGGTTCACCACTCTCTGGGTGAAGAAATTTTTCCTCATCTCAGTCCTAAATGGCTTACCCCTTATCCTTAGACTGTGACCCCTGGTTCTGGACTCTCCGACCATCGGGAACATTCTTCCTGCATCTGGTTTGTCCAGACCTGTCAGAATTTTATATGTTTCGATGAGCACTTGCTAAAAACCTGTCACATCTCCAACTTTTTCCAGTTCTGACGAAAGGTCATCGACCTGAAAGGGGTAGACCTTTTGTTATTCATTCATGGGATGTGGGTGTCGCTGGCAAGGCCAGCATTTATTGCCCATCCCCTAACTGCCCTCGAGCAGGTGGTGGTGAGCTGCCCTCTTGAACCGTTGCCTTCAGAGAGATCACTGGGAGCTGAGATTCTTCCCATGGACTCCAGGCAGGCTGGTGTCCCCCCATTGGCTCCTACCTCGACAAGGAGTGTAAGTTCAGCAGTGCTCCGTGACGAGAAGCACAGTGTTAGCTGTGAGACTCCAGCCGTGGCCCTTCGAGGTCTCTATGCCCTGCCCTGTCCTGTGTCGAAGCTTCGACTTCCGAGTAAGACTCTTGAAACATAAAGTATCGTCAAAGAAGGCTTTATTATTTACTTGCTTGCAAGGAGAATGCAACCGTAGTCAAATAGCTACGATGACACACTGAAAAATCACAGAAAATGGAACATTCTTATACACTGATAATACAAGCTTTCCATATCACATGACATGTTGTTTAAGGTAAGCTAAGTTAAAAGTTAGAAAAAATAGAAATGCCTTACGATGAGACTAACTAATCTCTACAGTAATTGGAGTCTGTCTGTCTGTTCTTCTTCTCCCACCAAGGCCAAGGCACCTGGCTGTTTACTTCACTAGTCCTTGGTTATCTCAAGTTGATTAGAAGAAGCCTTTTTGTTCTGTACTATGAGAACAACATCGTCTGCAAAGTTTAAATTCATCTCCATGAGAAGTCATAAACAACTTCTTTCTTTTCCCAAACAAGTCAGAGTCGGCCATTTTGTATCACTCTTTGCGTCTAGGAAGCCATTTTGTGTCCGAGACAAAAAATGCACTTCCACACCTGCCAACCTGTACCTCATCTCTCTGAACTTGGGTAAGGCAGGGGTTGTTTCCCGCCCGCGCTCTCAACCCAGTTCCTAGTGAATTTGACTCCAGGCCACAGAAGTGTCCACATCTCAGCACAAATTGGCAATCTTGCTCCAACAGGCCATGAGCAATGGCTGGGGTTAGAAACATCCACGTCAGTAGTGAGCACTCACGAGGTTGTGGGTGGGGGTGGGCGGTCACGTCCATAAGAGGGAAGGTTCCTTCTGCGATCTGGCGCAGTGACTGTCTTCCGTAAGCACAGAGGAAGTCTTCTTCTCGCCAACCCCCACCGCCCAAAGTTGGACCAAAGGAAGAGATCTTCAATTTAAAAATTAGAGCCAGACCTCTCGGGAGTGAAGTTGGGAAACACTTCTACACACAAAGAAGTTTGGAACTCTCTTCCACAAACGGCAATTGATGCTGGGGATCAATTGTTAATTTTAAATCTGAGATTGATCAATTTTTGTTAACCAAAGGTATTGAGGGATACAGGGCAAAGGCGGGGAGATGGAGTTAGGTCACAGATCAGCCATGTTCTCACTGAATGGCGGAACAGGCTCGAGGGGGCTGAACGGCCTCCTCCTGTTCCTAATGTAACAGGCTCGAGGGGGCTGAACGGCCTCCTCCTGTTCCTAATGTAACAGGCTTGAGGGGGCTGAACGGCCTCCTCCTGTTCCTAATGTAACAGGCTCGAGGGGGCTGAACGGCCTCCTCCTGTTCCTAATGTAACAGGCTCGAGGGGCTGAATGGCCTCCTCCTGTTCCTAATGTAACAGGCTCGAGGGGCTGAACGGCCTCCTCCTGTTCCTAATGTAACAGGCTCGAGGGGCTGAACGGCCTCCTCCTGCTCCTAATTCTTGTGTTCTAAGTGTGTTTGTCTGCAAGTGAATGGGTGAGCATGAGTCGGTGAGTAAGTACGTTTAAATTCTGTTCTTTCCTGAACAACTGGTTTCCTATATTGAACCGATGCCAAGTGACAGATGTGTTAGGATTGCAATGACGGGGATTGAGAAACAGACATCCAATGAGGCGTTCCGCTGGTGAGATTGGTTTACATCACTGGGGATAGAATGAAACGGCTTCAGTCAATGTGTTGAGACAGACTTGTGAAGGGAAGGTGTTCGATCCACGTACTTCGAGAGCTCCTGAGCTCGTTGACCAACATGGAACGTTGTGCCTTCCTGATCACCGCGCTCTCACTCACGACAGCGAGAGGAGTGGATATCGGTGAGTGCGTCGTGTGGAAAGGTCAGGGGGTGGCGGGGGCAGTTTGAGAGCTCCGCTCCTGGCGAGGAGCTGGAGGTGGGGGGGTTGTCAGAGAGATCGGTCTTTGCGGTGTTCCAGTCCTATCTCTGAGCTGCCCTCCTCTCCAGCCGGGGGGGTGGTGGAGGACGACCTGGCAAAATGACCCCATGCAAGATCGCAGGGAGGGCCGCGTGCTTTACGTTCAACGTGGGTACCTGGGTTGCAACCCAGTGCCGAGCGATATGGGCGAAAGTCTCCTGGCAGTGAGATTCTCCAAATGATGTTGAACGTGAAAGCTGGGGTGAATAAGTGGAAGTGGTCGATCTAGTTTTGTAACCTTATCCCAGTGTCTCTTTAATCTGAGAAGTCGCACAACACCAGGTTATAGTCCAACAGTTTTATTTAAAATTACAAGCTTTCGGAGCTGCTGCCCCTTCGTCAGGTAGAGGTACAATGAGGGAATCTACAGTATTACACAGTATATAAACACAGAAAGCAATGTGTCTGCAGAGATACAATCTTTCAGGGAGGCATTACATCAAAGACACATCAGAGCACAGCCAAGACAATGAGGTGGGTCACAGGGGGTCCAACGTGTCAAATCCTGCCGTCTGCAGTTGAGCTTTTAACCTTTTTTGGGGGGGGGGGGTTTTGGGGGTTTTTTTTTGTGTTTTTTTTTAAACTGGAAAGACAGTGGCCCAGAAATTAAACATGGATGGTTCCCGCGGGGGTAAGGATTCCCCGCGATATCGCACTCCGCGCCTACCTTTTTGTTTGGGGCCCACACGAACTTTAGTTTCAGAGCCTCTTCTTGTTGCAACCGCGCAGTGTGTGCGTGTCCCAGAGGCGCAATTAGTTCGTGCGAGCTCTGGGATCACGTGATTCAGTTAGAGCCAATGGCAGCACACCATCTTTCATTCATAGTTTTGACGGCAAGAGCTGTGAAAGCTATGAATACTACACCCCCCCAAAAGAACAGCTAAACCTCAATTAAATTTAAAAAAAAAGCCATCACATTAATAAAATAACTATAGTTAAATAAATTAACCACTTTAAACAAAAAATTAAATTTTTGAAAAAATTTAAAATCTTTTTAAAAGTTATAAAAATAAACTTACCTTTCTTTAAAGTCTCTAAAAAAGATAAACCTGTTGAAAAAAATTTAAAATAATACTTAATTAACTACTTACCTTGTTAAAAGGGGGTCCTACGCCTGCTTTCTTTGTGTAAAATCTTCACCACTTACCTGCGCGTTCAAACCTGAAAAAATAACTAAGTGCACTGCGTGCGCACAGCCTGTAGCGCGCACGCGGTTCACTTAGGAACCGCCCCCTTTGCAATTCACGAAGTGCCGGTTTCCCGCGCATGCGCAGTGCATGCAGGAAACCCGCAATTCGGGATCTAATACGCGAGAGTACACAGTGCGTACTCTCGCGTATTAGGTTTAATTTTCGGGCCCGTACCTCTGCAGACAAATTGCTTTCTGTGTTTATATATTGTGTAATAGATTCCCTCATTGTACCTTTACCTGACGAAGGAGCAGCGCTCCGAAAGCTTGTCATTTTAAATAAAACTGTTGGACTATAACCTGGTGTTGTGCGACTTCTCATTTTTGTCCACCCCAGTCCAACACCGGCATCTCCGCATCTTGATCTCTTTAATCTATCAGAGATCAGCCTCCGAGGGTGGCTGCTCATGATTGTGACCGTAAAGTTTATGTTTCAGTGACATCTCGCACCCACAGAGGGTAAACTCGTCCCATTTAGTGCCTCCATTGCAGTGCTTCGTGTCAGGAATTTGAGTTCGGAGGCCGGTGCGTGTGATTTCTGGTCCGTGTGATTTTCACCGTGTATCTTACAATTAAAATTAGTGGACGAGGAATTGTGCGAGTCACAAGTTGCACTCTGGAGTTTAGGAGAATGAGAGGTGATCTCATTCAAACGTATAAGATTCTGAGGGGGGATTGACAGGGTAGATGCTGAGAGGCTGTTTCCCCCCTGGCTGGGGAGTAACATAGAAGATAGGAGCAGGAGTAGGCCATTCGGCCCCTCGAGCCTGCTCCGCCATTCGATGAGATCATGGCTGATCATCCAAATTCAGTACCCTGTCCCTGCTTTCTCCCCATATCCCTTGATCCCTTTAGCCTTAAGAAATATATCTAACTCCTTCTTGAATATATTTAATGAATTGGCCTCAACTGCCTTCTGTGGTAGAGAATTCCACAGGTTCACCACTCTCTGGGTGAAGAAATTCCTCCTCATCTCAGTCCGAAATGGCTTACCCCTTATCCTTAGACTGTGACCCCTGGTTCTGGAATCCCCCATCATCGGGAACATCCTTCCTGCATCTCGTCTGTCTAGTCCTGTTAGAATTTTATAAGTTTCAATGAGATCCCCTCTCATTCTTCTAAACTCCAGCGAATATAAGCCTAATCGACCCAATCTCTCTTCATACGTCATTCCTGCCATCCCAGGTATCAGTCTGGTGAATCTTCGCTGCACTCCCTGCATGGCAAGAACATCCTTCCTCAGATAAGGTGACCAAAACTGCACACAGTACGCAAGGTGTGGTCTCACCAAGGCCCTGTACAACTGCAGCAAGACATCCCTGTTCCTATACTCAAACCCTTTCGCTATGAAGGCCAACATACCATTTGCCTTCTTCACCGCCTGCTGCACCTGCATGCTTACCTTCAGCGGCTGGTGCACAAGGACTCCCAGATCTCGTTGCACTTCCCCTTCTCCCAATCTATTGCCGTTCAGATAATAGTCTGCCTTCCTGTTTTTGCCACCAAAGTGGATAACCTCGCATTTATCCACATTATAATGCATCTGCCATGCATCTGCCCAATCACCCAACCTGTCCAAATCATCCTGGAGTTTCTCTGCATCCTCCTCACAGCACACAGAGTCTAGAACCAGGGGGTCACAGTCTCAGGATAAGGGGTCGGCCATTTAGGACTGAGATGAGGAGGAATTTCTTCACTCAGAGGGCGGTGAATCTTTGGAATTCTCTACCCCAGAGGGCTGTGGAGGCTCAGTCGTTGAGTATATTCAAGGCTGAGATCGATAGATTTTTGGACTCTAGGGGAATCGAGGGATAAGGAGATTTGGGAGGGAAAGTGGAGTTGAGGTCGAAGATCAGCCATGATCTTATTGATTGGTGGAGCAGACTCGAGGGGCCGAATCGCCTCCTTCCGTGCTGTGAATCTCTATGATTCTATCTCCGCGCTGTTCTCCTCTCTCGCTGGGTGGTGGTGTGGGGGGGTGGGGCGAGCGACCTGGCAAAATGACCCCAGGTAAGATCGCAGGGAGGGCCGCGCGGTTTGCGTTCCCCGTGGGCACCTGGGTTTCGATCCAGCGCCGAGCGCTGGGGCAA
Source organism: Squalus acanthias (assembly GCA_030390025.1). Classification (NCBI taxonomy): domain Eukaryota; kingdom Metazoa; phylum Chordata; class Chondrichthyes; order Squaliformes; family Squalidae; genus Squalus; species Squalus acanthias. The sequence goes on from JASTWF010000085.1 coordinate 1,258,591, forward strand.
AAGTCTCCTCTCACTGTCGGCTCTGAGGGCCCGACCGTGAAATGAGCTCGGGCGGGGCAACAGTCGCGGCCCGGTTCCTGGTCGGGGCGCGAAACGCGGAGCGCGTGTGGGGAGACGGTCAGGGTCGGCCTTCAGTCCTTCCTGCTCCGCTCCGAGAGATTCTCCAAAAAAGGAGGCAGGTCGACGGGTCATCCAGCGCACTGCGGTTTGGGAGGCTCAAGATCGTCAGGAAAAGGCCCTCGCGCTTAAATCACATGGAAAACAGTCACCGCCCTTTGAAGTCATTCCTTGCGCGTGAAGCCCTCGGCCAGGTTTTGGAGAGACAGGAGATGGTGCGATAGAAATACAAATGTCTCATTTCTTTGTGATTTGTCTCCTGTTTTCCCCTCCCTAGAAGTGGAAAAAATCTCTGGCAGGCTGTATTACGGTTACACTCCGGATTCAGAAACAAACGTAGACATCTTCAGCGTCAATTCCACTCCCTTCATGGTCTACGATTATGGGGCGCAGAGCTTCATCATAAACCGGAAAGTGACAGACGGGATCGAGGAGCTGGGTCAGCAACAAGTGACTTACTTTAGAGAGAGGGCACGCGGCTTCCAGTCTCGGCTGCGGGTCATCACCAGGGAGATGATAAGGCTGACCGGCGCCACCAGAATCCCCAGCAGTAAGTCGCTTTTAAAAGCTACTCGCAATGACAGTGGACACTAACATTACTAACATTCAGTGACGCAGGCAGGGTGAGACGTGGGTTCCAGTCCTGTCCACTTGGAGCACTGTGCACAGTTCTGCTCTCCATATACCTTGGTTAGACCACACTTGGAGCACTGTGCACAGTTCTGGTCTCCATATACCTTGGTTAGACCGCAGTTGGAGCACTGTGCACAGTTCTGGTCTCCATATACCTTGGTTAGACTGTACTTGGAGCACCATGCACAGTTCTGGTCTCCATATACCTTGGTTAGACCACACTTGGAGCACCGTGCACAGTTCTGGTCTCCATATACCTTGGTTAGACCACACTTGGAGCACCGTGCACAGTTCTGGTCTCTGTATACCTTGGTTAGACCGCACTTGGAGCACCGTGCACAATTCTGGTCTCCATATAACTTGGTTAGACCACACTTGGAGCACTGTGCACAGTTCTGGTCTCCATATACCTTGGTTAGACCACACTTGGAGCACTGTGCACAGTTCTGGTCTCCATATACCTTGGTTAGACCACACTTGGAGCACTGTGCACAGTTCTGGTCTCCATATACCTTGGTTAGACCACACTTGGAGCAAAACCGTTGCATATAATACACCCGATTAGATCTAAGCACACACGTGTTTATTCCCTTACTTTAAGATTAAGCGATAATAAGCCAACACTACAGACGTACTAACACCAGTGAGTGGTCAGTTCGGCGATGACGAGACGTACAACTTTAACTGGCAATTGATCAAGTTGCCCCTCAACTGCAGCAGCTCCGCGTGTCTTTTTACAGCATCTTTTATAATATCTTAAAATTTGGCGACCCTCCCACTGCCTACGTGTCCCAAACTATACGAATAATGGTCAATAGTTGTTTTTCTCTTCCTCTTTATCAGTCGGTCAGTCAGTGGGCCGCAAGGCCGGTTACATTCCAAAGTCTAAAGAAAGGTTGTAAGGACAATCCTAGTAACTATGGGCTGGATTTTGCCAGCCCTGGGGAGGCGGGTTTGGAGGCGGGACTGCCCGGAAAATGGCAGAATCTGGGGGCGGGTTCCCAACCCGCCTCCGTGCCATCTTGCCAGGAGGCGGGTAGCTGTCCCGGGCCGGGTCCTGTCTCCTTAACAGGTAGTTAACGGGCAGAAAATAGGATTATCCCCTTTTTGCCCTCACAAGTGCGGGCTTCCCGAAGGCTGCGAACCCCGCCAGGGTCACCGAGGTGAGCAGTGGGTCTGCGGGGTCCAAAAGTGTGCTGTGAAGGTGAGTGATGGGTGCAAGTGTGGAGAGGTGAGTATCTGAGGTGAGTGCAAAGTGTTAGAAAAAGTGTACTTACCTTTGTTTCTTCCTGCAGGCTTCAACAGTTGGGGATGTGGAGAGTATCGCACCTCCGCGGCAGAGATGACAGATGGCCGTTGCATTCTCCAATGCAACAACCATCTAATTTCTACAAAAGAAAGAGGTTCGATGAGGTCTTGAATTCAAGAACTCATCAAACTTCAGAGAACGTCAGTGTTTGACAGCTTCACAGAGCAGTCAAACGATGACAATTCATCTGTCAAAAGTTTTTGACAGATGAAACGTCATACGCTGACGTGCTCTGCAACCGGCTTCCCCTTAATCGACCTGCTCAGCCCGCTGGGTGGGCTTAACAAGGTCAATCAAGGGAAAAGAGCGCGGGTTGGCCAGAAGTTGATGGAGGCGGGACTAAAACCCGACAAGTGGGAGTCCCGCCTCCAAAAGCTCCCCATTGAGAAAATCACCCTCTACAGTTTAACATCAGTGGTGGGTAAAGTTTTAGAAACAATAATCAAGGAAAAAATTAACGGGCACTTGGAGAGGTTTAAGCTAATTAAGGAGAGCCAGCATGGGTTTGTAAAAGGCAGATCGTGTTTGACTAATCTAATTGAATTTTTTGATGAAGTAACAGGGAGGATTGATGAAGGGAATGCAATGGATGTTGTCTACATGGATTTTCGGAAGCGTTTGACAAAGTACCACATAGAAGGCTGGTTAACAAAATTGAGGCTCATGGTATGGGTGGGTCAGTGGCAGCTTGGATAAGGAATTGGCTTAAGGACAAAAAACAGTGAGTTGTGGTAAATGGCTGTTTTTCAGACTGGAGGATGGTAGACAGTGGTGTTCCCCAAGGGTCAGTGCTGGGGCCACTGTTTTTTTTGATATATATAAATGACCTGGATATTGGAATACAGAGTAGAATTTCTAAATTTGCCGATGACACCAAACTTGGGGGGTGTTGCAAACAGTGAGGATGATACCAATCGACTGTAACAGGACATAGAAAGGCTAGCAGAATGGGCAGACAAGTGGCAGATGGAATTTAATACTGAGAAGTGTGAGGTGCTGCATTTTGGCAGAAGGAACAGGGAGGGGCAATGTACACATAATGGCACAGTTTTAAAGAGTGTGCAGGGACAGAGGGACCTGGGAGTTAATGTGCATAGGTCCCTGAAGGTGGCAGGACATATTGAGAGTGTGGTTAGCAAAGCATATGGGATCTTGGGTTTCATAAATAGAGGTACTGAGTACAAAAGTAGAGAAGTTATGTTGTACCTTTATAAAGGCTGTTCCCACTCGTTGATGGTACAAGGACTAGGGGGACACAGATTTAAGGTTTTGGGCAAGAGATACAGGGAGGATGTGAGGAAGACATTTTTTACGCAGCGAGTGGTGAGGACCTGGAACTCGCTGCTGAGGGAAGTGGTGGAAGTGGAGACACTCAATGTTTTCAAGGGGAGACTGGATAGGCACTCGAGGGGAATAAACTTGCAGGGCTATGGGGATAGAGCGGGGGAAATGGGACTGACTGGATTGCTCTACAGAGAGCCGGCACGGACTCGATGGGCCGAATGGCCTCCTCCTGTTCCTAATGTAACGGACTCGATGGGCCGAATGTTTCCCAAGGTGTTCTTTATCTGTCAACAGTTTTCATACAAAGTTCTCACAGGAATCAACGTCCGAGCATCCCGAAGCATGCTGGTATATTAAATTTGGTGAACTGTTAAAGTTTGGTCAAGTTACAGCAAATTTGACAGCAAATTACATATTCTCACAAGCCGGTGTCACAGTTAACCAGATCGCATCTGTTACAGAAAAGCCGCAGTTAGACATCTACACCGAGGGAACCTACGCACCGCGGCAGTCGAACATCCTGTACTGCTATGCCGAGAAATTCTACCCGTACGAAATTGAGATGAAGTTCCTAATCAACGGGAGGCCTTTCAATGGGCCGGTCCATTCATTCCCGATCGTGGTTGGGACAGACTGGATGTTTAACACCTTCAAATACATCAGAATTGAGCCACGAGATGGGGACACCTACAGCTGCCAAGCAGATCACATCAGTCTCGATAAACCGCTAACGGTTTCGTTGGGTATGTCAAGTGTTCAGTGACTGCATTTGGAAAATACACAGGATCAGAGGGTGGGACACCCCTCTGTAAATACTGACACACTCCCCGGGACCCCCCTGTAAATACTGACACACTTCCGGGGACCCCCTGTAAATACTGACACTCTCCCGGGGACCCCCTGTAAATACTGACACTCTCCCGGGGACCCCCTGTAAATACTGACACACTCCCCGGGACGCCCCTGTAAATACTGACACACTCCCGGGGACCCCCTGTAAATACTGACACTCTCCCGGGGACCCCCTGTAAATACTGACACACTCCCGGGGACTCCCTGTAAATACTGACACAGTCCCGGGGACCCCCTGTAAATACTGACACTCTCCCGGGGACCCCCTGTAAATACTGACACTCTCCCGGGGACTCCCTGTAAATACTGGCACACTCCCTGGGGACCCCCTGTAAATACTGACACTCTCCCGGGGACCCCTTGTAAATACTGACACACTCCCGGGGACCCCCTGTAAATACTGACACACTCCCGGGGACCCCCTGTAAATAGTGAGACACTCCTGAGGACTCCCTGTAAATACTGACACACTCCCGGGGACTCCCTGTAAATACTGACACACTCCTGGGGACACCCGGTAAATACTGACACACTCCCCGGAGACCCCCTGTAAATACTGACACACTCCCCGGGGACCCCCTGTAAATACTGACACACTCCCGGGGACCCCCTGTAAATGCTGACACACCCCCGGGGACCCCCTGTAAATACTGACACACTCCCGGGGACCCCCTGTAAATGCTGACACACCCCCGGGGACCCCCTGTAAATACTGACACACTCCCGGGGACCCCCTGTAAATACTGACACACCCCCGGGGACCCCCTGTAAATACTGACACACTCCCGGGGACCCCCTGTAAATACTGACACACTCCCCGGGACCCTCTGTACATACTGACACACTCCCCGGGACCCCCTGTAAATACTGACACACTCCCGGGGACCCCCTGTAAATACTAACACACTCCCCGGGACCCTCTGTTAATACTGACACACTCCCGGGGACCCCCTGTAAATACTGACACACTCCCGGGGACCCCCTGTAAATACTGACACACTCCCGGGGACCCCCTGTAAATACTGACACACTCCCGGGGACCCCCTGTAAATACTGACACACTCCCGGGGACCCCCCTGTAAATACTGACACACTCCCGGGGACCCCCCTGTAAATACTGACACACTCCCGGGGACCCACTGTAAATACTGACACACTCCCTGGGGAACCCCTGTAAATACTGACTCACTCCCGGGGACCCCCTGTAAATACTGACACACTCCCGGGGACCGCCCTGTAAATACTGACGCTCTCCCGGGGACCCCCCTGTAAATACTGACACACTCCCGGGGAACCCCCTGTAAATACTGATCCACTCCCAGGGACCCCCTGTAAATACTGACACACTCCCGGGGACCCCCTGTAAATACTGACACACTCCCAGGGACCCTCTGTAAATACTGACACACTCCCAGGGACCCACTGTAAATACTGACACTCTCCCGGGGACCCCCTGTAAATACTGACACACTCCCCGGGGACCCTCTGTAAATACTGACACACTCCCGGGACCCCCCTGTAAATACTGACACACTCCCGGGGACCCCCTGTAAATACTGATCCACTCCCGGGGACCCCCTGTAAATACTGACACACTCCCCGGGGACCCCCTGTAAATACTGACACACTCCCGGGGACCCCCTGTAAAAACTGACACACTCCCGGGGACCCCCTGTAAATACTGACACACTCCCCGGGGACCCTCTGTAGATACTGACACACTCCCGGGGACCCCCTGTAAATACTGACACACTCCCGGGGACCCCCTGTAAATACTGATCCACTCCCGGGGACCCCCTGTAAATACTGACACACTCCCGGGTACCCCCTGTAAATACTGACACACTCCCGGGGACCCCCTGTAAATACTGACACTCTCCCGGGGACCCCCTGTAAATACTGACACACTCCCCGGAGACCCCCTGTAAATACTGACACACTCCCCGGGGACCCCCTGTAAATACTGACACACTCCCGGGGACCCCCTGTAAATGCTGACACACCCCCGGGGACCCCCTGTAAATACTGACACACTCCCGGGGACCCCCTGTAAATGCTGACACACCCCCGGGGACCCCCTGTAAATACTGACACACTCCCGGGGACCCCCTGTAAATACTGACACACCCCCGGGGACCCCCTGTAAATACTGACACACCCCCGGGGACCCCCTGTAAATACTGACACACTCCCCGGGACCCTCTGTACATACTGACACACTCCCCGGGACCCCCTGTAAATACTGACACACTCCCGGGGACCCCCTGTAAATACTAACACACTCCCCGGGACCCTCTGTTAATACTGACACACTCCCGGGGACCCCCTGTAAATACTGACACACTCCCGGGGACCCCCTGTAAATACTGACACACTCCCGGGGACCCCCTGTAAATACTGACACACTCCCGGGGACCCCCTGTAAATACTGACACACTCCCGGGGACCCCCCTGTAAATACTGACACACTCCCGGGGACCCCCCTGTAAATACTGACACACTCCCGGGGACCCACTGTAAATACTGACACACTCCCTGGGGAACCCCTGTAAATACTGACTCACTCCCGGGGACCCCCTGTAAATACTGACACACTCCCCGGGACCCCCTGTAAATACTGATCCACTCCCAGGGACCCCCTGTAAATACTGACACACTCCCGGGGACCCCCTGTAAATACTGACACACTCCCAGGGACCCTCTGTAAATACTGACACACTCCCAGGGACCCACTGTAAATACTGACACTCTCCCGGGGACCCCCTGTAAATACTGACACACTCCCCGGGGACCCTCTGTAAATACTGACACACTCCCGGGACCCCCCTGTAAATACTGACACACTCCCGGGGACCCCCTGTAAATACTGATCCACTCCCGGGGACCCCCTGTAAATACTGACACACTCCCCGGGGACCCCCTGTAAATACTGACACACTCCCGGGGACCCCCTGTAAAAACTGACACACTCCCGGGGACCCCCTGTAAATACTGACACACTCCCCGGGGACCCTCTGTAGATACTGACACACTCCCGGGGACCCCCTGTAAATACTGACACACTCCCGGGGACCCCCTGTAAATACTGATCCACTCCCGGGGACCCCCTGTAAATACTGACACACTCCCGGGTACCCCCTGTAAATACTGACACACTCCCGGGGACCCCCTGTAAAAACTGACACACTCCCGGGGACCCCCTGTAAATACTGACACACTCCCGGGGACCCCCCTGTAAATACTGACACACTCCCGGGGACCCCCTGTAAATACTGACACACTCCCGGGGACCCCCTGTAAATACTGACACACTCCCCGGGGACACCCTGTAAATACTGACACACTCCCCGGGGACTCCTATCTTCAGTAGTCTCTATCCTATATTTCCAATGCATTGCCGCCCAGGGGAAAACCTATCAGAAAACAAATGTTATTAATGAGCAAGACATGACAGCACCTCAACCAATACTAAATGAAATATCGAATACACTGTGCTCACCTTGTGCCGGACTGACTGTCTGAGAGAAATCCGGTCCTGGGATCGGCAGAACTCTGCTTGGAAATCGATAGTCCGTCCAATAACCAAAGAATCATAGACGCTTACGGCACAGAAGGAGGCCATTCGGCCCATCGTGTCCGTGCCGGCCAACAAAGAGCTCTCCGGCCTAATCCCACTGTCCAGTTCTCGGTCCGTAGCCCTGTAGGTTACGGCGCTTCGAGTGCCTATCCAAGTACTTTTTAAATGTGATGAGGGTTTCTGCCTCGACCGCCCTTTCAGGCAGTGAGTTCCAGACCCCCACCACCCTCTGGGTGAAAAAAGTTCTCCTCAACTCCCCTCTAATCCTTCTCCCAATGACTTTAAATCTCTGCCCCCCTGGTTACTGACCTCTCTGCTCAGGGAAATAGGTCCTTCCTATCCACTCTATCCAGGCCCCCTCATCATTTTATACACCTCAATTAAATCTCCCCTCAGCCTCCTCTGTTCCAAAGAAAACAACCCCAGCCTCTCCGATCTTTCCTCATCGCTAAAATTCTCCAGCCCCGGCAACATTCTCGTAAATCTCCTCTGTACCCTCTCTAGTGCGATCACATCTTTCCTGTAATGTGGTGACCAGAACTGTACGCAGTCCTCCAGCTGTGGCCTAACTAGTGTTTTCTACAGTTCAAGCATAACCCCCCTGCTCTTGTATTCTATGCCTTGGCTAATAAAGGCAAGTATCCCGTATGCCTTCTTAACCACCTTATCTACCTGTCCTGCTACCTTCGGTGATCTGTGGACCTGCGCTCCAAGGTCCCTCTGTTCCTCCACATATCCAAGTACTTTTTAAATGTGACGAGGGTTTCTGGCCTCGACCACCCTTTCAGGCAGTGAGTTCCAGACCCCCCACCGCCCTCTGTGTGAGAAGCGTTCTCCTCCACTCCCCTCTAATCCTTCTCCCAGTTCTTTGAAGAATGTGGCTGCACCTCACTGCTGTGCGTGATTCGAATGGTGAAGACCGTCGAATACATGCCACAGAAACAAAGGATGATTTGCTCTGTTCTGAATTTCTCCACAGCTCAGCCACCTCTGACGCCCTACTCTGGGACCATTGTCTGCGCTCTGGGAGTTGTTGCAGGAGTCATCGGATTGGCGATAACGCTGTACCTGATCACTAAAATATACAATCGGTGAGTTGCTTCCCCTTTCTGACTTTCTGCGACTCGGCCGTTCCCTCATTCTCTCAGCGTCCGGGCACTTAGAAAGCGACGGCTTCAAATGATGTCTCGTGAATTCTTTTACAGGCGGGGAAATCTTTGCCCCGGACGGTCGCGTCAACGGACGACCAAGAATAGAAACATCACTGCTAAAGGTCGGTGCAATTAATCCCCCTGATAATCCCAGCAATTGTAACCGGCATGGTCCTGCTCACCAGACACAGCGCTGCTTTATGACCAAGTGCCTGGAAGAGTAAACCTGTCGCAAGTGACGCGAGACATTGTTCAACTGTCCTTATTCCACCAAACAAGCACTCATTGAAACCTCGTAGATTAACTCCATAAGGAGGGACACAAATCCAGTAGATAATGGACACAAGTCCGCCGCAAGACTCCAACACCAACTGGCAATAAATTGTCAGTGTTTAATGGGAGTGTTTGATGGGACAGTGTAGAGGGAGCTTTACTCTGTATCTAACCCGTGCTGTACCTGCCCTGGGAGTGTTTGATGGGACAGTGTAGAGGGAGCTTTACTCTGTATCTATCCCGTGCTGTACCTGCCCTGGGAGTGTTTGATGGGGACAGTGTAGAGGGAGCTTTACTCTGTATCTAACCCCGTGCTGTACCTGCCCTGGGAGTGTTTGATGGGACAGTGTAGAGGGAGCTTTACTCTGTATCTAACCCGTGCTGTACCTGCCCTGGGAGTGTTTGATGGGGACAGTGTAGAGGGAGCTTTACTCTGTATCTAACCCGTGCTGTACCTGCCCTGGGAGTGTTTGATGGGGACAGTGTAGAGGGAGCTTTACTCTGTATCTATCCCGTGCTGTACCTGCCCTGGGAGTGTTTGATGGGGACAGTGTAGAGGGAGCTTTACTCTGTATCTAACCCCGTGCTGTACCTGCCCTGGGAGTGTTTGATGGGGGCAGTGTAGAGGGAGCTTTACTCTGTATCTAACCCCGTGCTGTACCTGCCCTGGGAGTGTTTGATGGGACAGTGTAGAGGGAGTTTTACTCTGTATCTAACCCGTGCTGTACCTGCCCTGGGAGTGTTTGATGGGACAGTGTAGAGGGAGCTTTACTCTGTATCTAACCCCTGCTGTACCTGCCCTGGGAGTGTTTGATGGGGACAGTGTAGAGGGAGCTTTACTTTGTATCTAACCCGTGCTGTACCTGCCCTGTGAGTGTTTGATGGGACAGTGTAGAGGGAGCTTTACTCTGTATCTAACCCGTGCTGTACCTGCCCTGGGAATGTTTGATGGGGACAGTGTAGAGGGAGCTTTACTCTGTATCTAACCCGTGCTGTACCTGCCCTGGGAGTGTTTGATGGGACAGTGTAGAGGGAGCTTTACTCTGTATCTAACCCGTGCTGTACCTGCCCTGGGAGTGTTTGATGGGGACAGTGTAGAGGGAGCTTTACTCTGTATCTAACCCGTGCTGTACCTGCCCTGGGAGTGTTTGATGGGACAGTGTAGAGGGAGCTTTACTCTGTATCTAACCCGTGCTGTACCTGCCCTGGGAATGTTTGATGGGGACAGTGTAGAGGGAGCTTTACTCTGTATCTAACCCGTGCTGTACCTGCCCTGGGAGTGTTTGATGGGACAGTGTAGAGGGAGCTTTACTCTGTATCTAACCCGTGCTGTACCTGCCCTGGGAGTGTTTGATGGGGACAGTGCAGAGGGAGCTTTACTCTGTATCTAACCCGTGCCGTACCTGCCCTGGGAGTGTTTGATGGGGACAGTGTAGAGGGAGCTTTACTCTGTATCTAACCCGTGCTGTACCTGCCCTGGGAGTGTTTGATGGGACAGTGTAGAGGGAGCTTTACTCTGTATCTAACCCGTGCTGTACCTGCCCTGGGAGTGTTTGATGGGGACAGTGCAGAGGGAGCTTTACTCTGTATCTAACCCGTGCCGTACCTGCCCTGGGAGTGTTTGATGGGACAGTGTAGAGGGAGCTTTACTCTGTATCTAACCCTAGATTTTAACACCGAATGTGAAAAAATTCTGTCTCCCAGCAACAGTGTGCATCACCTTGTAGAACAAACACCGACCGCCTTTAAAACACCTTTACAGCAGTTTCGTTTTCAAGATATACGATTTAATAAAAACTTTTGTCATCTGCTTTTTCTTCAGATCAGACTTAATTTGGAGGAGAGACCGACCCTCTTCACCTGCGCTGGCTTTATGGGTCTTTCTGTGTCACATAACATTATGCTAAATATTAATTGGGGAGCCATTGATTGTTGGTGGTGTGTTTTTAGATCGTAACCAAAATACTTAAAAAGTGACTGGGGGGAATCTGCTGTGCCTACTCTCAAAATGATCAATAAACAGAATTGCACCAATCTTGTGGTTTCTCGGTCAATGCCTCTGTTGTGATAGCCAATGGTGAAGGATGTGGACGACACTAAGCTCTACCTCTCTGGTGGCTCGCTCGGCCCCGCCACATGTCTGTGTTCGGCTGGCTGTCCCGCGAAGGGCGAAACGGGATAAGTGACCAAATCATCCGGTTTTGGTGACATTGGCCAGGACACCAGGCCCCACCCATTGCTTTCAATAAATGGTATAAATTTATCGGATCAGACAGCACAGGAGGAGGCCATTCGGCCCATCGTGCCTGTGCCGGCTCTTTGAACGAGCTCTCCAATCAGTCCCACTCCCCCCTGCTCTTTCCCCACAGCCCGGCACATTTTTCCCCTTCAAGTATTTCTCCAATTCCCCTTTTGAAAGTTACTATTGAATCTGCTCCCACCGCCCTATCAGGTAGCGCGTTCCAGATCACAACAACTCGCTGCGTAAAAACATTCTCCTCATCTCCCCCTCTGGTTCTTTTACCGATTATCTTCAATCTGTGTCCTCTGGTTACCCACCCTCCTGCCACTGGGAACAGTTTCTCCTTATTTACTCCATCAAAACCCTTCATGATTTTGAACACCTCTATTAAATTTCCCCTTAACCTTCTCTGCTCCAAGGAGAACAATCCCAGCTTCTCCAGTCTCTCCACATCACTGAAGTCCCTCATCCCTGGAACCATTCTGGTAAATCTCCCCTTAACCTTCTCTGCTCTAAGGAGAACAACCCCAGCTTCTCCAGTCTCTCCACGTCACTGAAGTCCCTAATCCCTGGTACCATTCTGGTCAATCTCCTCTGCACCCTCTCCAAGGCCTTGACATCCTTCCTAAAGTGCGGTGCCCAGAATTGGACACAATACTCCAGCTGGGGCCCAAACAGTAATTTATAAAGGGTTTAGCGGAACATCCTTGCTTCTCTACTCGATGTCTCTGTTGATAAAGCCCAGGATCCCGGGGGCCTTTTTAACAGCCTTCTCAACATGTCCTGCCACCTTCGAAGACTTGTGTACTGCCACCCCCAGGACTCTCTGTTCATCCACACCCTTTAAAATTGTACCATTTAGTTCATATTTGCCTCTCCTCGTTCTCCCGACCAAACTGTATCACTTCACACTTCTCTGCGTTAAATTTCATCAAGAAGGAGATGAAGACAAATAGGAAAGAAAAGGGGAAGATCATTGATGAACTAATCAATCTGAAGAGAGGATAAAGTCCCTGGTCCGGATGGATTGCATCCGTGCATATTAGGAGAAATTAGGGAAGAGATAGCGGAGGCACTGTTACATTTATATAAAGTTTCATTGGAAACGGGAATAGTGCCAGAGGACTGGCGGACAGCTAATGTGATTCTTATATATAAAAAGGGGGAGAGAACAAGTCCAAGGAACTATAGACCAGTTAGCTTACCATCAGTGGTAGGAAGAAGGAGGAGAGGCAATATAAACTAAAGGGTACAATCCTAAAGGGGGTGCAGGAGCAGAGAGACCTGGGGGTATATGTACACAAATCGTTGAAGGTGGCAGGGCAGGCTGAGAAAGCGGTTAAAAAAACTTACGTGCTACTGGGCTTCATAAATAGAGGCACAGAGTATAAAAGCAAGGAAGTTATGATGAACCTTTATAAAACACTGGTTCGGCCTCAACTGGAGTATTGTGTCCAATTCTGGGCACCGCACTTTAGGAAGGATGTGAAGGCCTTAGAGAGGGTGCGGAAAAGATTTACAAGAATGATTCCAGGGATGAGGGACTTCAGTGATGTGGAGAGACTGGAGAAGCTGGGATTGTTCTCCTTAGAGCAGAGAAGGTTAAGGGGAGATTGACCAGAATGGTACCAGGGATGAGGGACTTCAGTGACATGGAGAGACTGGAGAAGCTGGGGTTGTTCTCCTTAGAGCAGAGAAGGTTAAGGGGAGATTGACCAGAATGGTACCAGGGATGAGGGACTTCAGTGATGTGGAGAGGTTGGAGAAGCTGGGGTTGTTCTCCTTAGAGCAGAGAAGGTTGAGAGGAGATTTGATAGAGGTGTTCAAAATCATGAGGGGTCTGGACAGAGTAGATAGAGAGAAACTGTTCCCATTGGCGGAAGGGTCGAGAACCAGAGGACACAGATTTAAGGTGATTGGCAGAAGAACCAAAGGTGACATGAGGAAAAACTTTTTTACGCAGCGAGTGGTTAGGATCTGGAATGCGCTGCCTGAAAGGGTGGTGGAGGCAGATTCAATCGTAGCTTTCAAAAGGGAATTGGATAAGTACCTGAAGGAAATTTTTTTTTGCAGGGCTACGGGGAAAGGGCAGGGGAGTGGGACTAGCTGAAGTACTCTTGCAGAGAGCCGGCATGGGCTCGACGGGCCGAATGGCCTCGCTCTGTGCTGCAACTGTTCTATAATGGAATCCTCACTCAAAGATGCAATAGAAAAACATCTAGAATCTAGAAACTGAAAATATAATAATGAGTAGTCAGCACGGATTCCTAAAGGGAAGGTCATGCTTGACCAACCTTAATGAAAACTTGGAAGAAGTACCAGAAAGGGTAGATAAGGGTAATGTAGTAGACGTAATATATTTGGATTTCCAAAAAAGCCTTCGATAAGCTAGCACACAGCAGACACATCAGAACATGTGGAGTCAGGGGACAAGTAGCAGAATGGGTATCGAGCTGTCCCCAAACCAGACAAGAGAGAGTAGGGATTAAAGGCAGCTACTCAGATTGGGAAATGGTGGGAAGCGGTGTTCCACAAGGATCGGTGCTGGGACCATCTGTTGTTCACCATCTACCTAAACGATTTGGACTGGGGGATCGGCAGTACAGTTTCAAAATTGGCGGATGACACCAGATTGAGGAGTGTAATAAATACCGAGGAGGCCTGCGACAAAACACAAAAAGACATCAATAACCTTGCAGACTGGGCGTGTAAATGGCAAATGGACTTCAACATAGATGAGTGCGAGGTAATACGTTTTGGTCAGAAGGATAAGGAGGCCACATTCTCCTTGGATAATAAGAGTCTGAATGGGGTAGAGGAACAGAGGGATCTAGGGGCTCAGATACACAGATCACGACAAGTCACGAAACAGGTTAATAAGACCATAGAAAAAGCAAACAAAGCACTTGGGTTCATTTTAGAGGGATAGAGTTGAACAGCAGAGAACTTATGTTAAACTTGTATCGGACCTTGGTTAGACCACACTTGGAGCACTGTGCACAGTTCTGGTCTCCGTATACCTTGGTTAGACCACACTTGGAGCACTGTGCACAGTTCTGGTCTCCGTATACCTTGGTTAGACCACACTTGGAGCACTGTGCACAGTTCTGGTCTCCATATACCTTGGTTAAACCACACTTGGAGCACTGTGCACAGTTCTGGTCTCCGTATACCTTGGTTAGACCACACTTGGAGCACCGTGCACAGTTCTGGTCTCCATATACCTTGGTTAGACCACACTTGGAGCACCGTGCACAGTTCTGGTCTCCATATACCTTGGTTAGACCGCACTTGGAGCACTGTGCACAGTTCTGGTCTCCGTATACCTTGGTTAGACCACACTTGGAGCACCGTGCACAGTTCTGGTCTCCATATACCTTGGTTAGACCACACTTGGAGCACTGTGCACAGTTCTGGTCTCCATATACCTTGGTTAGACCACACTTGGAGCACTGTGCACAGTTCTGGTCTCCATATAACTTGGTTAGACCACACTTGGAGCACTGTGCACAGTTCTGGTCTCCATATACCTTGGTTAGACCACACTTGGAGCACCGTGCACAGTTCTGGTCTCCATATACCTTGGTTAGACCTCACTTGGAGCACCGTGCACAGTTCTGCTCTCCATATACCTTGGTTAGACCGCACTTGGAGCACCGTGCACAGTTCTGGTCTCCATATACCTTGGTTAGACCGCACTTGGAGCACCGTGCACAGTTCTGGTCTCCATATACCTTGGTTAGACTGCACTTGGAGCACCGTGCACAGTTCTGGTCTCTGTATACCTTGGTTAGACCCCACTTGCAGCAATGTGCTCAGTTCTGGTCTCCATATACCTTGGTTAGACCACACTTGGAGCACTGTGCACAGTTAAGGTCACCATATACCTTGGTTAGATCGCACTTGGAGCACCGTGCACAGTTCTGGTCTCCATATACCTTGGTTAGACCACACTTGGAGCACTGTGCACAGTTAAGGTCTCCATATACCTTGGTTAGACCACACTTGGAGCACTGTGCACAGTTCTGGTCTCCATATACCTTGGTTAGATCGCACTTGGAGCACCGTGTACAGTTCTGGTCTCCATATACCTTGGTTAGACCACACTTGGAGCACCGTGCACAGTTCTGGTCTCCATATACCTTGGTTAGATCGCACTTGGAGCACCGTGCACAGTTCTGGACTCCATATACCTTGGTTAGACCACACTTGGAGCACTGTGCACAGTTCTGGTCTCCATATACCTTGGTTAGACCACACTTGGAGCACCGTGCACAGTTCTGGTCTCCACATACCCTGGTTAGACCACACTTGGAGCACCGTGCATAGTTCTGGTCACCATATTAAAGAAAGGGTATACAGAGGCACTGGAGAAGGCGTAGTAAAGATTTACAAGGATGATACCAGAACCGAGAGGTTATACCTATCAGGAAAGATTGAACAGGCTGGGGCTCTTTTCTCTAGAAAAGAGAAGGCTGAGGGGTGACGCGATAGAGGTCTTTAAGATTATGAAGGGGTTTCGATAGGGTAGACGTAGAGAAGATGTTTCCACTTGTGGGGGAGACCAGAACTAGGGGCCATCGATATAAGAGAGTCACTAATAAATCCAATCGGGAGTTCAGGAGAAACTTCTTTACCCAGAGAGTGGGGAGAATGTGGAACTCTTAGACTATTTAATATATAAACAGGCAATACTGGGAATACGCAACAGGTCGGGCAGCCTCTGTGGAGAGAGAAACAGAGTTAACGTTTCAGGTCAATGAGCTTTGGTCAGAACGGCCCTGAAATGTTAACTCTGTTTCTCTCTCCACAGATGCTGCACGACCGGTTGAGTATTTCCAGCATTTTCTGTTTATATTTCAGATTCCCAGTGTCCGCAGTATTTTGCTAGTTTTTTGTTTACTATTTATATGTTTCGAAAAAAATGTGGGGTTCCCTTTTATGTTACCCGCTAACCTTTTTGTTTACATTGATGGGATGTGGGCATCGCTGGCGAGGCCGGCATTTATTGCCCATCCCTAGTTGCCCTCGAGAAGGTGGTGGTGAGCTGCCTTCTTGAACCGCTGCAGTCCGTGTGGTGAAGGTGCTCCCACAGCGCTGTTAGGGAGGGAGTTCCAGGATTTTGACCCAGCGACGATGAAGGAACAGCCGATATATTTCCAAGTCAGGATGGTGTGTGACTTGGAGGGGAACTTGGAGGTGGTGGTGTTCCCATGCACCTGCTGCCCTTGTCCTTCTAGGTAGAAGAGGTCGCGGGTTTGGGAGGTGCTGCCGAAGAAGCCTTGGCGAGTTGCTGCAGTGCATCTTGTGGATGGTACACACTGCAGCCACGGTGCGCCGGTGGAGGGAGTGAATGTTTAAGGTGGTGGATGGGGTGCCAGTCAAGCGGGCTGCTTTGTCCTGGATGGTGTCGAGCTTCTTGAGTGTTGTTGGAGCTGCAACTCATCCAGGCAAGTGGAGAGTATTCCATCACACTCCTGACTTGTGCCTTGTAGATGGTGGAAAGGCTTTGGGGAGTCAGGAGGTGAGACACTCGCCGCAGAATACCCAGCCTCTGACCTGCTCTTGTTGCCACAGTATTTATGTGGCTGGTCCAGTTGAATTTCTGGTCAATGATGACCCCCCAGGATGTTGATGGTGGGGGATTCGGCGATGGTAATGCCATTGAATGTCAAAGGGAGGTGGTTAGACTCTCGCTTGTTGGAGATAGTCATTGCCTGGCACTTGTGTGGCGCGAATGTTACCTGCCACTTATCAGCCCGAGCCTGGACATTGTCCAGGTCTTGCTGCATGCGGGCATGGACTGCTTCATTATCTGAGGAGTTGATTCTCATCCTCTCTCTTTGCCCCTCTTATTTGCGTTTTCAGTTCTCCCCAGTACTGTTTTGCATTCAGCTTGGTGCTCAACTGAATTAGGAACCCAAGATTTATCAGAAGCATCCTTTGTCTGTTTTATCTTCAATACCTCTGTGTTGTTTCCATTTATCAATCACTTTCAGCACAGCTTAACTTGGCACACATTATTCCTGCTTTATTTCCTGGTTAGCTGTGGAAACCCCCTTGTCATTGCCGAGTCAGACTCAACCCACGGGAAACTTTATGTTGTTTTAAAAATTCTTCCCCGTAGATAGCGAGACCTTCGTATCGCGGTTTCTCAAATACCTGAAGCCTCTGTGCAAGAGTCGGCAGGGGAAGTGATCTGGTGGGGTGGTAAATAGCGAGGAGGGAAGCCTCAGGCTACAGGATGATATAGACGGGATGGTTAGATGGGCAGAACAGTGGCAAATGGAATTTAACCCTGAAAAGTGTGAGGTGATGCATTTTAGGAGGACTAACAAGGCAAGGGAATACACAATGAATGGTAGGACCCTAGGAAGGACAGAGGATCAGAGGGGCCTTGGTGTGCATGTACATAGATCCCTGAAGGCAGCAGGACAGGTAGATAAGGTGGTTAAAAAGGCATATGGGATACTTGCCTTCATTAGCCGAGGCATAGAATATAAGAGCAGGGAGGTTATGATGGAGCTGTACAAAGCGTTAGTTAGGCCACAGCTGGAATACTGTGTGCAGTTCTGGTCGCCACACTATAGGAAGGATGTGATTGCATTGGAGAGGGTGCAGAGGAGATTCACCAGGATGTTACCTGGGCTGGAGCGTTTCAGCTATGAAGAGAGACTGGACAGGCTGGGGTTGTTTTCCTTAGAGCAGAGAAGGCTGAGGGGAGACCTGATTGAGGTGTACAAAATTATGAGGGGCATAGATAGGGTAGATAGAAAGGAACTTTTCCCCCTTAGTAGAGGGGTCAATAACCAGGGGGCATAGTTTCAAGGTAAGGGGCAGGAGGTTTAGAGGGGATTTGAGGAAAAACTTTTTCACCCAGAGGGTGGTTGGAATCTGGAACTCACTGCCTGAAAGGGTGGTAGAGGCAGGAACCCTCACAACATTCAAGAAGCATTTGGATGAGCACTTGAAACGCCATAGCATACAAGGCTACGGACCAAGTGCTGGAAAATGGGATTAGAATAGACAGGGCTTGATGGCCGGCGCGGACACGATGGGCCGAAGGGCCTCTTTCTGTGCTGTATGACTCTACGACTCTATGAACTGTGGATCCCCCTGGCCTGTTAATGATGAATGGTAAAAAAATACTCCTGTTGGAGGCCTGAGTCAGCACCAAGCGACAGAAGGGCTCAGATTAAGAATTGGACGCGACAACCAATGACAGTATAAAGCGGTTGCTCCTGCGCAGTCCCAATGGTTTCTGGGTTGTCCTCGCTGGCAGCAGCTACTCCAATATATTAATGTGGTTTACCTGTGAAATAAATCACCTTTGTAATCATGAGAAGTCACAGAGTCAGAACGGCACAGAAGGAGGCCATTGGGCCCATCGAGTCCGTGCCGGCTCTCTGGAGAGCGATCCAGTCAGTCCCATTCCCCCCCGCTCTATCCCCGTAGCCCTTCAAGTTTATTCACCTCCAGTGCCTATCCAGTCTCCCCTTGAAAACATTGAGTGTCTCCGCTTCCACCACTTCCCTCGGCAGCGAGTTCCAGGTCCTCAACACTCGCTGGGTGAAAAAGTTTTTCCTCAAATCCCCTCTAAACCTCCTGCCCCTTACCTTGAAACTATGCCCCCTTGTTATTGACCCCTCTACTAAGGGGGAAAAGTTCCTTTCGATCTACCCTATCTTTTTCCTCACATCCCCCCCTGTATCTCTTGCCCAAAACCTTAAATCTGTGTCCCCTAGTCCTTGTACCATCAACTAGTGGGAACAGCCTTTCCCCGTCTAGCCTATCCAAACCCGTCATAATCTTGTACACCTCTATCAAATCACCCCTCAACCTCCTTTGCTCTAATGAAAACCAATCCAGCTTCTCCAACCTGTCCTTGTAGCTAAGATCCCCCATCCCCGGAACCATTCTGGTAAATCTCCTCTGCACCCTCTCAAGGGCCTTCACATCCTTCCTAAAGTGTGGTGACCAGAACTGGACACAATACTCCAGTTGTGGCCTAACCAGCGCTTTATAAAGGTTCAGCATAACTTCTCTACTTTTGTACTCAATTTATGAAGCCCAAGATCCCACATGCGTTGCTAACCACTCTCTCAATATGTCCTGCCACCTTCAGGAATCGATGCACAGTAACTCCCAGGTCCCTCTGTCCCTGCACACTCTCTAAAACTGTGCCATTTAGTGTATATTGCCTCTCGCAATATACTCGTGGTGTCCAATCATTTCTAACCCGTTTCTGGTCGCTGATTTGGTGATTTGCTGATGGAGTCAATATAATGACTCAATATAACGTGGATAAATGCGAGGTTATCCACTTTGATGTCAAAAACAGAAAGGCAGACTATTATCTGAATGGCAATAGATTGGGAGAAGGGGAAGTGCAACGAGACCTGGGTGTCCTTGTGCACCAGTCCCTGAAGGTAAGCATGCAGGTGCAGCAGGCGGTGAAGAAGGCAAATGGTATGTTGGCCTTCATAGCGAAAGGGTTTGAGTATAGGAACAGGGATGTCTTGCTGCAGTTGTACAGGGCCTTGGTGAGACCACACCTTGAGTACTGTGTACAGTTTTGGTCGCCTTATCTGAGGAAGGATGTTCTTGCCATGGAGGGAGTTCAGCGAAGATTCACAAGGCTGATACCTGGGATGGCAGGAATGACGTATGAGGAGAGATTGGGTCGATTGGGCTTATACTCGCTGGAGTATAGAAGAATGAGAGGGGATCTCATCGAAACATAAAGAATTCTGACAGGTCTGGACAAACTAGATGCAGGAAGGATGTTCCCAATGGTCGGTGAGTCCAGAACCAGGGGTCACAGTCTAAGGATAAGGGGTAAGCCATTTAGGACAGAAATGAGGAGGAATTTCTTCACCCAGAGAGTGGTGAACCTGTGGAATTCTCTACCACAGAAGGTAGTTGAGGCCAATTCATTAAATATGTTCAAGAATGAGTTAGATATATTTCTTAAAGATAAAGGGATCAAGGGATATGGGGAGAAGGCAGGTACAGGGTACTGAGTTTGGATGATCAGCCATGATCGCATTCAATGGCGGAACAGGCTAGAGGGGCCGAATGGCCTACTCCTGCTCCTATCTTCTATGTTTCTATGTTTCTATGAGTCCGGCTCGGCTCCGAGTTCCTCACATGCGGCTGGTGTGCTTGAGAAGAGAAAGCTCCAGGGGTTCGTCAACGAGCGAATATCGACCATGTCTCCGTAATGGAACAGGAGGAGGCCGTTCAGCCCCTCGAGCCTGTTACATTAGGAACAGGAGGAGGCCGTTCATCCCCCTCGAGCCTGTTACATTAGGAACAGGAGGAGGCCGTTCACCCCCTCGAGTCTGTTACATTAGGAACAGGAGGAGGCCATTCAGCCCCTCGAGCCTGTTACCATAGGAACAGGAGGAGGCCGTTCAGCCCCTCGAGCCTGTTACATTAGGAACAGGAGGAGGCCGTTCATCCCCCTCGAGCCTGTTACATTAGGAACAGGAGGAGGCCGTTCACCCCCTCGAGTCTGTTACATTAGGAACAGGAGGAGGCCATTCAGCCCCTCGAGCCTGTTACCATAGGAACAGGAGGAGGCCATTCAGCCCCTCGACCTGTTACATTAGGAACAGGAGGAGACCGTTCAGCCCCCTCGAGCCTGTTACATTAGGAAGAGGAGGAGACCGTTCAGCCCCCTTGAGCCTGTTACATTAGGAACAGGAGCAGGCCATTCAGCCCCCTCGAGCCTGTTACATCAGGAACAGGAGGAGGCCATTCAGCTGCCTCGAGCCTGTTACATCAGGAACAGGAGGAGGCCATTCAGCCCCTCGAGCCTGTTACATTAGGAACAGGAGGTGGCCATTCAGCCCCTTGAGCCTGTTACATTAGGAACAGGAGGAGGCCGTTCAGCCCCCTCGAGCCTGTTACATTAGGAACAGGAGGAGGCCATTCAGTCACTCAAGCCTGTTACATTAGGAACAGGAGGAGGCCGTTCAGCCCCCCTCGAGCCTGTTACATTAGGAACAGAAGGAGGCGATTCAGCCCCCTTGAGCCTGTTACATTAGGAACAGGAGGAGGCCATTCAGCCTCTCAAGCCTGTTACATTAGGAACAGGAGGAGGCCATTCAGCCCCCTCGAGCCTGTTACATTCGGAACAGGAGGAGGCCATTCAGCCCCCTCGAGCCTGTTACATTAGGAACAGGAGGAGGCCGTTCAGCCCCCTCGAGCCTGTTACATTACGAACAGGAGGAGGCCATTCAGCCCCTCGAGCCTGTTACATTACGAACAGGAGGAGGCCATTCAGCCCCTCGAGCCTGTTCCACTAGGAACAGGAGGAGGCCATTCAGCCCCCTCGAGCCTGTTACATTAGGAACAGGAGGAGACCATTCAGCCCCCTCGAGCCTGTTACATTAGGAACAGGAGGAGGCCGTTCAGCCCCTCGAGCCTGTTACATCAGGAACAGGAGGAGGCCGTTCAGCCCCTCGAGCCTGTTACATTAGGAACAGGAGGAGGCCATTCAGCCCCCTCGAGCCTGTTACATTAGGAACAGGAGGAGGCCATTCAGCCCCCTTGAGCCTGTTACATTTGGAACAGGAGGAGGCCGTTCAGCCCCCTTGAGCCTGTTACATTAGGAACAGGAGGAGGCCATTCAGCCCCTCGAGCCTGTTACATTAGGAACAGGAGGAGGCCATTCAGCCCCCTCGAGCCTGTTACATTAGGAAGAGGAGGAGGCCATTCAGCCCCTCGAGCCTGTTAAACTAGGAGCAGGAGGAGGCCATTCAGCCCCCCTCGAGCCTGTTACATTAGGAACAGGAGGAGGCCATTCAGCCCCCTTGAGCCTGTTACATTAGGAACAGGAGGAGGCCATTCAGCCCCCTCGAGCCTGTTACATTAGGAACAGGAGGAGGCCGTTCAGCCCCCTTGAGCCTGTTACATTAGGAACAGGAGGAGGCCGTTCAGCCCCTCGAGCCTGTTACATTCGGAACAGGAGCAGGCCGTTCAGCCACCTTGAGCCTGTTACATTAGGAACAGGAGCAGGCCATTCAGCCCCCTCGAGCCTGTTACATTAGGAACAGGTGGAGGCCATTCAGCCCCTCGAGCCTGTTACACTCGGAACAGGAGGAGGCCATTCAGCCCCCTCGAGCCTGTTACACAGGAACAGGAGGAGGCCATTCAGCCCCTCGAGCCTGTTACATTAGGAACAGGAGGAGGCCATTCAGCCCCTCGACCTGTTACATTAGGAACAGGAGGAGGCCATTCAGCCCCTTGAGCCTGTTACATTAGGAACAGGAGGAGGCCGTTCAGCCCCCACGAGCCTGTTACTTTAGGAACAGGAGGAGGCCATTCAGCCCCCTCGAGCCAGTTACACAGGAACAGGAGGAGGCCATTCAGCCCCTCGAGCCTGTTACATTCGGAACAGGAGGAGGCCGTTCAGCCCCCTCGAGCCTGTTACATTAGGAACAGGAGGAGGCCATTCAGCCCCTCGAGCCTGCTACATTAGGAACAGGAGGAGGCCATTCAGCCCCTCGACCTGTTACATTAGGAACAGGAGGAGGCCGTTCAGCCCCCTCGAGCCTGTTACATTAGGAACAGGAGCAGGCCATTCAGCCCCTCGAGCCTGTTACATTAGGAACAGGAGGAGGCCGTTCAGCCCCCTTGAGCCTGTTACATTAGGAACAGGAGCAGGCCATTCAGCCCCTCGAGCCTGTTACATTAGGAACAGGAGGAGGCCGTTCAGCCCCCTTTAGCCTGTTACATTAGGAACAGGAGGAGGCCATTCAGCCCCTCGAGCCTGTTACATTAGGAACAGGAGGAGGCCGTTCAGCCCCCTTGAGCCTGTTACATTAGGAACAGGAGCAGGCCATTCAGCCCCTCGAGCCTGTTACATTAGGAACAGGAGGAGGCCGTTCAGCCCCCTTGAGCCTGTTACATTAGGAACAGGAGCAGGCCATTCAGCCCCTCGAGCCTGTTACATTAGGAACAGGAGGAGGCCGTTCAGCCCCCTCGAGCCTGTTACATTAGGAACAGGTGGAGGCCATTCAGCCCCCTCGAGCCTGTTACATTAGGAACAGGAGGAGGCCGTTCAGCCCCTCGAGCCTGTTACATGAGGAACAGGAGGAGGCCGTTCAGCCCCTCGAGCCTGTTACATTAGGAACAGGAGGAGGCCGTTCAGCCCCTCGAGCCTGTTACATTAGGAACAGGAGGAGGCCGTTCAGCCCCTCGAGCCTGTTACATTAGGAACAGGAGGAGGCCGTTCAGCCCCTCGAGCCTGTTACATTAGGAACAGGAGGAGGCCGTTCAGCCCCTCGAGCCTGTTACATTAGGAACAGGAGGAGGCTGTTCAGCCCCTCGAGCCTGTTACATTAGGAACAGGAGGAGGCCGTTCAGCCCCTCGAGCCTGTTACATTAGGAACAGGAGGAGGCCGTTCAGCCCCTCGAGCCTGTTACATTAGGAACAGGAGGAGGCCGTTCAGCCCCTCGAGCCTGTTACATTGGGAACAGGAGGAGGCCATTCAGCCCCCTCGAGCCTGTTACATCAGGAACAGGAGGAGGCCGTTCAGCCCCTCGAGCCTGTTACATTAGGAACAGGAGGAGGCCGTTCAGCCCCCCTCGAGGCTGTTACATCAGGAACAGGAGGAGGCCATTCAGCCCCTCAAGCCTGTTACATTAGGAACAGGAGGAGGCCGTTCAGCCCCTCTAGCCTGTTATATTAGGAACAGCAGGAGGCCATTCAGCCCCCTCGAGCCTGTTACATTAGGAACAGGAGGAGGCCGTTCAGCCCCTCGAGCCTGTTACATTAGGAACAGGAGGAGGCCATTCAGCCCCTTGAGCCTGTTACATTAGGAACAGCAGGAGGCCATTCAGCCCCTTGAGCCTGTTACATTAGGAACAGGAGGAGGCCGTTCAGCCCCCCTCGAGCCTGTTACATTAGGAACAGGAGGAGGCCATTCAGCCCCCTCGAGCCTGTTACATTAGGAACAGGAGGAGGCCGTTCAGCCCCTCGAGCCTGTTACATTAGGAACAGGAGGAGGCCATTCAGCCCCCTCGAGCCTGTTACATTAGGAACAGGAGGAGGCCATTCAGCCCCCTCGAGACTGTTACACAGGAGCAGGAGGCGGCCATTCAGCCCCTCGAGCCTGTTACATTAGGAACAGGAGGAGGCCATTCAGCCCCCTTTAGCCTGTTACATTAGGAACAGGAGGAGGCCGTTCAGCCGCCCTCGAGCCTGTTACATTAGGAACAGGAGGAGGCCATTCAGCCCCCTCGAGCCTGTTACATTAGGAACAGGAGGAGGCCATTCAGACCCCTCGAGCCTGTTACATTAGGAACAGGAGGAGGCCATTCAGCCCCTCGAGTCTGTTACATTAGGAACAGGAGGAGGCCATTCAGCCCCTCGAGCCTGTTACATTAGGAACAGGAGGAGGCCATTCAGACCCCTGAAGCCTGTTACTTTAGGAACAGGAGGAGGCCATTCAGCCCCCTCGAGCCTGTTACATTAGGAACAGGAGGAGGCCGTTCAGCCCCCTTGAGCCTGTTCCGCTATTCAATGGCTTATCTGCGATCTCCCCCTCGTAGAGTAATACTGTCGTGCGTCAGGAGAAAGTGCCCGCTAAACGCGCGAACGCGACCACTGTAAGGGAGTCAAACCTGCGGCAATGTCGGAGAGATGGGCCTGAGTTCCCCCTCGATGTTGGTAAAGC
This sequence comes from Squalus acanthias, assembly GCA_030390025.1. Taxonomy (NCBI): domain Eukaryota; kingdom Metazoa; phylum Chordata; class Chondrichthyes; order Squaliformes; family Squalidae; genus Squalus; species Squalus acanthias. Next base: position 1,283,717 of record JASTWF010000085.1, read on the forward strand.
CAGTGTTCACCTGAACCCCTGGAGCCCAGGAAGATCCAGGGTTCAGGGTGAACTTCCTGCCTCCACTGGGGGCTGGGGAGCCTTTCACCCTCCGGACATCCCAAATGTGGGAAACGCGGCAGACAATTTACGCACAGCAAGCTCCCACAAACAGCAACGTGGCAATGACCAGATCATCTGTTTTTAGTGATGTTGTTTGAAGGGAGATCGCATTGAAACTTATAAAGTTCTAACAGGACTAGACAGACTAGATGCAGGAAGAATGTTCCCGATGGCGGGGGAGTCCAGAACCAGGGGTCACAGTCTAAGGATAAGGGGTAAGCCATTCAGGACTGAGATGAGGAGGAATTTCTTCACCCAGAGAGTGGTGAACCTGTGGAATTCTCTACCACAGAAGGCAGTTGAGGCCAAGTCATTAAATATATTCAAGAAGGAGTTAGATATATTTCTTCAGGCTAAAGGGATCAAGGGATATGGGGAGAAGGCAGGGACAGGGTACTGAGTTTGGATGATCAGCCATGATCGCATTGAATGGCGGAGCAGGCTCGAGGGGCCGAAGGGCCGACTCCTGCTCCTATCTTCTATGTTTCTATTTGCCTTCCTTATTGCTTGCTGTACCTGCAATGCTAACTCTCTGTGTTTCTTGCACGAGGACACCCCAATCTCTCTGAACGGCAACATTTCAAAAGTTTCTCACCGTTTAAAAACTAATCCGTTTGTCTATTCTTCCGACCAAAGTGAATGACCTCACATTTCCCCACATTAGACTCCCTCTGCCACCTTCTTGCCCACTCGCTTAACCTGCCTGTACCCCTCCGCAGGCTGGTTATGCCCACCTCACAGCTTCCTGTACCACCCAGCTTTGAAGTTTGTGTGAATCGAAAGTCCTCTCCAGGGCGCAGAAGGGGTGGCAATTCTGGCAGCTGGTTCCCCGACTGCCATTCGTTGCCATTTTTCCCGTTGCGGGACAGCAGCCGCTGTGGACCCGGTGGCTGGAATACCGCCCAGGCCCTCGACAGCACGCCGCCCCGTCTTGTCCGCTCAGTCGAGCGGCGCCGGAACCGCCGACGCTCTTTGCCGGTTGGCCGGAGGTTTTTGTCAAGCCCAGAGTGTAAACAACCTGCAGAAAGTCCCCGCGAGGAACTGATGCTGCTGAACAAGCAACCGATTGTGTCAAAACTGGTCAATCCTGCTCCGCTTGCTCCAGTGATTCGCGGAAGAGGAGTTGGCAAAGATTTCTTTTGCTAACCTGAAGCTATTAATAGCTCGATGTGATGCGGTTATTGGAAACTTCAGCGTCCAACCGCGTTCCAACAGAGACAGAACGCATTGTTGGACGATTGGATTTGCCAAGTTTCTCTGTGCTAAGCGATGTGTGGTTTAGATCAGTCCCGAGGCGTTTCACAGGATCGTAAATCAGACAGAATCTGACACCGAACCACATAAGGGGATATTAGGGACAGGGTGACCTGAAGCTTGGTCAAAGAGCTCAGTTTTAAGGAGAGTCTTAAAGGAGGAGAGAGAGGCGGAGAGGTTTAGGGAGGGAATTCCAGAGCTTGGGGCCCTGGCGCAGTCGCCAATGGTGCGTCTTGTAGGGGGTGGTGGTGGTAGGGGTCAGCCTTACCCCTGACTCAGTGAGCGGTTCGAATCGCTCCCATGCCCCAGGTTCAGACCTTGGACTTATTTAGGGGTTGTGAATAAAGATACAGTAGACAACAGGTTCCGATGAAAGAATTTTAACTTTTATTAAAAGAAAAAGGTCACAAACTTAAAACACACTTAACACTTAAACAGGTTGGGGAACACACGGTACAGGCGAGGGAGAAGGACAATATACAAAAAACCCTTATCCCTCCCAAAAATCCCACTATCTAGCTAGGTTTCGGTTTCAGGAGATCAGGGATAATGCTCACCAAACAGGGGTTTTAACAGTGCGAAATCCAGCCAGGTAAGTTGATTGTGATGGTGGTCTGGTCGTCGAGTGTCTTCCTGGAACGTGCTGCTTCTGGAACAGAGCCGAGAGGGAGCTGTGCCAGCGTTGTCAGAGAGTCCGGAGAGAGAGTCTCTTGGGGAATTAGGCCCCCCAATTATAGCTGTTCAGCTCCTTTGTTCTTTTCGCTCCCAGAACCCCTTACTAAAAATGGTTTCGTGCTGAAGTGATTTGGTTTCAGTTGAGGCCTGTTCATTCCATTGTCTTGGTTCCTTGCAGGCTTGTTAAGTTTTGATGGGTTTAACTTGGTGTTAAAATGTCCTGAACTCTCTTCTTACTGAACTGTTGTGACTGCTTGATGGGCCTTTCAATGATGCTAAATTGAAGTGGCCTTGTCAGAACCAAATCAAATCCTGGTCATTGAAAGACCTCGTTAACAGTAACGGCTTTTTACTCAGTGTCAAATGGCTTGCGTCCTGTCGATCTGTTGTTTAATCGGAGTTTGCATTGTCCTCATGTTTTGGGGTTCTTGCTGGGCCTAGCACTCCTATCTTTATGCGTCTCTTTAATGGGTTCTGTGTTTTGGGTGGGGCTGCCTTCTCCCAGGGCCTATTGTCCAAATGTTAATGTTTGCTGGGGCTTGAGTTCCAGCCTTTTAAAATGCCCAAGCTTGGTTTTTGGTCTTAAATTCCTTATGTTAGGCCCAAAGGCATTTTTATCACTCTGGGGTAGTTCCAAAGTCCTTTTTCCTTAGATTTTTGGGGATCTGCAAATTTTGGAAACTTTACAGTCCTAAGAAAGAAAGCCTTGCATTTATATAGCGCCTTACACGACCACCGGACGCCTCAAAGCCTTTTACAGCCAATGAAATACTTTTAGAGTGTAGTCACTGTTGTAATGTGGGAAATGCAGCAGCCAATTTGCGCACAGCAAGCTCCCACAAACAGCAATGTGATAATGACTAGTTAATCTGTGTTTGTTATGTTGACTGAGGGATAAATATTGGCCCCAGGACACCAGGGAGAACTCCCCCCCTGCTCTTCTTCAAAATAGAGCCATGGGATTGTGTACGTCCACCTGAGAGAGCAGACGGGGCCTTGGTTTAAGGTCTCATCTGAAAGACGGCACCTCCGACAGTGCGGCGTTCCCTCAGTACCGCCCCTCCGACAGTGCGGCGCTCCCTCAGTACTGCCCCTCCGACAGTGCGGCGCTCCCTCAGTACCGCCCCTCCGACAGTGCGGTGCTCCCTCAGTACCGCTCTTGACAGTGCGGCGCTCCCTCAGTACTGCCCCTCCGACAGTGCGGCTCTCCCTCAGTACCGCCCCTCCGACAGTGCGGCGCTCCCTCAGTACCGCCCCTCCGACAGTGCGGCGCTCCCTCAGTACTGCCCCACCGACAGTGCGGCGCTCCCTCAGTACCGCCCCACCAACAGTGCGGCGCTCCCTCAGTACCGCCCCTCCGACAGTGCGGCGCTCCCTCAGTACCGCCCCTCCGACAGTGCGGCGCTCCCTCAGTACAACCCCTCCGACAGTGCGGCGCTCCCTCAGTACCGCCCCCCCGACAGAGCGGCGCTCCCTCAGTACCGCCCCTCCGACAGTGCGGCACTCCCTCAGTACCGCCCCTCCGACAGTGCGGCGCTCCCTCAGTACCGCGCCTCCGACAGTGCGGCGCTCCCTCAGTACCGCCCCTCCGACAGTGCGGCGCTCCCTCAGTACCGTCCCTCCGACAGTGCGGCGCTCCCTCAGTACCGCCCCTCCCACAGTGCGGCGCTCCCTCAGTACCGCCCCTCCGACAGTGCGACGCTCCCTCAGTACCGCCCCTCCGACAGTGCGGCGCTCCCTCAGTACCGTCCCTCCGACAGTGCGGCGCTCCCTCAGTACCGCCCCTCCGACAGTGCGGCACTCCCTCAGTACCACCCCTCCGACAGTGCGGCGCTCCCTCAGTACCGCCCCTCCAACAGTGCGGTGCTCCCTCAGTACTGCCCCTCCGACAGTACGGCGCTCCCTCAGTACCGCCCCTCCAACAGTGCAGCGCTCCCTCAGTACCGCCCCTCCGACAGTGCAGCGCTCCCTCAGTACCGCCCCTCCGCCAGTGCGGCGCTCCCTCAGTACCGCCCCTCCGACAGTGCGGCGCTCCCTCAGTACCGCCCCTCCGACAGTGCGGCGCTCCCTCAGTACAGCCCCTCCGACAGTGCGGCACTCCCTCAGTACCACCCCTCCGACAGTGCGGCGCTCCCTCAGCACCGCCCCTCCAACAGTGCGGCACTCCCTCAGTACCACCCCTCCGACAGTGCGGCACTCCCTCAGTACCACCCTTCCGACAGTGCGGCGCTCCCTCAGCACCGCCCCTCCAACAGTGCGGTGCTCCCTCAGTACTGCCCCTCCGACAGTACGGCGCTCCCTCAGTACCGCCCCTCCGACAGTGCAGCGCTCCCTCAGTACCGCCCCTCCGACAGTGCAGCGCTCCCTCAGTACCGCCCCGCCGACAGTGCAGCGCTCCCTCAGTACCGCCCCTCCGACAGTGCAGCGCTCCCTCAGTACCGCCCCTCCGACAGTGCGGCGCTCCCTCAGTACCGCCCCTCCGACAGTGCGGCGCTCCCTCAGCACCGCCCCTCCAACAGTGCGGTGCTCCCTCAGTACCGCCCCTCCGACAGTGCGGCGCTCCCTCAGTACCGCCCCTCCGACAGTGCAGCGCTCCCTCAGTACCGCCCCTCCGACAGTGCAGCGCTCCCTCAGTACCGCCCCTCCGACAGTGCAGCGCTCCCTCAGTACCGCCCCTCCGACAGTGCAGCGCTCCCTCAGTACCGCCCCTCCGACAGTGCGGCGCTCCCTCAGTACCGCCCCTCCGACAGTGCGGCGCTCCCTCAGCACCGCCCCTCCAACAGTGCGGTGCTCCCTCAGTACCGCCCCTCCGACAGTGCGGTGCTCCCTCAGCACCGCCCCTCCGACAGTGCGGCGCTCCCTCAGCACTGCCCTGGGAGTGTCAGCCTAGCTTTATGTGCTCAAGTCCCTGGAGTGCGACTTGAACCCACGACCTTCTGCCTCAGAGACGAGTAGTGCTACCCACTGAGCCACAGCTGACACAAGTAGGAGAGAGAGAGGCGGGGAGGTTTAGGGAGGGAATTCCAGAGCTCGGGGCCCAGGCGCGGTCGCCATTGGTGGGCGATGGAAATCGGGGGGATGCGCGAGAGGCCAGAATTGGAGGAGTGCCAAGATCTCGGGGGGGAGGGTTGTGGGGCTGGAGGAGGTTAGTGAGATAGGGAGGGCCTACTCCTGCTCCTATTTGTCTATGTTTCTAACAGGAGCCCATCTTCTGCTCGGTGCTGACTCTGGGCATCCACGGGAGGTTCTTAAACATTCATCACCATGTCAAAAACAGACGAGGGGGATTCCCAATTCAGATCACATCCTCTGCCTCCTCTTGAACAGAGGCTTCAGGTTATTTGAAAAACCACAAAAAGAAGTATCGCTATCTACTGCGAAGGATTGTAAACCAATCATTGGCCACGGACTGAGTTGATGAGTTTCTCTAGCGTGACAAGGGGATTTCCACAGATACAGGGAAATGAAGGAAGACTAACTCGAGCCAAGGTGGACCTGTAACCTTCGGCTGTGTGGAAAGGGAAACCATACCATTTACTGAATGCACAACCTGTTACATTCGGAACAGGAGGAGGCCATTCAGCCCCTCGAGCCTGTTACATTAGGAACAGGAGGAGGCCGTTCAGCCCCCTCGAGCCTGTTACATTAGGAACAGGAGGAGGCCGTTCAGCTCCCTCGAGCCTTTTACATTAGGAACAGGAGGAGGCCGTTCAGCCCCTCGAGCCTGTTACATTAGGAACAGGAGGAGGCCATTCAGCCCCCTCGAGCCTGTTACATAAGGAACAGGAGGAGGCCGTTCAGCCCCTCGAGCCTGTTACATTAGGAACAGGAGAAGGCTGTTCAGCCCCCTCGAGCCTGTTACATTAGGAACAGGAGAAGGCTGTTCAGCCCCCTCGAGCCTGTTACATTAGGAACAGGAGGAGGCCATTCAGCCCCTTGAGCCTGTTACATTAGGAACAGGAGGAGGCCATTCAGCCCCTCGAGTCTGTTACATTAGGAACAGGAGGAGGCCGTTCAGCCACCTCGAGCCTGTTACATTAGGAATAGGAGGAGGCCATTCAGCCCCCTCGAGCCTGTTACATTAGGAACAGGAGGAGGCCATTCAGCCCCTCGAGTCTGTTACATTAGGAACAGGAGGAGGCCGTTCAGCCACCTCGAGCCTGTTACATTAGGAATAGGAGGAGGCCATTCAGCCCCCTCGAGCCTGTTACATTAGGAACAGGAGGAGGCCAATCAGCCCCTCGAGCCTGTTACATTAGGAACAGGAGGAGGCCGTTCAGCCCCTCGAGCCTGTTACATTAGGAACAGGAGGAGGCCATTCAGTCCCTCGAGCCAGTTACATTAGGAACAGGTGGAGGCCGTTCAGCCCTCTCGAGCCTGTTACATAAGGAACAGGAGGAGGCCATTCAGCCCCTCGAGCCTGTTACATTAGGAACAGGAGGAGGCCGTTCAGCCCCCTCGAGCCTGTTACATTAGGCACAGGAGGAGGCTGTTCAGCCCCTTGAGCCTGTTACATTAGGAACAGGAGGAGGCCATTCAGCCCCTCGAGCCTGTTACACAGGAACAGGAGGAGGCCGTTCAGCCCCTCGAGCCTGTTACATTAGGAACAGGAGGAGGCCATTCAGCCCCCTCGAGCCTGTTACATTAGGAACAGGAGGAGGCCGTTCAGCCCCTCGAGCCTGTTTCACTATTCTCTCAGATCATGTCTGATCTGTATCTTAACTCCATCTACCCGCCTTGGTTCTGTAACCCTTAATCCCCTTACCCAACAAAAATCCATCAATCTCAGTTTTGAAAGCTCCAATTGACCCCCAGCCTCGACAGCTTTTTGGGGGGAGAGAGTTCCAGATTTCCACCAGCCTTTGTGTGAAGAAGTGCTTCCTGACATCACCCCTGAACGGCCTGGCTCTAATTTGAAGGTTCTGCCCCCTTGTTCTGGACTCCCCCCACCAGAGGAAATAGTTTCTCTCGATCGACCCGATCGAATCCTTTAATCATCTCAAACACCTCGATCAGATCACCCCTTAATCTTCTACACTCGAGGGAACACAAGCCCAGTCTGTGCAACCTGTCCTCGGAATTTAACCCTTTTAGCCCCGGGATCAGTCTGGTGAATCTGTGCTGACCCCCCTCTCCTCCGAGGCCGAGATATCGTTCCTGAGGTGTTGGGCCCGGAACTGAACCCAGTCACTCCAGACGGGGTCTGACCGAGGCTCGGTAACAACTGAAGCATCGCTTCCTGCGGTTTGTACACCAGCCTCCCTGAGATGAAGGCCAACACTCCATTGGCCTTCTTGTGTGAGTTGTGAGCAAGGTATTGAGGGATACGGGGCAAAGGCGGGTGAATGGAGCTCGGTTTCAGATCAGCCACGATCTCATTGAATGGCGGAGCACCCTGTATTGAATGCAGTACGGGGGGAGCCACTGCCCTGTATAGATACTTCAAACATCGACCTGAAGGGGCAGATCGGACCTCACCTGGGAGACAATAATCCAGCACATCGCTCAATACCACGCTGGGGGCTGAGCCGAGATTGCAGATGGGATACTTGCCTTCATTAGCCGAGGCATAGAATATAAATCATGATGTGGAGATGCCGGCGTTGGACTGGGGTGGACAAAAATGAGAAGTCGCACAACACCAGGTTATAGTCCAACAGATTTATTTAATTTTACAAGCTTTCGGAGCTATCGCTCCTTCGTCAGGTAAGTTAGCAATGAGAGAATCTCCCAGAATTCACAATTTAAACCCAGACAAAATCTATTCACATTATTCGCTACAACAAAGAGCACAGCCAAGACAATGAGATGTGTCCCAGGGGGTCCAGCGTGTCAAACCACCTGCTGGCTGCATATCCTGTCAATTTGTGTTCTTGTGTTTTTAAAAAAAAAACAAAAAAACAAAAAACCAAAAAAAAACACCTGGGAAGACCGGCCATGATGTCAAGTCACGTTCTGTATCGTGACATGAACCCGATATCGCGATTGAGGCCATCCTCATGAGTGCGGAACTTGGCTATCAGTTTCTGCTCGATGATTTTGCGCTGTCGTGTATCTCGAAGGCCGCCTTGGAGAACGCTTACCCGCAGATCCGAGGCTGAATGCCCCTGGCTGCTGAAGTGTTCCCCGACTGGGAGGCAACCCTCCTGCCTGGCGATTGTTGCGCGGTGTCCGTTCATACGTTGTCTCAGTGTCTGCATGGTCTCGCCGATGTACCATGCTCTGGAGCATCCTTTACTGCAACGTATCAGGTAGACAACGTTGGCCGAGTCACATGAGTATGTACCGTGTACCTGGTGGGTAGTGTCCTCACGTGTAATGATGGTATCTGTGTCCATGATTTGGCATGTCTTGCAGAGGTTGCCGTGGCAGGGTTGTGTGGTGTCTTGGTTGCTGTTCTCCTGACAGCTGGGTAATCTGCTGCGAACGATGGTACTTTTGAGGTTAGGCGGCTGCTTGAAGGCGAGTAGTGGAGTCGACATACAACACAGACTACGCTGAGAGACTTTGCCGTCGTACCTCTCGCACACTCCTCAACCATCTCGTACACCAGCTCTACAGCAGACGCCGCAACCTCGAAACCAAGATAGAGTCCATGCTCTCAGCCTGTGCTCAGGACACAGCAGACCAGCTACGAGACACCGCCAAACAGACGAGGCAACGGAACTACGCTACCTACATGCGCATCAAGAACAGGAAGCTTGAGAAACTCGGCGTAACCACCAGCTACAACCAAGCCTCCCCCGGTACCATGGTTGCAACCACAGGGAAGTCCATCGTCAACCTGTCGGACCACACCCTTCAACCAGACGAAATCGAAGTTCTCGCCCTAGGGCTCAAGTTCTGCCCCACCACCAAAATGGACCCCATCGGTCTCGCGGCGGACACAGAGGAATTCATCAGGAGAATGAGGATCCGGGAATACTACCACAAATCCCAAGACGTCAGCAACATTCCTAATGGGACAATCAATGATCCGGAACAGCAGACAGAGGGAACCGCAGTGCTGCAACCGAGGAAGAAAGAGTCAAATTGGACCCCTCCGGAGGGTCGCAACCCTAAGCTTGACATGTATGCTCAAGCTGTCAGGAAATGCATCAACGCCAGATTCATCAGCCGTACTCACAAGACAGTCCAGAATGTCACCCGAGCACAACGCAACGCCATCCACGCACTCAAGACCAACCGCAACATCGTCATCAAACCAGCGGACAAAGGAGGAGCCATCGTCATACAGAACAGAACGGACTATTGCAAAGAAACATACCGACAACTGGACAACCAGGAACACTACAGACAGCTACCCGCAGATCCGACCAAAGAACACACCCGCCAACTCAATAGACTGATCAAGACCTTCGACCCAGACCTTCAAAACATCCTACGCGCTCTCATCCCACGTACTCCCCGCGTAGGAGACTTTTACTGCCTCCCAAAGATACACAAAGCCAACACACCCGGACGTCCTATCGTATCAGGCAACGGAACCCTGTGTGAGAACCTCTCTGGGTACGTCGAGGGCATCCTGAAACCCATCGTACAGGGAACCCCCAGCTTCTGTCGCGACACTACAGACTTCTTGCAGAAACTCAGCACCCATGGACCAGTTGAACCAGGAACACTCCTCGTCACAATGGACGTATCGGCACTCTACACCAATATCCCCCACAATGACGGCATCGCTGCGACAGCCTCAGTACTCAACACCAACAACAGCCAATCTCCGGACGCCATCTTACAACTCATCCGCTTCATCCTTGACCACAATGTCTTCACCTTCGACAACCATTTTTTCACCCAAACACACGGAACAGCCATGGGGACCAAATTCGCACCCCAATACGCCAACATCTTCATGCACAAGTTCGAGCAAGACTTCTTCGCTGCACAGGACCTCCAACCAACGCTGTACACCAGATACATCGACGACATCTTCTTCCTTTGGACCCACGGCGAAGGATCACTGAAAGGACTACACGATAGCATCAACAGGTTCCATCCCACCATCAAACTCACCATGGACTACTCCTCAGAATCGGTTTCATTCTTGGACACACGAATCTCCATCAAAGACGGACGCCTCAGCACTTCACTCTACCGCAAGCCCACGGACAACCTCACGATGCTCCACTTCTCCAGCTTCCACCCTAACCACGTTAAAGAAGCCATCCCCTATGGACAAGCCCTGCGAATACACAGGATCTGCTCAGACGAGGAGGAACGCGATGGACACCTACGGACACTGAAAGACGCTCTCGTAAGAACGGGATATGACGCTCGACTCGTCGATCGACAGTTCCGACGGGCCACAGCGAAAAACCGCATAGACCTCCTCAGAAGACGAACACGGGACACAACCAACAGAGTACCCTACGTCGTCCAGTACTTCCCCGGAGCGGAAAAACTACGCCATGTTCTTCGCAGCCTTCAACATGTCATCGATGACGACGAACACCTTGCTAAGGCCATCCCCACGCCTCCACTACTCGCCTTCAAGCAGCCGCCTAACCTCAAAAGTACCATCGTTCGCAGCAGATTACCCAGCTGTCAGGAGAACAGCAACCAAGACACCACACAACCCTGCCACGGCAACCTCTGCAAGACATGCCAAATCATGGACACAGATACCATCATTACACGTGAGGACACTACCCACCAGGTACACGGTACATACTCATGTGACTCGGCCAACGTTGTCTACCTGATACGTTGCAGTAAAGGATGCTCCAGAGCATGGTACATCGGCGAGACCATGCAGACACTGAGACAACGTATGAACGGACACCGCGCAACAATCGCCAGGCAGGAGGGTTGCCTCCCAGTCGGGGAACACTTCAGCAGCCAGGGGCATTCAGCCTCGGATCTGCGGGTAAGCGTTCTCCAAGGCGGCCTTCGAGATACACGACAGCGCAAAATCATCGAGCAGAAACTGATAGCCAAGTTCCGCACTCATGAGGATGGCCTCAATCGCGATATCGGGTTCATGTCACGATACAGAACGTGACTTGACATCATGGCCGGTCTTCCCAGGTGTTTTTTTTTTGTTTTTTTTTTTTTTTGTTTTTTTTTTAAAAACACAAGAACACAAATTGACAGGATATGCAGCCAGCAGGTGGTTTGACACGCTGGACCCCCTGGGACACATCTCATTGTCTTGGCTGTGCTCTTTGTTGTAGCGAATAATGTGAATAGATTTTGTCTGGGTTTAAATTGTGAATTCTGGGAGATTCTCTCATTGCTAACTTACCTGACGAAGGAGCGATAGCTCCGAAAGCTTGTAAAATTAAATAAATCTGTTGGACTATAACCTGGTGTTGTGCGACTTCTCATAGAATATAAAAGCAGGGAGGTTATGATGGAGCTGTACAAAACGCTAGTTAGGCCACAGCTGGAATACTGTGTGCAGTTCTGGTCGCCACACTATAGGAAGGATGTGATTGCATTGGAGAGGGTGCAGAGGAGATTCACCAGGATGTGACCTGGGCTGCAGCGCTTCAGCTATGAAGAGAGACTGGACAGGCTGGGGTTGTTTTCCTTGGAGCAGAGAAGGCTGAGGGGGGGACCTGATTGAGGTGTACAAAATTATATGGGGCATAGATAGGGTAGATAGAAAGGAACTTTTCCCCTTAGTGGAGGGGTCAATAACCAGGGGGCATAGTTTCAAGGTAAGGGGCAGGAGGTTTAGAGGGGATTCGAGGAAAAACTTTTTCACCCAGAGGGTGGTTGGAATCTGGAACTCACTGCCTGAAAGGGTGGTAGAGGCAGGAACCCTCACAACATTCAAGAAGCATTTAGATGAGCACTTGAAACGCCATAGCATACAAGGCTACGGACCAAGTGCTGGAAAATGGGATTAGAATAGACAGGGCTTGATGGCCGGCGCGGACACGATGGGCCGAAGGGCCTCTTTCTGTGCTGTATGACTCGATGGGGGAAAAATTCAGTATCGCCCCGTTTGGGGCGCAATTATCGGCCGGGCGCAAAGTTTTGCGCCTGGCGCTAATTATCGCCTCCGACTGCAATCTAGACTTTTATCGCCCCTGGAGGTGATTGGAGCGCTAAATCAGGCGCTTCACACCTGTCTTAAGGCGCAAAGGCCGAGGAGCGAGGCGCTACCTCAGAGCGCTGGCGAAGATCATGTGATGTCAGTCAGCAATGGAACACAGACACACTGGCCCGGGCCAGTTCTTAAAGGGGAAGGTCGATCTTGCTCTCCATCCACATCCCGCTCATTGCAGCCTTGAATCTCGGCCTGGAGAGACCTGTACATCAAATCTGCTGGAAAGAACAATGGAGAGTCCCAGGGAAAGAGCTCAGAGTGCAGCCCCCACAGTCTCTTCTAAATCGATACAAGGAAGGGCAAATCAAAATGAACCTGCAAAGTGCTGCTCAGTACCCAAAACTCCTTCACACAGCGTTGAATCTCTCCAGAAGTCTCTCTCTCTCTCTCGCTCTCTCAGAATGCGTGGTTCAAAAATGTCGCCAACAAAAAAAGGCCTTTAAATAGCGCTCCCCCAGTCCCTTCCCGACTGCAAAACGCTCCCCTCGACCTGTCGTTGCTAGCGGCAGGCGGTAAGGCAGGGGGTTGCCACTCAATATCTGCTCCGGGGCGCTACCGGGGCGTTGCGCACTCGACTGACGTCACGATCTGCTGGCTCAGGAGATCGTGGCGGTAGTGTTTAGCGCCGCCGCAAAATGTTGAGTTAATTTCGCGAGCGGCGCAAACATCGCCGCGCCCGGGCGCTCGTTGCTTTGCGCCCCATTAGCGCCCTCTTAAGGCGCTAACGGGAGGTGCAACCAACTGAACTTTTCCCCCTATGACTCTTGTGGGCCCCAGTCCCAGAGGAGGTCTCGAGACTACGACCTTCGCACGGGGTGGGGCGGGGGGCGAGCTGACTCTCGTGCTGATCCCGCGTCAATGGCCGTCTGCTCCCAAGTCGTGCAGGGACCCCTCTCCGAGCGACGGGGAGGGGATTAGAGCCAATTAGCTGCCTGTTAACAGGTAGTTAAGACATAAGAACATTGTTGTGGCTGCTGTGAAGCACGAATTGAGGCCGAGTCAATATGTGGAACACATAGCTTTTAATTACATCTCTTCTGGTCAAAATGGCTGCGACCACATTTCCCTGCAAAAGCCTGAGGCCCCGCCCACTCCTTTTTTCCTGCCTTAAAGGCAGCATGCGCCTTAAAGGCAAGGTGCCCAATTTATTGTCCACGGACGGAAAAGTGGAATGTGCCCGTTTAGGTGGCGATCCGCCACAACATAAGAAATAGGAGCAGGAATAGGCCACTTGGCCCCTCCAGCCTGCTCCGCCATTCAATAAGATCATGGCTGATCTTGGGCTCAAAGCCACTTCCCCGCCCACTCCCCATAACCCTTCACTCCCTTATTGTTCAATAATCTGTCTATCTCCACCTTGAATGTATTTAATGACCCAGCCTCCACAGCTCTCTGGGGAAGAGAATTCCACAGATTTACGACCCTCTGAGAGAAGAAATTCCTCCTCATCTCAGTTCTAAAAGGGCGACCCTTTATTCTGAAACTGTGCCCCCGAGTTCTAGATTTCCCCACAAGGGGAAACATCCTCTCTGCATCTACCCTGTCGAGCCCCCTCAGTATCTTCTATGTTTCAATAAGATCACCTCTCATTCTTCTAAATTCCAATGAGTATAGGCCCAGCCTGCTCAACCTTTCCTCATAAGTCAACCCCCTCATCTCTGGAATTAACCTCGTGAATCGTCCCTGAACTGCCTCCAATGCAAGTATATCCTTCCTTAAATAAGGAGACCAAAACTGTACGCCGTACTCCAGGTGTGGTCTCACCAATACCTTGTACAGTTGTAGCAGGACTTCCCTGCTTTTATACTCCAACCCGCTTGAAATAAAGGCCAACATTCCATTTGCCTTTTTGATTACTTGCTGTACCTGCATGCTAACTTTTTGTGTTTCGTGCACAAGGACCCCCAGGACCCTCTGAACTGTAGCATTTTGTAATCTCCATTTAAATAATAGTTTGCTTTTTTATTTTTCCTGCCAAAGTGGATGACCTTGCACTTTTTCCCCATTTTCCGCCTGTTGATGCGGCCTTCCTGACGGCAGGAAACCCCGCCAGGGTCAGCGAGGTGAGCTGTGGGTCTGCTGCTGCAGAGTAAGTGTGCAAATCACAGCTGCAGAGTTAGTGTGAAGGCTGCAATGGGACACTGGTAAGTATGACAGGTGAGAGAATGCAGTGAGAAATATTTTTATTCTCTTTATATGTATCTGCAGGTGACAAGATTTGATGTTTCTGAGAAGCCTCATCCGATCGGGAGAATTGACAGATGGCTTCTGCAATCTCACATGCAGCTGCCATCTGTTTTCTCCTAAGGAGAGAGTCATTGGTGAGCCTGCGTGCAAGGGCTCACCTTTGGACAGTGATTGACAGCACCTCAATGCAGTCAAACACTGTCAAAAAATTATGGGGCCTGTCCCTTCAACAAAACCGGCAGATGAAGCGTCATCCACTGACATCATCTGACACCGGCTTTCCCTTAATTGGCCGGCAAGCCCGCAGGGCGGGGCTTAACAAGGCCAATCAGGGGAAAATAGCGCCAGGTCGTCAGACGTCGCTGGGGGCGGGACTAGAACCCGGAAACCAGCAGTCCCGCCCCTTAAAGCGCCTCCTCTGGTATGATCCCGGCCCACCTATTCAGGCCGAGCACTCCCGATCCCGATCCCGACAGCTCTCGGCGTGAAGGACTCTCTCCTCCTCTCCCCTCTCGATCTTTTTCCGAGGATTTTTTTGAGTCTGTGACCTCTGGTTATTGACCCACTTGTAAAAAAAATCACGAGATCCAGGTGTCGCATTTCTAATAACTTTAATTGTGGATGGTTCTGCAGACAATACAGGAGATGGCGAGCTTGCTAACACAGAATACAGCGGAGACAAGATTGACGGGGCCTTGCACTCGTTGAAAGGTGTGCGGAGAGAGTTCAAAATCCATCGACCAGAAATTGGAATCCCATGAAAGGTCTGGTCTTACACTGTAGGCGCGATCGTGCCAGCCCTGGGGAGGCGTGTTTGGAGACGGGACTGCCGGGGAAATGGCAGAATCTGGGGGTTCCGTTTCCTTGGAGGCGGGAAGGGGATTAGTGCCACTTATCTGCCTGTTACCCCCATTTTCCCCACACAAGTGCGGGCTTCCCGACGTCAGGAAACCCCGCCAGGGTCACCGAGGCGAGCAGTGGGTCTGCGGGGGTCTGCGGGGTGCGAACGTGCGCTGTGGAGGTAAGTGATGGGTGAAAGTGTGGAGAGGTGAGTATGTGAGGTGAGTGGAAAGTGTCAGTAAAAGTTTACTTACCTTTGTTTCTTCCTGCAGGCTACAATCGTTGGGGATGCGGAGAGCCTCGCATCTCACCGGCAGAATGACAGATGGCCGTTGCATTCTCAGATGCAGCAACCATCTAATTTCTGCTCACAAAAGAGGTTTGATGAGGTCTTGAATTCAAGAACTCATCAAACTACAGAGAACGTCAGTGTTTGACAGCTTCACAGAGCTGTCAAACCATGACAATTCATCTGTCAAAAATTTTTGACAGATGAAACGTCATACGTTGACGTTCTCTGTAACCGGCTTCCCCTTAATCGGCCTGCTCAGCCCGCTGGGCGGACTTAACAAGGTCAATCAAGGGAAAATAGCGCGGGTTGGCCAGAAGTCGATGGAGGCGGGACTGAAACCCGACAAGTGGAAGTCCCGCCTCCAAAAGCTCCCCATTGGCAAAATCCAGCCCAGTGTCTTTGAGAATCTCAAAACACTTGTAAATACGTTGGAAGCAGTTCAGAGAAGGTTTACCAGACTAATACCTGGAATGGGCGGGTTGTCTTGTGAGGAAAGGTTGGACAGGCTAGGCTTGTATCCGCTGGAGTTTAGAAGAGTAAGAGGTGACTTGATTGAAATATAGAAGATCCTGAGGGGTCTGGACAGGGTGGATGCAGAGAGGATGTTTCCTCTTGTGGGAGAATCTAGAACTCGGGGTCACTGTTTAAAAATAAGAGGTCGCCCGTTTAAGACAGAGATGAGGAGACATTTTTTCTCACAGAGAGTCGTGAGTCTTTGGAACGCTCTTCCTCAGAGGGCGGTGGAAGCAGAGTCTTTGAATATTTTTAAGGCAGAGGTGGATAGATTCTTGGTAAGCAAGGGGGTGAAAGGTTATCGGGGGGTAGGCGGGAATATGGAGTAATCGGATCAGCCACGATCTTATTGAATGGCGGAGCAGGCTCGAGGGGCCGAGGGACCGACTCCTGCTCCTAATTCGTATGTTCGTATGTATGTTCACATAGTTCGGCCAGCATTCTTGTGCGGGCGAATGTGGCAGTCATTTTCCGCAGAGCAAGATTCCACGAACAGCAATGAGATGAATGACCTGTTTGATGTTTGAGGGGAGAATATTGGGGGGGGGAAGGCACTGGGCGAGCACACTGCTCTTCTTCAAAGGGCGACACAGGGTCCTTGTCGTCCATCTCATCCTAACTTTGCAGCAAATTCTCATCCTCGTTTTCAAATCCTTCCTCGCCCCCCCCGCCCCCCTCCCTATCTCTGTGACCTCCTCCAGCCCCTACAACCCTCCGCGATCTCGGCACTCCTCCAATTCTGGCCTCTCGCGCATCCCCCGATTTCTTCGCTCCACCATTGGCGACCGTGCCTGGGCCCGAGCTCTGGAATTCCCTCCCTAAACCTCTCCACCTCTCTCTCTCCTCCTTTAAGACGCTCCTTAAAACCTCCCTCTTTGACCAAGCTTTTGGTCGCCTGTCCCGAATATCTCCTTATGTGGCTCGGTGTCGAATCTTGTCTGATAATCGCTCCTGTGAAGCGCCCTTGGGAGGTTTTACTACGTTAAAGGCGCTGTATAAATACAAGTTGTTGTTGCTGTCTGACCCATAGGGCTGGATTTTGATACTGGGGCGGGTTGGGGTCGTGTTATCCATCCGCCTGCGATTGGATGTGGGAGATTGATGCAATTTTCACCGAATTGGGCAATTGAGTTCCAGCATGTGGGAACCCATGAACCAATTAGTGGTTTCAGTCTGAAAGTCGCCTCTGATGATGTCATCATTGCTGGTCAGAGACTGCCTGGCCTTTGCTGTGAGAGGACCTGGATGGAAAATGAGCAGCAGCTCAGAGAGAGAGAGAGAGAGAGAGAAACCAAGTCCTCTCACGTCAAAGGCCAGGCAGTCTCTGAAGACCTTCAATGCAGCAGCATCAGAGGCGACTTTCAGACCTAATACTACTACTACCTTCATCTCATCTCCGTTGTAATAGTGGACCTGCAGCTGATAGTCAGCTATCCACTTGTGCTCCCGCCAGGTTTCACTGGCGTGTTTCACATCAGGCGTGCTTCACGTGGGAAAAGGGTTAAACTAGCTAAAATGTTTCAAAATGGCATTACAGAGCCAATTTAGGGCTTGTTAAGGGCTTTAATGGCCTCTCCCACCTCTTGGAGGCGGGACGGAGTCGGGAACCCCGCGACCGATTTCATCAAAATTGCGTGGAGGCGGGATGGAGTCGGGATCGGGTCAGCCCGCCACTTTTCGCAATTTTAACCCCCCACACGCCTCCAAACCCACCTCCATGGGTCATTGAAAATCCAGACCTAGTGTCTGCCCAGAACCCTTGTTAAAGTCACGGAGTCTGGGTCTAACACCAATCCTTATGATCTGGATGGGGGAGAGCTACCACTTGAGTATGAGCTTGGCTTGGTGACAGCACCCTTGGTTCTGCATTACGAGGTTTGAGCCACACCGCGGCTCTCTAGACTAAGGCGCGGAGGGAGTGCGGTGAGGTTAGGTTAATTCCAGAGATGAGGGGGTTTGACTTATGAAGAAAGGTTGAGCAGGTTGGGCCTATACTCATTGGAATTTAGAAGAATGAGAGGTGATCTTATTGAAACATAGAAGATACCGAGGGGGCTCGATAGGGTAGATGCAGAGAGGATGTTTCCCCTCGTGGGGAAATCTAGAACGCGGGGGCACAGTTTTAGAATAAAGGGTCGCCCTTTTAGAACTGAGATGAGGAGGAATTTCTTCTCTCAGAGGGTCGTAAATCTGTGGAATTCTCTGCCCCAGAGAGCCGTGGAGGCTGGGTCATTAAATACATTTAAGGTGGAGATAGACATTTTTGCAAGATAAGGGAGTGAAGGGTTATGGGGAGCGGGCAGGGAAGTGGCTTTGAGCCCAAGATCAGCCATGATCTTATTGAATGGCGGAGCAGGCTGGAGGGGCCAAGTGGCCTATTCCTGCTCCTATTTCTTATGTTCTTATGTCTCTGTCAAGGTGAGATGCCCGCCTGTTCAGGTGGATGATAAAGAGCCCGCGACACCATCGGAACAAGATTCTCCCGGCCAAAAGCCCCACATCAACCAGGACCACCAGAATCAGATTAATTGGCCATTTATCCCATCCGTTTATTGTAGCACAAGCTGTCCAACAGCACAAGAGGAGTCAAGAGAGAGACTGCAGATCGGGGTCTTCCCGATGAAATCTAATCTGGAAAAAAAGCAGAAGTAAAGTATATTTATTAGATCGTACATTTCAAAACAAATCTGCAGTAAAGGTATTCAAGGTAATGGACACTGCTCCTGGGGGACAGAATATCTAAACATAGCATGTCTACTGTCCCATCAAACACTCCCAGGGCAGGTACAGCACGGGTTAGATACAGAGTAAAGTTTCCTCTACACTGTCCCATCAAACACTCCCAGGGCAGGTACAGCACGGGTTAGATACAGAGTAAAGCTCCCTCTACACTGTCCCATCAAACACTCCCAGGGCAGGTACAGCACGGGGTTAGATACAGAGTAAAGCTCCCTCTACACTGTCCCATCAAACACTCCCAGGGCAGGTACAGCATGGGTTAGATATAGAGTAAAGCTCCCACTACACTGTCCCATCAAACACTCCTAGGGCAGGTACAGCATGGGGTTAGATACAGAGTAAAGCTCCCTCTACACTGTCCCCATCAAACACTCCCAGGGCAGGTACAGCACGGGTTAGATACAGAGTGACGTAATAAAGACTCACTACGCACTTGAACATAAAGCAAGGCTTTAATCAACTTGTAACAAAACATGGAGGTCTAGTTAGCAGTCACTAGCTTCCTGTTTCCAGATTGTCTCTGCCCAAGGTGGGCCCATGCCTGAGTATTTATACTCCCTGGACGGCGCCCCAGCTGGCCACCCAGTAGTACTTCCTGAGTTGTTACTTGCGATTTATGACATTCTTCCTCCCTAAAAGGTTTGGAAGTCCAGTCTTCCTTTAACGGACTAGGCGGACCAGAAATAGCCGTAGACGTTTAGCTCTCTGCTTGTGACCGGAAGGCACGTCTCCCCGGACCGTGTCCTGGTCCCTGGGTCGCTTGGCCCGTACCGGTAAGTCAGTAGAGTCCGCGTCATCTTGATCATCCTGTGGAGGACTGGGAATATCATGACTCCGGGTGCGGGTCCCCACAGGTGCTGAGCTGGCCTCATCCCGGGTCGTGGCTGGAGATTGTCCGGCGTCCTGGTTTCGGGTGGCCATCCTACGGGGAGCGTCCAGCTCCCTGAGTTGATCCGGTAGCGTTGCCGGCAGATCCCCCGATGTCCCAAGCGGGGCATCATTTTCATAGGGGTGCGGAGTGTTGATATCATTGTCGGGGGATCCTTCATCATTCGGGCCCGTATGACCGGTTGGGCAGGGAGCCAGATCTCGGAGCGAGACGGTGGTCTCCCGGCCATCAGGGTACCGTACGTGCGCATACGTGGGGTTTACCTCCGTTAACTCCACCTCGTCAACGAGAGGGTCGTTTTTGGCAGACCGGACGAACCTCCGGAGTAGCACCGGGCCTGGAGCCACCAACCATGACGGTAGAGACGTCCCATGTTTAGAGCGACGCCGGAATTTGAAGAATCGCTCATGAGGCGTGACATTAGTAGACGTGGAGAGAAGAGACCTGATAGAGTGTAACACGTCGGGGAGCACCGTTTCCCACTGCTGGTCCGGTAGGTTGCGTGACCTTAGTGCCAGACGGACAGCGTTCCAGATGATGGCATTGTATCGTTCAACCTGTCCGTTACCGATTGGGTGATATGGTGTCGTCCTACTTGAGGCGATTCCCCGTTGGGAGAGATAACTTTTAAGTTCACTCGACATAAAGGAGGGACCCCGATCAGTGTGGATAAAATTGGCTGTCCCGCAAAGGGAAAAGACCTGATCGAGGCATTTAATTACCGTAGAGGTAAGCATATTAGGGCAGGGGAAGGCGAAGGGAAAGCGTGAATACTCGTCCACCATCGTAAGTAGGTAGGTGTTCCTTGTCGACGAAGGCAATGGCCCTTTAAAGTCTATGCTGAGCCTCTGCATAGGCTGCATTGCATGTATGAGTAAGCCATCTGATGGGCGAAAGAATTGTGGTTTCAATTCTGCACAAATCCTACAGGAGGAGCATGTTTTCTTTACGTCCTCGGTTGAAAATGGTAGATTTTTGGAGCGCACAAAGTGCAACATGCGGGTCACACCAGGATGGCATAAGTCCATATGCAAATCCGCCAGAGTCGACGTTGACATTGAGGAGCAAAATGCCCGTGTGAAGGTATCTGGGGCCACGTTCTGTTTGCCGGGTCGGTAACAGATAGTATATCCAAAGGCAGCCAGCTCCATCCTCCAGAGTTGAATTTTATTATTTTTGATTTTCGTGCGCCTCCGGTTATCCAACATGAAGGCCACAGAGCGCTGGTCAGTTATAAGCGTAAAATGACGCCGAGCAAGAAAATGACCCCATTGGCGTACAGCCTCGATGATGGCCGTAGCCTCCTTCTCGACGGGGGGGGTAATGGAGCTCGCTACCCTGCAAGGTTCTGGATAGGAATGCCACGGGTCGGCCACCTTGATTCAAGGTAGCGGAGATCGCCACCTCCGATGCATCGCATTCGACCACAAAAGGAAGATTTTCGTCAATGGAGCGAAGCGTGGCTTTCTCCAGCTGTCGTTTGAGGAGGTTGAAGGCAGAAATAGCCGTAGCTTCCAATGGAAAAGACTTCGCATGGAGCAGGGGCTGTATTTTATCGGAGAAGTGTGGTATCCATTTTGCGTAATAAGCAAACATGCCAAGTGCCCGACGAAGAGAGCCGAGGTTCGTCGGGGGAGGGAGCTCCTGAAGTGGACGAAGTCGCTCTGGGTCCGGTTTAATAACACCGTTGCCCACCCAGTAGCCAAGAATGTTCACCGATGGCACCGACTTCACCGATTTGGATTCGTTTAACGTTAAGTGGCGACGGCGGAGTACGTCAAAAAATCTCTGAAGATTGGCGTCATGCTCCTTTTGATCATGGCCGGCAATAGTGATATTGTCTAAATACGGAAAGGTATCCGTCAAGTTCTCTTGCCGGACTAGGCCATCCATGGCCCGTTGGAAGACGGCCACCCCATTGGTGATCCCGAATGGAAGGCGGCGAAACTGGAAAAGCCGACCATTGGCCTCAAAGGCCGTATACTTCTTGTCGGAGTCTTGCAGTGGCACCTGATGGTACGCGCTTTTTAAATCGAAGGTCGAGAATACCTTGTATTTGGCAAGGTTGTTGACCATGTCATCTATGCGTGGCAGCGGGTAGGCATCCAGATCAGTATATAGATTAATAGTCTGCGAATAATCGATACACAGACGTTTATGATGTTGTTTTAAGGGATTCCTCACGATGACGACCTGAGCCCGCCAGGGAGATGAACATGGCTCGATAATACCGTCGACTAAAAGGCGAGAGATTTCCGCCTCAATAAACGCTCGATCGTCTTGGCTAAAGCGCCGCGATTTGGTGGCTATGGGTTTACAGCGGGGGGGAAGATTGGCAAACAGGGAGGGTTCACCGAGTAAGGCCGCCGAGAGTGCACAAAACGGCACCTTAGAAATGGTAAGCTCCGGCCTTGACCCTCCAAACTCAAAAGTGATCTTCTTGTGCTGCTTCTGGAAGTCCTGTCCCAGAAGCACATCGCTGCATAAGTTTGCGAGTACTCCGAGCCGGGTGGAGAGATACGTGCGGCCGTTGAGGATGAGGTTGACCAGACAGAAGCCAGAAGAATTGGTGGTCAGAGTCGTCAGAGCCATTGCAATCTCCCTGTCCGAGGGATAAATGTGCAGTTTTAACCTGTTGACAGCCCGCTTACTAATGAAGCTGTCAGAGCTGCAGGAGTCGATTAGCGCGCTTAGAGTGTGCCCATTTACTGAAACCTTCGTGGCTGCATGGGACAAACTTTGGGGAAAAACAGCCGTGATGGGAGGAGGGGCAATTTCCCTTCGGCAACTGTAGCCTTAACAGTAGTTCCTGGGGGAGGAGCAGCTCCATAGATAGCAGCTGTGAAGCTAACAGGAGCTCTCGACCGGTATACTTTAGAGGAGCGGCCTTTCTTGTTAGCAAAGGCCCGTGACTGGCATACCTTGGAAAAGTGTCCTTTCTTGCTGCAATGATTGCAGGTCACATTACGAGCCGGGCAAAATTTTCTGTGATGGCACGCCCCTCCACAAAAGAAACACTTTCTTCCTGATTGCCAGGATGCTGCTAGGGCGGGGTCGTCATCAGCGAAGGCCTCTAGGGTAGGGTCGTCGTCCGTTAGAGTAGAGTCAACATCAGTGGGGGCATCCGCCCGAGACCTACCGAAAGACTCATTAAAGGAGATAGCCGCCGCCCGTGCACGTGGTGGGAGATAAGTGTCTGCATTTTTCTTGGCCAAGTCCAAGGAACACGCCTGGTCATAAGCAGCCCGTAAATTGAGGGTTTTATTTTCCAGCAGGCGCTGACGTATAAAAGGGGACGCGATTCCATTGATAAAGGAATCGCGGATTAGTTCCTCTTGATACTGTTCAGCTGTAACTGCTTTAAGGTTACAATCCTTGCTGAGCCTGCGAAGTTTCTGGAGAAATTCATCGAGTGATTCCCCAGGCTGCTGCCGAGTTGTGGCCAGTAGGTGTCGAGCAAATATTTCATTTGGGGACTTGACATATAGCTGCTGTAAGATTTCGATAGCCGTGTCATAGACTATACAGTCCTCAATATAATCATACACATGAGGAGACACGTAGTTGATAAGCATTCGTAACTTATTAGGGACATCCGCCCCACATTCTTCAAGAAAGTTGCTAAAGGTACGAAACCAATGCTTCCATACCTTCGCTGCCGCAGGTGCATTCGGGTCCAGGTCGAGACGAGCGGGTCTAAGGAGTTTTTCCATGATGGATCAGTTTCTTGCCCTAGTTCCCTTCTGTGGTTCGAGTTGCAGCTGGTTGTTCCGAATCACCCAAAGCGTGGAGACGATATCAAGTTGATTAAATTGACGTAATAAAGACTCACTACGCACTTGAACATAAAGCAAGGCTTTAATCAACTTGTAACAAAACATGGAGGTCTAGTTAGCAGTCACTAGCTTCCTGTTTCCAGATTGTCTCTGCCCAAGGTGGGCCCATGCCTGAGTATTTATACTCCCTGGACGGCGCCCCAGCTGGCCGCCCAGTAGTACTTCCTGAGTTGTTACTTGCGATTTATGACACAGAGTAAAGCTCCCTCTACACTGTCCCATCAAACACTCCCAGGGCAGGTACAGCACGGGTTAGATACAGAGTAAAGCTCCCTCTACACTGTCCCATCAAACATTCCCAGGGCAGGTACAGCACGGGGTTAGATACAGAGTAAAGCTCCCTCTACACTGTCCCATCAAACACTCCCAGGGCAGGTACAGCACAGGGTTAGATACAGAGTAAAGCTCACTCTACACTGTCCCATCAAACACTCCCAGGGCAGGTACAGCACAGGTTAGATACAGAGTAAAGCTCCCTCTACACTGTCCCCATCAAACACTCCCAGGGCAGGTACAGCACGGGGTTAGATACAGAGTAAAGCTCCCTCTACACTGTCTCATCAAACACTCCCAGGGCAGGTACAGCACGAGGTTAGATAAAGAGTAAAGCTCCCTCTACACTGTCTCATCAAACACTCCCAGGGCAGGTACAGCACGGGGTTAGATACAGAGTAAAGCTCCCTCTACACTGTCCCATCAAACACTCCCAGGGCAGGTACAGCACGGGTTAGATACAGAGTAAAGCTCCCTCTACACTGTCCCATCAAACATTCCCAGGGCAGATACAGCACGGTTAGATTCAGAGTAAAGCTCCCTCTACACTGTCCCATCAAACACTCCCAGGGCAGGTACAGCACGGGTTAGATACAGAGTAAAGCTCCCTCTACACTGTCCCATCAAACACTCCCAGGGCAGGTACAGCACGGGGTTAGATACAGAGTAAAGCTCCCTCTACACTGTCTCATCAAACACTCCCAGGGCAGGTACAGCACGGGGTTAGATAAAGAGTAAAGCTCCCTCTACACTGTCCCATCAAACATTCCCAGGGCAGATACAGCACGGTTACATACAGAGTAAAGCTCCCTCTGCACTGTCCCATCAAACACTCCCAGGGCAGGTACAGCACGGGTTAGATACAGAGTAAAGCTCCCTCTACACTGTCCCCATCAAACACTCCCAGGGCAGGTACAGCACGGGTTAGATACAGAGTAAAGCTCCCTCTACACTGTCCCCATCAAACACTCCCAGGGCAGGTACAGCACGGGTTAGATACAGAGGGCCGAAAATTGATCCCGGGACGCGAGAGTACGCACTGCGTACTCTCGCGTATTCCCACTCCAATTGCCGGTTTTCTGCATGCCCTGCGCATGCGCTGAAAACCAGCAATTGCTCTTCTGAAAAGGGGGCGGGGCCTGGGTGCATCGCGTGCGCGCTACAGGCTGCGCGCACGCTGCGCACTTCATGCTTTGGACGCGCAGGTAAGTACGGAAGATTTTGGAAATGTAAAAAGGAGGAGTAAGACCCGCTTTTAAGAAGGTAAGTAGTGAAATAAGTATTTTTTTGAATTCTTTTTTTACAGGTATATCTTTTTTAGAGACTTTAAAGACAGGTAAGTTTATTTTTATAACTTTTTAAAAGATTTTAAATTTTTTCAAAAATTTAATTTTTTATTTAAAATGGTTAATTTAATTAACTATACTTATTTTATTAATGTGATGTTTTTTTTTTAATTTAATTGAGGTTTAGCTGTTATTTTGGGGGGGTGTAAGATTCATAGATTTCACAGGGTGCTGTGAAACTTATGAATGGAAGATGGTGTGCTGCCATTGGCTCTAACTGAGTCACGTGATCCCACAGCTCGCACGAATTCACTACGCCGCTGGGATACGCAAGCACTGCCCAGCTGATCTCTAGAACATGAAGTTCGTGCGAGCTGGATCTGAAAAAGCACAAGCGAGGTGAGAGATCGCGGGAAAGCCTTACCCCCGCGGGAACAGAGCGAGATCAATTTCTGGGCCAGAGTAAAGCTCCCTCTACACTGTCCCATCAAACACTCCCAGGGCAGGTACAGCACGGGTTAGATACAGAGTAAAGCTCCCTCTACACTGTCCCCATCAAACACTCCCAGGGCAGGTACAGCACGGGTTAGATACAGAGTAAAGCTCCCTCTACACTGTCCCATCAAACACTCCCAGGGCAGGTACAGCACGGGTTAGATACAGAGTAAAGCTCCCACTACACTGTCCCCATCAAACACTCCCAGGGCAGGTACAGCACGGGTTAGATACAGAGTAAAGCTCCCTCTACACTGTCCCATCAAACACTCCCAGGGCAGGTACAGCACGGGTTCGATACAGAGTAAAGCTCCCTCTACACTGTCCCCATCAAACACTCCCAGGGCAGGTACAGCACGGGGTTAGATACAGAGTAAAGCTCCCTCTACACTGTCCCCATCAAACACTCCCAGGGCAGGTACAGCACGGGGTTAGATACAGAGTAAAGCTCCCTCTACACTGTCCCATCAAACACTCCCAGGGCAGGTACAGCACGGGTTAGATACAGAGTAAAGCTCCCTCTACACTGTCCCATCAAACACTCCCAGGGCAGGTACAGCACGGGTTAGATACAGAGTAAAGCCCCCTCTACACTGTCCCATCAAACACTCCCAGGGCAGGTACAGCACGGGTTAGATACAGAGTAAAGCTCCCTCTACACTGTCCCATCAAACACTCCCAGGGCAGGTACAGCACGGGTTAGATACAGAGTAAAGCTCCCTCTACACTGTCCCATCAAACACTCCCAGGGCAGGTACAGCACGGGTTAGATACAGAGTAAAGCTCCCTCTACACTGTCCCCATCAAACACTCCCAGGGCAGGTACAGCACGGGTTAGATACAGAGTAAAGCCCCTCTACACTGTCCCATCAAACACTCCCAGGGCAGGTACAGCACGGGTTAGATACAGAGTAAGCCGGTTACAATTGCTGGGATTATCAGTGGGATTAATTGCACCGACCTTTAGCAGTGACGTTTCCATTCTTGGTCGTCCGTTGACCCGACCGTCCGGGGCAAAGATTTCCCCGCCTGTAAAAGAATTCACGAGACATCTGTGTAATTGTATATGCATCCAGCTGATAGAACCTTGTTCTGTAGGGCAGGCAATGCTGTGATTAATTCAGTCACCTCCGAGCTGTGATGTGAAGGCTCAATGGGGGCAAGTTTGACTTTGGGTGATAGTGTAAAATGGGCAATATCGAATTGGCCGTCCACTATACGCCCAGCCCTATTTTCTCTTCCATTTACCGTTTCACACCATCGCCCAAACTTAAAATGACCCCAACATGACGTGAACCCGCTTCCACTCACAACACCAACAATGCTGAGATCATGAGGGATTTCTTACAACAAATGTACCTGGGACCTTAGATAGGTTTTCCTTTCTCTCAGAAATACCCGGCTTTGAGTCTAGATTCTGAGGGATTCTGTCCAAAAATCCTGTCATTGGTGGATGTACATTCAAAATAGGCCCTTGGTAACTCAAAATTAATTTGAAAACTTCAACTTCTCTCCAAATGCATCTAATCTCTAGAAAATACATTTATCCTGAAAAAGCCATCACTCAAGCAAGGTGCTGGTTTATGCTCTGCTTTTGAATCCAGCCGATTCATACTGATAAAAGACACGTTAAGAATTGTTCCCCCAAGATGGGTTATTACTTCAGAACACACTACTTTATTACATGCAGGGATACGTACCTTCAACTTTTGTTATCAAAGACAGACTCGCAAGGTCCCACTTGTGCATCATGTGATTAGGTAAAAGCGGTAACAGATTTACTTTACTGGATGATGCAAGTTCATTTTGTTCCACCTGTACAGGAGCTAGCACCCAGGATGGAGGACTTCACATCCCATTATCGTAAAGAAGTTCAAATGACATAAGGCCCCTCAAGATGGTTTGTGTTCTCGAAGCTTGCTCAGCCATTAATGTGGAGTTCACAGCGACAGTTTTACTCAGTTGTATTTTTTTTGGCAGAGAGACATAATGAGAAACAGCGAGCCTCAACATTCAAACAGTGCAATTTGAACTGAAGTGGAATCAGATTTCCTTTCACTTACAGTTCCAGGTGATCCACGAGCCCCGATATATATGACTGCTTCACAACACATATTAAAAATGTTTGGCCAAACCAAATTTTTATTCATCATCAAGGGATGTTTTTTCTATTTTAATGAAAATTAGGAAGATCCTTAGAGAGAGAGATACAGAACTTCTTCTTTGCTTCCACATGAACAGTCAGACAGCTGGGAATCTCCAGTGCCTGCTATATTAAAAACCTCTCAGCTCGGAGAAAAGTATTAGCTTAATACTCACAGCTTCAGGCTATTTAAATCAAGGTGCTCAGGAGGACAGATTTTCTAGAACTTTGTCAAAATGTATTTTATGATTAGTTAAGTTGCCTCTAATCCCCACAAGATTCCCTAAACACATGCTATTCCTCACTTGCGAGGATGCGTGGTGGATCTCTTCGGGTCAAGGTGTTGTCTCCTTTACTGAGAAGACCACATTAAGGTAGAAAGTTCATGCCTCCCAGCAGCTGTTACTAATGGGGTTTAATTATTACAACGTCCGGAATTCACTGGTGAAAAGATAAATGGTCTGCTGCTCGCCACTGGACCAATGGGCGTTATTTAGGCCAGTCAAGCAGGGAATCAGGATTACTTACTTGAGAGTCCTTGCTGACCCTCTGACCAATGTTTACGAGCAGTGGTCCATGAGGAGTAGGGCGGAAAAGCTGACTGGATGTAGATAATCCCTGAGGCACCTGTTACGTAAATCACTTTGGATGACAACATCAGCCTTCAGGCTGTTCTGTTCCTATTTCCAGAAGACACGATAAATTCATTTAACTTATTCATTACTGCGCTTACCGTTCGGCTTCCTGACACTGGCGTCATCTTCAACGATGTCATTTAGCATCTTTCAAATGCCCAAGAGTGTTAAAGTTTCCAGTGCCAGATGTGGTATCATAAGCTACCCTGCATTGAATAGAGCTCCAACAATTTTGTGTATGAAGTGGAGTCTAAAGAGTAGACAGTTGCCACAAGGCTATTTGAGTGTTTGTTTGATTGATTGACTGTATATGCTGTAAAACCGTGCACAGCTTGCAATACAAAGAGCCAGCATACAATCAGTGACTTTATTAGACGCAGCTTTGGATCAAAGGAGAGTGGAACCAGATTTTTCAAGTGGCAAGCCTCTTAAAAGCTTCGTCATTGCCCAGTCCAACCTATAATGCAACGCAGCCAAACCTTGGGTATGACTCGTTATGACTGGTGCCTCACTCCTTTGCCTGGTACACTCTGAGCAAAATGAAATGTCCTACTTTTACTTGGTTATAGCATAAAGGATGAACACCAGAGGTAAGCAGAGAGGCCTCACCTTCTGCATCCCCGTGTCTATGGTCCATCCATTTGAAATAACTGAATTTAGAATATAATAGCAATTTGTACCAAATTTGCATTTAGTTATGTGCTGTGTGGTTATGTCCACCAGCACATGTAGTGGCTCCCCTAAACTTACTGTCAGTTCATATCATAGAATGATACAGCACAGAAGGCCATTCAGCCCATCATGCCTGTGTCGGCTCTTTGAAAGAGCTCTCCAATTAGTCCCTTTTCTCTGCTCTTTTCCTTATAGTCCTGCAATTTTCTCCTTTTCAAGTATATATCCAATTCCCTTTTGAAAGTTACTATTGAATCTGCTTCCAGGTAGTGTATTCCCGATTATAATAAATATAAATATTATATATATATTATGTTCCCTGGGCACAAATCTGGACCAGATCGCTAGGTCCCTGCCACTTTAAATGTTGTCTGAGGATCCCTGGGGCTGCCCTGAGACCATGGAGCTTGGCCTGCACCTTTTAGGGGGCTGGCAAAATGAGTGACATGAGGAAGGATGGGGTGTTCCTAGCCTCCTGCCTGCAAGACTCGCTGGGTGCCCCAGCACATCAGCGCCCAGAAAAGGTGACACTGTGGCTTGGCCCTGAATTCCTGCAGACCAAAAAGGTTGGCAGAATTGCAGAGGGCGAAGGCCTACAGTATTAATCAGAACCTTCTGGCTGTCTGTCTCCATCGGCAGTCAGAAGTCCTTGATCAAGTTGTCCAGACTTGTAGTTGTAGGCCTGAGAGACCTGCAGCTGCCCCATGTGCACCCAACACTGCCCCCGAGTACTCTAGGGGCAGGCCTGCACTAGCGAGTGCCCCCGTCCAGGTAAATGGCTCGGGGAAGGAAATCAAAGTTTACCCTGAGACTGGACAAAAGCAGTGCATTTTGGGTGTGTTGGTCACTTCTCGCATTGGGGCAGGAAGGAGTGGCGGCAGGAAAACCAACTCTTGTATCTCCTTCTCCTGACCTATTATGCATTTCCAGCATTTAGTTCATATCTCCAGCATTGGTCTCCCATAATAAAACTCTGAATGGCCACAAAACCGAGGTTATCTTGAGTCCCTATGGGATCGATAATGCACTCTAAAGACTGCACACAATTGTAGCCAACTGATTTTGGGGATACTGCCCAAGAAAAGTCAGTCTTTTAAGGCCAAAAAGTATGGCCTCAGGCAAAGCTGGTTGGCCCTGTAGGCAGGTAAAAGCCACCCAAGAATAACACATTGTAACGATTCCCCGCAGCCCTCCCCCGCCAGAGCCCATTTACAATTGATGCGGAGTAACTCGTGCTGTGAAGGAATAGCCAGGATTCAGAAAAATGCACGATACTAAAAACAGATTTCTGAAATTATTAATAAATGACATACTGGGTTTAAAAGTCTGAAAGCCTCGGCGACACAGGCTGTCGGCACAATACAGGCTTCTGAGATAAAGATCAGCTATTCACAAGTTGTAAAACACCACAGGCTTTGAAATGGGAATGGGTTATTGACCAAGAAACAAGCCCTATTGATAAAGCAAAGGTTTGCTTCCAGAGCGTCTGGACATTGGAACCAAAACAATGGAATGACTCAAGTAAAGTGTTATAATCTAACACGTCGAACAGATGCACAGAACATTAAAAAAACCAAGTGTCTTTGAAAAAATGACATCAAGTAAGAAATACCTGTCGTAAAATAGTTTTATGTTAAACTTAAAGACAGGAAACACGATTAAATCTGCAACCAATTGAGATAGCTAGAAAACAAGTAAACACTTGAGTTAAAGTGTTTTCAATTTACATATTGTAAATATAATACCTACAGAAGCCTTTGAAGAAATGACATCAAGTAAAAGAAATGCCTGCTGAACAAATAGTTTTAATGTTAAGCTTGAAAGATGGAGTCCCAAGGTCTGATAAAAACCAATTGAAGTAAATTAGAAATGCATGAAGATACTAGAGAAGTGGTTTTAATTTACAAGTTGTAAAAAGTACACAAACAAGACGACTTTGAAAATATTACTTCAATGGATGCACCAAGCAATTATATTGTTCTTGTATTGAACTTGGAATACCACGGAGTCACAATGTCTGATAAAAACCAGTTAAAGTAGTATTAGAAATTCAATAGAAAGACTTCGATAAGAATTGCATCAACCAGAAACCATTGCTGTCAGTGTGTTTATGATGGTTTTGGAAACACCTAAACAGGACACAAGTCTAAAAGCTGACAGCTTAAATGACAGTAAAGAATAGAACAAAGTCAGCAAAGAATGACTTGATACAGTTAGCTTACATCAGCACGAAAATTTCAAAGGATAAACCACCCAAAAAAGAGTATAAAACATAGACCTTTTCAAACAGAAAAGAAGAAGTCGCTGGGAAGACAAGCGTTTCTCAACTTTACAGACATTCTCTGTAAGTTTACAACTTTTGAGTCTCGGGTAATCAAGGTATTTGATTTTGGTGGATATTCTGGATTAAGAAATAAGTGGAAGTGTAGAAATGTAATGAAGTAAAGATTTCAGAATAAGGATCTCTGAGAATAAGATAATGTAAGCTATTTGTATTTTGAACGATTAAAGTTGCGATTGCCATAATAAATGTTAACTGAATGTCGGTTCTGTAATAAATCTATATATTTTTAGAATAGTCTCAAAGAGTATTTCTGTATCATCTTGCGAACTCAAATTCTGTACACTCAAAGGAGTTGCAGAATTCTGGGGGGTATTCCGGACCCTTATAATATCCGGAAGGTTACAGTCTATTAAAAGTACTATCTGGAGGACGGTAACATCTTTAGACCATTTATTTCCTTTAGGGAGAGGTAATCTGACCTTTAGACCCAATTAAGCATCTTATAGGATCCGGCTACCACTAACTTTAGTTGAGGGTAAACGTCTGGGGAATACACCTGATCTGGGGTAGTCCGAAAGGGCTAGGACTTGTAATTATCCCTTCAGTGCATTTCTCATTTTAGCAAGCAGACCTCATTTGCTTGAGGGTCTTGATGAGCTTTGTACATATTGGATGGGTTTTGGATGCAACCGCTAACAATTACAAGAGGCAATTGCTGAATGGCGATTCCCTGTTTATTTAAAACAAAATGTTGGTTTACTTACCTTTTTGTCCTTACCAACCATCGCATATAACAGGCACATCGCATTAATGCCAACGCTCCAACAATAAGCAGGGGGGTACTGTCGTTCTTTTAATGCTAGAGTTTGTTTTCTGACTGGCAACTGTGTAGGTGTACAGTGCCTTCTAACTTCTCCCATCCTTGAAGACATCCTAGTCCCCCATGCCTTGTTATTTTGAGTTTTGATGTATCCGCCATGATTAGCAAGGAACTTCAAAATTAGAGGCATTTGTGAAGGAGGTGAGATTGGCAGATATGGTGAGACACCGTCACAAGTTGCATATGTTCAATGACTCTGGCATCTAGAACAGGCCTACATCCACGTGGAACTATTTGAAACTTAGTGCTGCACCTGCTGTACTTGGGATTTTCAACACTGACTCGGACATAGAATTTGCAACACAGAAACAGGCCATTTGGCCGAACCAGTTTATGCTCCACACGAGCCTCCTCCCACCTGGCTTCATTTAACTCTATCAGCCTATCTTCTTTTCCCCAATTGCTTAATTTAGATTGCACATGAGCAAGCAGTGAAGTGTTTGGGGGCGATTTTCCCATTGGAGGCGGGTTGGGAGCGGGTTTCGGTTTGGGTGGGTTCCGAACCCACCTCCACTGTCAGGTGGGAAAAAGTTGGGATTTTCCCCTAATTGGCCAATTAATTCCGAGCGTGTGGGTTCCCCTGGGCCAATTACACCTTTGGGACTGAAACTCGCCTCTGCTGACGCCACTTATGCAGCTTCATTTAAGGACTGCTTGCTTCCTTGGTTCCTTGGTTCTGTGATTCTGTGATTTCACTGCTGTTTTGTGGCTGCTGAACACTTCGCTAAGAAGAGATGGCCAACTCCAGAGCCAAGGCCTCCTCGAGGTTCTCCGATGAGTCCCTGAGTATTCTGGTTGAGGGGGTGAGAGATAGCAAGGAAGTGCTCTTCCCCTCATCTGGGAAGAAGAAGCCTCCCAAACAAACCAAGGCTGTGTGGGTGTAACCTCCAGATCAGTGTGCAGCAGAACATGGCTGCAGTGCCGCAAGAGGTTCACTGACCTTGTAAGATCAGCCAAAATGAGTATACCATCAGCTTGACCCTCATTCTGCTCCCCTTCTCCTCTCATCACCAGCACTCTGCATTGTCAACCTCCTCCTACACATCCCACTTTACCCTTACAACCCTTGCACCCTTAACCATCCCTCTCACTCTATGAACACAATCACTTCACTATTCGACTTTGCTGCCCTCACACTCCCTATCAATGTTATGCAATGACAATGACTCACAACACACAGGGAGGGCCCTTGAAAATGAAACCTCACTCCATCTTTGTCTCCTTCTAAGCATTTATGCTCTGGACTCTCTACACTCACGCCATCATTCTCACTCAACCTCCACTTGTCTCCCTCATTGCAGGAAAAGAGAGCCCACAATAAAAGGGAAATGGCGAAGACTGGAGGAGGGCCACCTTCCCTCGCCCATTTGACCAATGCTGAAGAGGCGGCCCTGGAAATCGTTGGCGCTGAGGTGGAGGTGGAAGTGGGGGACGGACAGACGGGCGCAGCAGAGCAAGCTGGTGACAGAATAGTTTTGCTTCTCTCTCTTTTACATTGCAGGAGTCACTAGAATGGCTGCGAATGTACATTTATAGAATGGCAATTGATCGTCTGCGCTATTGCATGTGCATACCACACTGCCGTCACATCTCTAACTCATTCCTTTACTCCCCCACAGGACCATCGACAGCCCCCCTCCCCACTGTCCAGGAGGAAGAGCCGGAGCCAGAAGACTCCTCAGAAGAACCTGCAACCTCTGAGGATGCAGCGTCAGCAGATGTAAGCGCACCCAGCACCAGCGCAGATACCCACACCTCAGTGGGACCTTTGGGAGATAGAGCAGTGTTGTCACCTGGTGGATCACAGCTCACAAGTGAGCATCAGCAGGTGGTGGAGACAGTGACAGCAGTGGAGAGTCCTCGTCGGAGGTCGCAGGACTCTCCTAGCTCTGCTCAGCTGCATGTGAACCCTGTGCCTCCGGGTCCATCCAGAAGGAGAGCGGTGCTGGAACTCCAGGAACAGGTGCAGGAGTCTCTGGCAGGTTTTGTCTCCAGGGTCACTGCGTGTGTGGAGAGGATGGAAGAGTCCAACTCGAATATGAGCAGAGCCTTTGTGGAGTCATTGGCGCATCTCCTCGGAAAGGTTGGCTACCTCTGTAGAAGCGATGTCTACCTCCGTGGTATCGATGGCTGCCTCTCTACAGACGATGGCCAGGGCCATGGAGGAGATAAGTCGCCAGAGTGTTGAAAACATGGTCAATGTTCAGAATAAACTGACATCTGTGGAGGAGCGATGGCCAGCTATTGATCAGAGAGACCAAAGCTTCATGGAAGTCCTCAGCAGTAGAAATGCCAGTGCAAACACGGGTCCTCATGGCCCCTCTGATGTGCAGCAAGGTGCTGTCAAGCCACTTGCTAGCGCTGAGGTGGGGCTGACCTATGAGAGGGATGTTGGTGGCAGAGAACAAGGAAGTGGGGGCTCCTCTCCAAGCGCTCACACT
This sequence comes from Squalus acanthias, assembly GCA_030390025.1. NCBI lineage: Eukaryota > Metazoa > Chordata > Chondrichthyes > Squaliformes > Squalidae > Squalus > Squalus acanthias. The sequence continues at coordinate 1,318,213 of JASTWF010000085.1, forward strand.
TCCATGCCACTGCGTTGCCCTCGGTCAGAGCCCCACCAGAGTCCTCACCCAACTGAGATGGGCGTCTCAGCCCCTGCACAGCCGCAGGAGGAGCAGACTTTTGTCGAGCTCTCACAGGGTCGCAAACCCAGAGGGTGCCCGCCAAAGGTGTCCAAGCAGGAGCAGCATGAAAGTGAGCAAGGGGCTTCCACTTCTGCTGAAGTCACAGGGGAAACACCATGTAGGAGCATGCGTAACAGGAAGATAAAGCACAATTAGTCACACGGGCAGTCACTTGGGTGTTTTTTTGTGTTTAATAATTTAATGCCATCCCTTTGTGAATGTATTAAACTCTAGTGATGGCAAACTGTTGACGTTATGGCCTCTGTGATTTCGGTTTTGGAAGTTTCACATTGTGGTCTCAGCGAGACTTGCTTGGTCAGGTTGGTGGTAAGAGTGAGAGGAAGCCAGAGAGTCATGTCCATTGTGTATCTTGTGCTAAGAAGGAGCCAAGCACATGTGCTAGAATGGGCAACCTAAGCAAATCTGGCAAGATGAGTGCATCCCTTGCATTCCGGCCAGCAGTGTGCTCGCGTGCTGCTGCTGCTGCTGGTTGATGCGCCTCTGCTCAGTCATCCTCCTTCTCCTCCTTCTTCTCCTCCTCTTCCTCTGAGGAGGCTATGCACTGAGTTATTTGCTCCTCAGGAAGCTGCAAGCCATGATGCTGTGCGATGTTGTGCAGCGCACAGCAGACCACGACCATTCTGGAGACCCTGGCTGCTGAGTGCTGCAGGGCTCCACCTGATCGGTCAAGGCATCTGAATCGCATCTTCAGCAAGCCGATGGTTTGTTCATTGATGGACCTGGTTGAAATGTGGCTGGTGTTGTAGCACTCCTCAGCTTCGTTCGCTGGCCTCCTGATCAGCGTCATTAGCTATGTCTTCAGGGGGTAGCCCTTGTCTCCAAGAAGCCATCCGTTAAGTTGGTTTGGTGGCTGGAAGAGCGGAGGCACACTAGACTGCCGCAGGATGAACAAGTCATGGCAACTGCCACAGTACTTGGCGCAAACATGCAAAATCTCCTTTTTGTGGTTACACACCAGCTGTACATTGAGGGAGTGGAAGCCCTTGTGGTTGACAAAAATAGCTGGGTTGTGATGGGGTGCCCTCAGGGCCACATGTGTGCAGTCTATGATGCCCTGCACCATTGGCAAGCCTGCCATATTTGAGAATCCAACTGCACGCGCGGTTACACTTGCTTGATCCGTTGAAAAGTTGATGTAATTTTGGGCCTTTGCAAAGAAAGCATCGGTAAACTGCGTGATGCAACTGTGGGCGGCCGACTGGGAGATGCAGCTGATGTCTTTGACAGCCACTGGTAAGGGGTGTCCACCGGATCCACCGGATCCTCTGGGCTCCAGGTGTTGGTGCAGCATTGCACAGATGTCTCCGACAACCTCTCGCGAAGGTCTCAGCCTACTTTGATACTGCTGCTCACTCATGTTGAGGAAGCTCATCCTCTGTCTGTAAACCCTGTGTTGGGGGTATCTCCTGCGGTGACGTGCTGCCTTGCACTGGCACCTTCTGCCCTGTGCACCATCAGGTGGGTGAGCAGCAGGTTGGCGCTCCTGCTGCTGTTGCTGCTGTTCTGCCTGGTTCTGCTGCTGCCGTGGCTGCTTCTCGTCCGAATCTGAGGTCCATGATGAAAGGAAATAAATGTTTCCCATGCTGTTGGTAGATACCTCCGTTGGGGAAGCACTCAGTCCAAGTGGGAAGAGGGTTTTCACAGGAGGTCCCAAAGTAAATAGATCTCAACTGCACCACCTCTGACTTCAGTAGGCCAGGAAAAAGTGCTCAAAGTCCTGTGGGGAAAAAGTTCTGCAACCTGCAACTCATCTCTGTTGAAAGATCTGTTTTAATGGTGGAGCTGCAGCTGTGAGGAGGCCACCCACTTGTCAACCCGCCAGGTTTAGCTGGCATGGTTTAGGAGGGCCGTGCAACATGCTGAAATGTGGTAAAATAACAAAGGCCTGTCAAAATAGGATTAGAGAGGCCCTTAACCGCTTGTTAAGGGTCTTAACTGCCTATCCCAACTCATGGAGGCGGGACCAAATCGCACCCATGACGCCCGCCTCCGGCAAAATTGCGCGGAGGCGGGTTGGAGGCAGGTTCCGAACCCGCCCTCAATTTTTGCGATTTTCCCAACTGTCCCGCCTCCAAACCCGCCTCCTCAGGGCTGGGAAAATCGCCCCCTTTGAATCCGTAAGTTGCCTGCCACTTGGATCCTCAAGCAGTCTATAATATTCATTCTCAGGTAAAATACCAACAGTAGCCCCACAATCTAGCCGAAATCTGGCTTGCTTGTTGCTGAACGTGACGACATATCATTTGTTAGCACATCGGTCTTCTACAGGTCCAACAACTTTGCTGGACTTTGGGACACTGGGCTGAGAAATGGTTCTGTTCTCTCCATGTATTACACTCCTGATCCCAAGTACGAAAAGGTTTCTTTCTTTCTGTCATGCCATTTTCCCCACAGTATTCACAATCCATTGCAGGAGCTTCCCAAAATTTCCTGGGCTTCACATCCACCGAAAGATTTTCCATTTTCTTTGCTAAATACTGCACTTCTTTCTGAATGCTTATAGTTTTTAGCTGCTATGTTGTCGATTCAGCGCTTGACATACATCAATGCAAGCTTTCAATGTCAGCTCTGATTCTTATTAAAAAAAAGTGTCTTGCTAATGACATTGTTCTGTATCCCAACAATTATTCTATTTTGGATTAGACTTTCTTTCACAGCTACACAGTTACATGTTCAAACTAAGCCTCATGTCATGTGACTATTGTTTTATCAGGATCTTGGACCCAAGTTTTGAAAATATAGTGTTCATAGGTTTTATTAATTTATCCAAAATACAATTGTTCCATCTTGCTAAGGACAACCTCTGCAATCAAATTTTGCTTTCATCCATCTCAAACTGGAGAATATAAAGTATTTCCAGTGCCTCTGTACACTTGGTGATTAGTGCAGCAGTTCTGATATCTTTTGGCTGCTTAATGAGACTTCGGGGGTGATTTTCTCAATGGGAAGCTTTTGGAGGCGGGACTCCCACTTGTCGGGTTTCAGTCCCGCCTCCATCAGCTTCTGGCCAACCAGCGGGATTTTCCCCTGATTGACCTCGTTAAGCCCGCCCAGCGGGCTTAGCAGGCCAATTAGGGGGAAGCCGGTTGCAGAGCACGTCAACGTATGACGTGTCATCTGTCAGGAATTTTTGAAAGAAGAAATGTCATCGTTTGACAGCTCTGTGAAGCTGTCAAACACTGACATTCTGTGTAGTTTGATGAGGTCTTGCATACAAGACCTCATCAACCTTCTTTCTTTTACAGAAATGAGATGTCTGTTGCATATTAGAATGCAACGGACATCTCTCAAATGCAACACGGAGGTGTGAGACTCTCCGTATAGAAACCGACTGAAGGCTGCAGGAAGAAACAAAGGTAAGTACACTTTTAAAAACACTTAGGACTTACCTCAGATACTCACCTCTACACTCTTGCACCCATCACTTACCTTCACACCACACTTTTGCAGCCCCCCCCCCCCCCAACCCCCGCAGACCCACTACTCGCTGAGCTGAGCTGGTGGGTTTTGGAGCCTTCGGGAAGCCCGCACTTGTGAGGGCAAAAAGGGGATAATCCTATTTTCTGCCTGTTAACTATCTGTTAACAGGCAGTTAATAGGCTTTAATCCCTTCCCGCCTCCAAGGAGACGGGACCCGGCGTGGGATGGCAACCCGCCTCCTGGCAAGATGGCATGGAGGCGGGTTGGGGGCGGGTTTGCCACCCACCCCCAAATTCTGCCATTTTCCTGGCAGTCCCGCCTCCATACCCGCCTCCCCAGGGCTGAGAAAATCACCTTCTTAGTGCAATCTCAAACTTGTCTCATATTCTCTTAAAACTTTAAAAGCTTGCTAGATTATCTGCCATCTGTACTTTTGCTAGGAATTGCACATTTTGCTCAGTGAATTCACAGAACAGAAAAATGGCTGCATTCCCAGTGCTCAACATTTAGATTTTTCTCATTTTCAGCTGATACAGTAATGTAAAGCAACTTATGCAGAGAATAAGCATCAAATAAAAACAGCGTAGTAAGAAAAATAGAAAGAACTTGCGTTTATACAGCACATTTTACGACCTTAGGACGTCCCAAAGCGTTTCACAGCCAATGAAGTACTTTTTGAAGTGAAGTCACTGTTGTAATTTGGTAAATGCAGCAGTCAATTTGCGCACAGCAAGGTCTCACAGACAGTGATAATGAACAGATCACCTGTTTTAGGTTTGGTTGAGGGATAAATATTGGCCAGGACACCGGGGAGAACTCCCCTGGCTTTTCTTCGAATAGTGCCATGGGATCTTTTACGTCCACCCGAGAGGACAGCTGGAGCCTTAGTTTAATGTCCCATCCAAAAGACAGTGCTGCTCTCCCTCAGTACTGCACTGAAGTGTCAGCCTGGAGGGGTGGGGCTGGAACCCATAGCCTGCTGACTCAGTAGAGAGTGCGAGCACTGAGCCAGGGAGGAAACCTGTAAACTGCTGAAAATCACACACAGCTGCAGCAGGCTGGCCTCACTGGCATCAAATGTTCGATTTTTCTTATCGATCAACTTCTAAAACGTTCTGCTGGATTTTGAGCAAGGTACTTCCAATTCTGCCATCTTACAGCATTTATTATTCAGGTCAGTCAATAACAAGTAAGGAATGAGTCCAGAGCTTAAAAACATGCTATTTGCTGCTCAACTAACCACATACAACTTCCAATGTACAAACACCTTCGGGTCAGAGGGAACAGTCAATAAACTTCCTGTACTCGATGTCGAATGCAAAGTTACACCAATTTTGACTGATATCGCAGAAGGTTTTGTATCTTTTGCTGATATCGCCTGCTAGAGAATGGTTTAGAACCTCATTTGAGAGACAAGCAGCAATTGAATCACTGGAGGCAGAGAACTGGACAGTAAAGCTCATAATGATAGGTTATCTTTACGATGAGAGGATACACAAAATTAAACCCTTTTCCCTTAAAGGTACTTGTTACAGCGCATCATCTTTGAAGCCGTCGCTTTCTAAGTGCCCGGACGCTGAGAGAATGAGGGAACGGCCGAGTCGTAGAAAGTCAGAAAGGGGAAGCAACTCACCGATTGTATATTTTAGTGATCAGGTACAGCGTTATCGCCAATCCGATGACTCCTGCAACAACTCCCAGAGCGCAGACAATGGTCCCAGAGTAGGGCGTCAGAGGTGGCTGAGCTGTGGAGAAATTCAGGACAGAGCAAATCATCCTTTGTTTCTGTGGCAGGTATTCGACGGTCTTCACCATTCCAATCACGCACAGCAGTGAGGTGCAGCCACATTCTTCAAAGAACTGGGAGAAGGATTAGAGGGGAGTGGAGGAGAACGCTTCTCACACAGAGGGCGGTGGGGGGTCTGGAACTCACTGCCTGAAAGGGCGGTCGAGGCCAGAAACCCTCATCACATTTAAAAAGTACTTGGATATGTGGAGGAACAGAGGGACCTTGGAGCGCAGGTCCACTGATCCCTGAAGGTAGCAGGACAGGTAGATAAGGTGGTTCAGAAGGCCTACGGGATACTTGCCTTTATTAGCCAAGGCATAGAATACAAGAGCAGGGAGGTTATGCTTGAACTGGATAAAACACTAGTTAGGCCTCAGCTAGAGTACTGCGTGCAGTTCTGGTCACCACATTACAGGAAAGATGTGATCGCACTAGAGAGGGTACAGAGGAGATTTACCAGGATGTTGCCTGGACTGGAGAATTTTAGCGATGAGGAAAGATCGGAGAGGCTGGGGTTGTTTTCTTTGGAACAGAGGAGGCTGAGGGGAGATTTAATTGAGGTGTATAAAATGATGAGGGGGGCCTGGATAGAGTGGATAGGAAGGACCTATTTCCCTGAGCAGAGAGGTCAGTAACCAGGGGGCCGAGATTTAAAGTCATTGGGAGAAGGATTAGAGGGGAGTTGAGGAACTTTTTTCACCCAGAGGGTGGTGGGGGTCTGGAACTCACTGCCTGAAAGGGCGGTCGAGGCAGAAACCCTCATCACATTTAAAAAGTACTTGGATACGCACTCGAAGCGCCGTAACCGACAGGGCTACGGACCGAGAGCTGGACAGTGGGATTAGGCCGGAGAGCTCTTTGTCGGCCGGCACGGACACGATGGGCCGAATGGCCTCCTTCTGTGCCGTAAGCGTCTATGATTCTTTGGTTATTGGACGGACTATCGATTTCCAAGCAGAGTTCTGCCGATCCCAGGGACCGGATTTCTCTCAGACAGTCAGTCCGGCACAAGGTGAGCACAGTGTATTCGATATTTCATTTAGTATTGGTTGAGCTACTGTCATGTTGTTGCTCATTAATAACATTTGTTTTCTGATAGGTTTTCCCCTGGGCGGCAATGCATTGGAAATATAGGATAGCGACTGCTGAGGATAGGAGTCCCCGGGAGCGTGTGTCAGTATTTACAGGGTGTCCCCGGGAAGTGTGTCAGTATTTACAGGGGGTCCCCGGGAGTGTGTCAGTATTTACAGGGGGTCCCCGGGAGTGTGTCAGTATTTACAGGGGGTTCCCAGGAGTGTGTCAGTATTTACAGGGAGTCCCCGGGAGTGTGTCAGTATTTACAGGGGGGTCCCCGGGGAGTGTGTCAGTATTTACAGGGGGGTCCCCGGGAGTGTGTCAGTATTTACAGGGGGTCCCCGGGAGTGTGTCAGTATTTACAGGGGGTCCCCGGGAGTGTGTCAGTATTTACAGAGGGTCCCCGGGAGTGTGTCAGTATTTACAGGGGGTCCCCGGGAGTGTGTCAGTATTTACAGGGGGTCCCCGGGAGTGTTTCAGTATTTACAGGGGTCCCCTGGAGTGTGTCAGTATTTACAGGGAGTCCCCGGGAGTGTGTCAGTATTTACAGGGGGTCCCGGGAGTGTGTCAGTATTTACAGGGGGTCCCCGGGGAGTGTGTCAGTATTTACAGAGGGTCCCTGCGAGTGTGTCAGTATTTACAGGGGGTCCCCGGGGAGTGTGTCAGTATTTACAGGGGGTCCCCGGGAGTGTGTCAGTATTTACAGGGGGTCCCCGGGAGTGTGTCAGTATTTACAGGGGGTCCCCGGGAGTGTGTCAGTATTTACAGGGGGTCCCCGGGAGTGTGTCAGTATTTACAGGGGGTCCCCAGGAGTGTGTCAGTATTTACAGGGGGTCCCCGGGAGTGTGTCAGTATTTACAGGGGGGTCCTGGGAGTGTGTCAGTATTTACAGGGGGTCCCCGGGGAGTGTGTCAGTATTTACAGAGGGTCCCTGCGAGTGTGTCAGTATTTACAGGGGGTCCCGGGGAGTGTGTCAGTATTTACAGAGGGTTCCCGGGGAGTGTCTCAGTATTTACAGAGGGTCCCTGCGAGTGTGTCAGTATTTACAGGGGTTCCCGGGAGTGTGTCAGTATTTACAGAGGGTTCCCGGGGAGTGTGTCAGTATTTACAGGGGGTCCCTGCGAGTGTGTCAGTATTTACAGGGGTTCCCGGGAGTGTGTCAGTATTTACAGGGGATCCCCGGGAGTGTGTCAGTATTTACAGGGGGTCCCTGCGAGTGTGTCAGTATTTACAGGGGGTCCCCGGGAGTGTGTCAGTATTTACAGGGGGTCCCCGGGAGTGTGTCAGTATTTACAGGGGGTCCCCGGGAGTGTGTCAGTATTTACAGGGGGGTCCCCGGGAGCGTGTCAGTATTTACAGGGGTTCCCGGGAGTGTGTCAGTATTTACAGAGGTTCCCCGGGAGTGGGTCAGTATTTACAGGGGGTCCCCGGGAGTGTGTCAGTATTTACAGGGGGTCCCCGGGAGTGTGTCAGTATTTACAGGGGGTCCCCGGGAGTGTGTCAGTATTTACAGGGGGGTCCCCGGGAGCGTGTCAGTATTTACAGGGGTTCCCGGGAGTGTGTCAGTATTTACAGAGGTTCCCCGGGAGTGGGTCAGTATTTACAGGGGGTCCCCGGGAGTGTGTCAGTATTTACAGGGGGTCCCCGGGAGTGTGTCAGTATTTACAGGGGTCTCCGGGAGTGTGTCAGTATTTACAGGGGGTCCCCGGGAGTGTGTCAGTATTTACAGGGGGGTCCCCAGGAGTGTGTCAGTATTTACAGGGGGTCCCCGGGAGTGTGTCACTATTTACAGGGGGTCCCCAGGAGTGTGTCGGTATTTACAGGGGGTCCCCGGGAGTGTGTCAGTATTTACAGGGGGTCCCGGGGAGTGTGTCAGTATTTACAGGGGGGTCCCGGGAGTGTGTCAGTATTTACAGGGGGTTCCCCGGGGAGTGTGTCAGTATTTACAGGGGGTTCCCGGGAGTGTGTCAGTATTTACAGGGGGGTCTCCGGTGAGTGTGTCAGTATTTACAGAGGGTCCCTGGGAGTGTGTCAGTATTTACAGGGGGGTCCCGGGAGTGTGTCAGTATTTACAGGGGGTTCCCCGGGAGTGTGTCAGTATTTACAGGGGGTCCCCAGGAGTGTGTCAGTATTTACAGGGGGTCCCCAGGAGTGTGTCAGTATTTACAGAGGGTCCCTGGGAGTGTGTCAGTATTACAGGGGTCCCCGGGAGTGTGTCAGTATTTACAGGGGGTCCCCGGGAGTGTGTCAGTATTTACAGGGGGTCCCGGGAGTGTGTCAGTATTTACAGGGGGTCCCGGGAGTGTGTCAGTATTTACAGGGGGTCCCCGGGAGTGTGTCAGTATTTACAGGGGTCCCCGGAAGTGTGTCAGTATTTACAGGGGGTCCCCGGGAGTGTGTCAGTATTTACAGGGGTCCCCGGGAGTGTGTCAGTATTTACAGGGGGTCCCCAGGAGTGTGTCAGTATTTACAGGGGGTCCCGGGCAGTGTGTCAGTATTTACAGAGGGTCCCTGGGAGTGTGTCAGTATTTACAGGGGGGTCCCCGGGGAGTGTGTCAGTATTTACAGGGGGGTCCCCGGGAGTGTGTCAGTATTTACAGGGGGTCCCCGGGAGTGTGTCAGTATTTACAGGGGGTCCCCGGGAGTGTGTCAGTATTTACAGGGGGTCCCCGGGAGTGTGTCAGTATTTACAGGGGATACCCGGGAGTGTGTCAGTATTTACAGGGGGGTCCCCGGGAGTGTGTCAGTATTTACAGGGGGTCCCCGGGAGTGTGTCAGTATTTACAGGGGGTCCCCGGGAGTGTGTCAGTATTTACAGGGGTCCCCGGGAGTGTGTCAGTATTTACAGGGGGTCCCCGGGAGTGTGTCAGTATTTACAGAGGGTCCCTGGGAGTGTGTCAGTATTTACAGAGGGTCCCGGGGAGTGTGTCAGTATTTACAGAGGGGTGTCCCACCCTCTGATCCTGTGTATGTTCCAAATTCAGTCACTGAACACTTGACCTACCCAACGAAACCGTTAGCGGTTTATCGAGACTGATGTGATCTGCTTGGCAGCTGTAGGTGTCCCCATCTCGTGGCTCAATTCTGATGTATTTGAAGGTGTTGAAAGTCCAGTCTTCCTCAACCATGATCGGTAACGAATGGACCGGCCCATCGAAAGGCCTCCCGTTGATTAGGAACTTCATCTCAATTTCATACGGGTAGAATTTCTCGGCATAGCAGTACAGGATGTTCGACTGCCGCGGTGCGTAGGTTCCCTCGGTGTAGATGTCTAACTGCGGCTTTTCTGTAACAGATGCGATTTGGTTACCTGTGACACCGGCTTGAACATTTATCGCGCTTTCACATAACAAAACGTTTCCTTGTTTCACAGGGCTCCGGGGAACCTGAGCAGGGATTGGGAGAGGAGTTAGAGAGCTGGACAAAGGCCCGGTTAGAGATGGACATTTGCAATGGGCTTTTGAAGTTGGGGAGGGAATTAGATCGCGTCTCGAACACATTAACAGGCCATTCAGCCCAACTTGTCCATGCTGGCTTTTGAGCTTCACAGGTGCCACATCTGCCGGGGCTCAGTGGGTCTCACTCTCGCCTCTGAGCCAGAAGGTTGTGGGTTCAAGTCCCACTCCAGAGACTCGAGCACAAAAATCGGAGGGGCAGGACTGACACGCGGCAGCGCCAGCACTGTCGGAGAGGCGGACTGAGGGAGCGTCGCACTGTCGGAGGGGCGGTACTGAGGGAGCGCCGCACTGTCGGAGGGGCGGTACTGAGGGAGCGCCGCACTGTCGGAGGGGCGGACTGAGGGAGCGCCGCACTGTCGGAGAGGCGGTACTGAGGGAGCGCCGCACTGTCGGAGGGGCGGACTGAGGGAGCGCCGCACTGTCGGAGAGGCGGTACTGAGGGAGCGCCGCACTGTCGGAGGGGCGGTACTGAGGGAGTGCCGCACTGTCGGAGGGGTGGACTGAGGGAGCGCCGCACTGTCGGAGGGGCGGTACTGAGGGAGCGCCGCACTGTCGGAGGGGCGGACTGAGGGAGAGCCGCACTGTCGGAGGGGCGGTACTGAGGGAGCGCCGCACTGTCGGAGGGGCGGTACTGAGGGAGCGCCGCACTGTCGGAGGGGCGGTACTGAGGGAGCGCCGCACTGTCGGAGGGGCGGACTGAGGGAGCGCCGCACTGTCGGAGAGGCGGTACTGAGGGAGCGCCGCACTGTCGGAGGGGCGGACTGAGGGAGCGCCGCACTGTCGGAGAGGCGGTACTGAGGGAGCGCCGCACTGTCGGAGGGGCGGACTGAGGGAGCGCCGCACTGTCGGAGAGGCAGTACTGAGGGAGCGCCGCACTGTCGGAGGGGCGGACTGAGGGAGCGCCGCACTGTCGGAGGGGCGGTACTGAGGGAGCGCCGCACTGTCGGAGGGGCGGTACTGAGGGAGCGCCGCACTGTCGGAGAGGCGGTACTGAGGGAGCGCCGCACTGTCGGAGGGGCGGTACTGAGGGAGCGCCACACTGTCGGAGGGGCGGACTGAGGGAGCGCCGCACTGTCGGAGGGGCGGTACTGAGGGAGCACCGCACTGTCGGAGGGGCGGACTGAGGGAGCGCCGCACTGTCGGAGGGGCGGTACTGAGGGAGCGCCGCACTGTCGGAGGGGCGGACTGAGGGAGAGCCGCACTGTCGGAGGGGCGGTACTGAGGGAGCGCCGCACTGTCGGAGGGGCGGTACTGAGGGAGCGCCGCACTGTCGGAGGGGCGGTACTGAGGGAGGGCTTCACTGTCGGAGGGGCGGACTGAGGGAGCGCCGCACTGTCAGAGGGGCGGTACTGAGGGAGCGCCGCACTGTCGGAGTTCTGGTCTCCTCCATAAGTGGAAACATCTTCTCTACGTCTACCCTATCGAAACCCTTCATAATTTTAAAGACCTCTATCAGGTCACCCCTCAGCTTTCTCTTTTCTAAAAAAAAGAGCCCCAGCCTGTTCAATCTTTCCTGATAGTTATAACCTCTCAGTTCTGGTATCAATATCGTGAATCTTTTTTGCATCTTCTCCAGTGCCACAGTTCTGGTCTCCATATACCTTGGTTAGACCGCACTTGGAGCACTGTGCACAGTTCTGGTCTCCATATACCTTGGTTAGACCACACTTGGAGCACCGTGCACAGTTCTGGTCTCCGTATACCTTGGTTAGACCACACTTGGAGCACCGTGCACAGTTCTGGTCTCCATATACCTTGGTTAGACCACACTTGGAGCACCATGCACAGTTCTGGTCTCCATATACCTTGGTTAGACCACACTTGGAGCACTGTGCACAGTTCTGGTCTCCATATACCTTGGTTAGACCACACTTGGAGCACCGTGCACAGTTCTGGTCTCCATATACCTTGGTCAGACCGCACTTGGAGCACCGTGCACAGTTCTGGTCTCCATATACCTTGGTTAGACCGCACTTGGAGTACCGTGCACAGTTCTGGTCTCCATATACCTTGGTTAGACCACACTTGGAGTACCGTGCACAGTTCTGGTCTCCATATACCTTGGTTAGACCACACTTGGAGCACTGTGCACAGTTCTGGTCTCCATATACCTTGGTTAGACCACATTTGTAGCACTGTGCACAGTTCTGGTCTCCACATACCTTGGTTAGACCACACTTGGAGCACTGTGCACAGTTCTGGTCTCCATATACCTTGGTTAGGCCACACTTGGAGCACTGTGCACAGTTCTGGTCTCCATATACATTGGTTAGACCACACTTGGAGTACCGTGCACAGTTCTGGTCTCCATATACCTTGGTTAGACCACACTTGGAGCACTGTTCACAGTTCTGGTCTCCATATACCTTGGTTAGGCCACATTTGTAGCACTGTGCACAGTTCTGGTCTCCACATACCTTGGTTAGACCACACTTGGAGCACTGTGCACAGTTCTGGTCTCCATATACCTTGGTTAGGCCACACTTGGAGCACTGTGCACAGTTCTGGTCTCCATATACATTGGTTAGACCACACTTGGAGTACCGTGCACAGTTCTGGTCTCCATATACCTTGGTTAGACCACACTTGGAGCACTGTTCACAGTTCTGGTCTCCATATACCTTGGTTAGGCCACACTTGGAGCACTGCGCACAGTTCTGGTCTCCATATACCTTGGTTAGGCCACACTTGGAGCACTGTGCACAGTTCTGGTCTCCATATTATAAAAATATAAAAATATAGAGGCACTGGAGAGGGTGCAGAGAAGATTTACAAGGATGATACCAGAAATGCGAGGGTACACCTATCAGGAAAGGATGAACAGGCTGGGTCTCTTTTCTCTAGAAAAGAGAAGTCTGAGGGGTGACCTGATCGAGGTCTTTAAGATTATGAAGGGTGTACGATAGGGTAGAAGTAGAGAAGATGTTTCCACTTGTGGGGGAGACCAGAACTAGAGGCCATCAATATAAGAGAGTCACTAATAAATCCAATCGGTAATTCAGGAGAAACTTCTTTACCCAGAGAGTGGGGAGAATGTGGAACTCGCTCCCACAGGGAGTGGTTGAGGCGAATAGCGTCGATGCATTTAAGGGGAAGCTGGTAATAAAACATTTGTCGCAACGCAGTCTATTGCACAAGCTGCGGTGGAATGGCGGAACTCAAACACAGATTTTGTCAACTCGGTTCCACAGCTCCTGGAGAGTCGGTGCAATAAAATGAAACGCACAGCGATATCAACTAACGTCACCCTGCAAAAAATGGGTAAGCTGGTCGATAAAATTGCCAATGTACCATTGTATAACGTGGAAAAATGTCGCAGGTACAAGGGAGTTGGATCAGCGCTTGGGGCCTCAGCTATTCACAATCTGTATCAATGATGTGGATGAGGGGACCAAATGTAATATATCCAAGTTTGCTGATGATACAAAGCTGGGTGGGAGTTTAAGTTGTGAGGAGGATGCAAGGAAGCTTCAAGGGGATATAGACAAGCTAAGTGAGTGGGCAAGAACATGGCAAATGGAATATAATGTGGAGAAATGTGAAGTTATCCACTTTGGTAGGAAAAATAGAAAAGCAGAGTATTTTTTAAATGGTGAGAGATTGGGGAATGCTGGTGTTCAGAGGGACCTGGGTGTCCTTGTACACGAATCACTGAAAGTTAACATGCAGGTACAGCAAGCAATTAGGAAGAGGATTTATTACAAGAGGATTTGAGAAGAAGAGTAAAGATGTCTTACTGCAATTATATCGGGCCCTGGTGAGACCACACCTGGAGTATTGTGTACAGTTTTGGTCTCCTTACCTAAGGAAGGATATACTTGCCATAGAGGGAGAGCAATGAAGGTTCACCAGACTGGTTCCTGGGATGGGGGGATTGTCCTATGAGGAGAGATTGAGTAGACTAGGCCTATACTCTCTGGAGTTTAGAAGAATGAGAGGTGATCTCACTGAAACATACAAGATTCTGAGGGGGATTGACAGGGTAGATGCTGAGAGGCTGTTTCCCCCTGGCTGGAGAGTCTAGAACCAGGGGTCACAGTCTCAGGATAAGGGGTCGGCCATTTAGGACTGAGATGAGGAGGAATTTCTTCACTCAGAGGGCAGTGAATCTTTGGAACTCTCTACCCCAGAGGGCTGTGGAGGCTCAGTCGTTGAGTATATTCAAGGCTGAGATCGATAGATTTTTGAATATTAAGGGATTCAAGGGATATGGGGATAGTGCAGGAAAGTGGAGTTGAGGTCGAAGATCAGCCATGTTCTTATTCAATGGCGGAGCAGGCTCGAGGGGCCGAATGGCCGACTCCTGCTCCTATTTCTTATGTTATTAAGTAGATACAGAGTAAAGCTCCCTCTACACTGTCCCATCAAACACTCCCAGGGCAGGTACAGCACGGGTTAGATACAGAGTAAAGCTCCCTCTACACTGTCCCATCAAACACTCCCAGGTCAGGTACAGCACGGGTTAGATACACAGTAAAGCTCCCTCTACACTGTCCCCATCAAACACTCCCAGGCCAGGTACAGCACGGGTTAGATACAGAGTAAAGCTCCCTCTACACTGTCCCCATCAAACACTCCCAGGGCAGGTACAGCACGGGTTAGAAACACAGTAAAGCTCCCTCTACACTGCCCCATCAAACACTCCTAGGCCAGGTACAGCACGGCTTAGATAAACAGTAAAGCTCCCTCTACACTGTCCCCATCAAACACTCCCAGGGCAGGTACAGCACGGGTTAGATATACAGAAAAGCTCCCTCTACACTGTCCCATCAAACACTCCCAGGGCAGGTACAGCACGGGTTAGATCCAGAGTAAAGCACCCTCTACACTGTCCCCATCAAACACTCCCAGGGCAGGTACAGCACGGGTTAGATACAGAGTAAAGCTCCCTCTACACTGTCCGCATCAAACACTCCCAGGGTAGTTACAGCACGGGTTAGATACAGAGTAAAGCTCCCTCTACACTGTCCCCATCAAACACTCTCAGGTCAGGTACAGCACGAGTTAGATACAGAGTAAAGCTCCCTCTACACTGTCCCCATCAAACACTCCCAGGCCAGGTACAGCACGGGTTAGATACAGAGTAAAGCTCCCTCTACACTGTCCCCATCAAACACTCCCAGGGCAGGTACAGCACGGGTTAGATACACAGTAAAGCTCCCTCTACACTGTCCCATCAAACACTCCCAGGGCAGGTACAGCACGGGTTAGATACAGAGTGAAGCTCCCTCTACACTGTCCCCATCAAACACTCCCAGGGCAGGTACAGCACGGGTTAGATAAACAGAAAAGCTCCCTCTACACTGTCCCATCAAACACTCCCAGGGCAGGTACAGCACGGGTTAGATACAGAGTAAAGCACCTTCTACACTGTCCCCATCAAACACTCCCAGGGCAGGTACAGCACGGGTTAGATACAGACGAAAGCTCCCTCTACACTGTCCCCATCAAACACTCTGAGTCAGGTACAGCACGGGTTAGATACAGAGTAAAGCTCCCTCTACAGTGTCCCCATCAAACACTCCCAGGGCAGGTACAGCACGGGTTAGATACAGAGTAAAGCTCCCTCTACACTGTCCCATCAAACACTCCCAGGGCAGGTATAGCACGGGGTTAGATACAGAGTAAAGCTCCCTCAACACTGTCCCCATCAAACACTCTCATGTCAAGTACAGCACGGGTTAGATACAGAGTAAAGCTCCCTCTACACTGTCCCATCAAACACTCCCAGGGCAGGTACAGCACGGGTTAGATATAGAGTAAAGCTCCCTCTACACTGTCCCATCAAACACTCCCAGGGCAGGTACAGCACGGGTTAGATACAGAGTAAAGCTCCCTCTACACTGTCCCATCAAACACTCCCAGGGCAGGTACAGCACGGGTTAGATACAGAGTAAAGCTCCCTCTACACTGTCCCATCAAACACTCTCAGGTCAGGTACAGCACGGGTTAGATACAGAGTAAAGCTCCCTCTACACTGTCCCATCAAACACTCCCAGGTCAGGTACAGCACGGGTTAGATACACAGTAAAGCTCCCTCTACACTGTCCCCATCAAACACTCCCAGGCCAGGTACAGCACGGGTTAGATACAGAGTAAAGCTCCCTCTACACTGTCCCCATCAAACACTCCCAGGGCAGGTACAGCACGGGTTAGAAACACAGTAAAGCTCCCTCTACACTGCCCCATCAAACACTCCTAGGCCAGGTACAGCACGGCTTAGATAAACAGTAAAGCTCCCTCTACACTGTCCCCATCAAACACTCCCAGGGCAGGTACAGCACGGGTTAGATATACAGAAAAGCTCCCTCTACACTGTCCCATCAAACACTCCCAGGGCAGGTACAGCACGGGTTAGATCCAGAGTAAAGCACCCTCTACACTGTCCCCATCAAACACTCCCAGGGCAGGTACAGCACGGGTTAGATACAGAGTAAAGCTCCCTCTACACTGTCCGCATCAAACACTCCCAGGGTAGTTACAGCACGGGTTAGATACAGAGTAAAGCTCCCTCTACACTGTCCCCATCAAACACTCTCAGGTCAGGTACAGCACGAGTTAGATACAGAGTAAAGCTCCCTCTACACTGTCCCCATCAAACACTCCCAGGCCAGGTACAGCACGGGTTAGATACAGAGTAAAGCTCCCTCTACACTGTCCCCATCAAACACTCCCAGGGCAGGTACAGCACGGGTTAGATACACAGTAAAGCTCCCTCTACACTGTCCCATCAAACACTCCTAGGGCAGGTACAGCACGGCTTAGATACAGAGTGAAGCTCCCTCTACACTGTCCCCATCAAACACTCCCAGGGCAGGTACAGCACGGGTTAGATAAACAGAAAAGCTCCCTCTACACTGTCCCATCAAACACTCCCAGGGCAGGTACAGCACGGGTTAGATCCAGAGTAAAGCACCCTCTACACTGTCCCCATCAAACACTCCCAGGGCAGGTACAGCACGGGTTAGATACAGAGTAAAGCTCCCTCTACACTGTCCGCATCAAACACTCCTGGGTAGGTACAGCACGGGTTAGATACAGAGTAAAGCTCCCTCTACACTGTCCCCATCAAACACTCTCAGGGCAGGTACAGCACGAGTTAGATACAGAGTAAAGCTCCCTCTACACTGTCCCCATCAAACACTCCCAGGTCAGGTACAGCACGGGTTAGATACAGAGTAAAGCTCCCTCTACACTGTCCCCATCAAACACTCCCAGGGCAGGTACAGCACGGGTTAGATACACAGTAAAGCTCCCTCTACACTGTCCCATCAAACACTCCCAGGGCAGGTACAGCACGGGTTAGATACAGAGTGAAGCTCCCTCTACACTGTCCCATCAAACACTCCCAGGGCAGGTACAGCACGGGTTAGATAACAGAGAAAGCTCCCTCTACACTGTCCCATCAAACACTCCCAGGGCAGGTACAGCACGGGTTAGATACAGAGTAAAGCTCCCTCTACACTGTCCCATCAAACACTCTCAGGTCAGGTACCGCACGGGTTAGATACAGAGTAAAGCTCCCTCTACACTGTCCCCATCAAACACTCCCAGGCCAGGTACAGCACGGGTTAGATACAGAGTAAAGCTCCCTCTACACTGTCCCCATCAAACACTCCCAGGGCAGGTACAGCACGGGGTTAGATACACAGTAAAGCTCCCTCTACACTGTCCCATCAAACACTCCCAGGGCAGGTACAGCACGGGTTAGATACAGAGTGAAGCTCCCTCTACACTGTCCCCATCAAACACTCCCAGGGCAGGTACAGCACGGGTTAGATACAGAGTAAAGCACCTTCTACACTGTCCCCATCAAACACTCCCAGGGCAGGTACAGCACGGGTTAGATACAGAGTAAAGCTCCCTCTACACTGTCCCCATCAAACACTCTGAGTCAGGTACAGCACGGGTTAGATACAGAGTAAAGCTCCCTCTACACTGTCCCATCAAACACTCCCAGGGCAGGTACAGCACGGGGTTAGATACAGAGTAAAGCTCCCTCCACACTGTCCCATCAAACACTCTCAGGTCAGGTACAGCATGGGGTTAGATACAGAGTAAAGCTCCCTCTACACTGTCCCCATCAAACACTCTCATGTCAGGTACAGCACGGGTTAGATACAGAGTAAAGCTCCCTCTACACTGTCCCATCAAACACTCCCAGGGCAGGTACAGCACGGGTTAGATACACAGTAAAGCTCCCTCTACACTGTCCCATCAAACACTCCCAGGGCAGGTACAGCACGGGTTAGATACAGAGTGAAGCTCCCTCTACACTGTCCCATCAAACACTCCCAGGGCAGGTACAGCATGGGTTAGATACAGAGTAAAGCACCTTCTACACTGTCCCATCAAACACTCCAGGGCAGGTACAGCACGGGTTAGATACAGAGTAAAGCTCCCTCTACACTGTCCCCATCAAACACTCAGAGTCAGGTACAGCACGGGTTAGATACAGAGTAAAGCTCCCTCTACACTGTCCCCATCAAACACTCCCAGGGCAGGTACAGCACGGGGTTAGATACAGAGTAAAGCTCCCTCCACACTGTCCCATCAAACACTCCCAGGGCAGGTACAGCACGGGGTTAGATACAGAGTAAAGCTCCCTCAACACTGTCCCCATCAAACACTCTCAGGTCAGGTACAGCACGGGTTAGATACAGAGTAAAGCTCCCTCTACACTGTCCACATCAAACACTCCCAGGGCAGGTACAGCACGGGGTTAGATACACAGTAAAGCTCCCTCAACACTGTCCCATCAAACACTCCCAGGGCAGGTAAAGTACGGGTTAGATACAGAGTAAAGCTCCCTCTACACTGTCCCATCAAACACTCCCAGGGCAGGTACAGCAAGGGTTAGATACAGAGTAAAGCTCCCTCTACACTGTCCCATCAAACACTCTCAGGGCAGGTACCGCACGGGTTAGATACAGAGTAAAGCTCCCTCTACACTGTCCCCATCAAACACTCCCAGGCAGGTACAGCACGGGTTAGATACAGAGTAAAGCTCCCTCTACACTGTCCCATCAAACACTCCCAGGGCAGGTACAGCACGGGTTAGATACACAGTAAAGCTCCCTCTACACTGTCCCCATCAAACACTCCCAGGGCAGGTACAGCACGGGGTTAGATACAGAGTAAAGCTCCCTCTACACTGTCCCATCAAACACTCCCAGGGCAGGTACAGCACGGGATAGATACAGAGTAAAGCTCCCTCTACACTGTCCCATCAAACACTCCCAGGGCAGGTACAGCACGGGTTAGATACAGAGTAAAGCTCCCTCTACACTGTCCACATCAAACACTCCCAGGGCAGGTACAGCACGGGGTTAGATACAGAGTAAAGCTCCCTCAACACTGTCCCCATCAAACAGTACCAGGGCAGGTAAAGTACGGGTTAGATACAGAGTAAAGCTCCCTCTACACAGTCCCCATCAAACACTCCAGGGCAGGTACAGCACGGGTTAGATACAGAGTAAAGCTCCCTCTAAACTGTCCCATCAAACACTCCCAGGGCAGGTACAGCACGGGTTAAATACAGAGTAAAGCTCCCTCGACACTGTCCCCATGAAACACTCCCAGGCCAGGTACAGCACGGGTTAGATACAGAGTAAAGCTCCCTCTACACTGTCCCCATCAAACACTCCCAGGGCAGGTACAGCACGGGTTAGATACACAGTAAAGCTCCCTCTACACTGACCCATCAAACACTCCCAGGGCAGGTACAGCACGGGTTAGATACAGAGTAAAGCTCCCTCTACACTGTCCCCATCAAATACTCCCAGGGCAGGTACAGCACAGGTTAGATACAGAGAAAAGCTCCCTCTACACTGTCCCATCAAACACTCCCAGGGCAGGCACAGCACGGGTTAGATACAGAGTAAAGCACCCTCTACACTGTCCCCATCATACACTCCCAGGGCAGGTACAGCACGGGTTAGATACAGAGTAAAGCTCCCTCTACACTGTCCCCATCAAACACTCTCAGGTCAGGGACAGCACGGGTTAGATACAGAGTAAAGCTCCATCTACACTGTCCCATCAAACACTCCCAGGGCAGGTACAGCACGGGGTTAGATACAGAGTAAAGCTCCCTCTACACTGTCCCATCAAACACTCCCAGGGCAGGTACAGCACGGGATAGATACAGAGTAAAGCTCCCTCTACACTGTCCCCATCAAACACTCCCAGGGCAGGTACAGCACGGGTTAGATACAGAGTAAAGCTCCCTCTAACACTGTCCACATCAAACACTCCCAGGGCAGGTACAGCACGGGGTTAGATACAGAGTAAAGCTCCCTCTACACAGTCCCCATCAAACACTCCCAGGGCAGGTACAGCACGGGTTAGATACAGAGTAAAGCTCCCTCTAAACTGTCCCATCAAACACTCCCAGGCCAGGTACAGCACGGGTTAGATACAGAGTAAAGCTCCCTCTACACTGTCCCCATCAAACACTCCCAGGCAGGTACAGCACGGGTTAGATACACAGTAAAGCTCCCTCTACACTGACCCATCAAACACTCCCAGGGCAGGTACAGCACGGGTTAGATACAGAGTAAAGCTCCCTCTACACTGTCCCATCAAACACTCCCAGGGCAGGTACAGCACGGGTAAGATACAGAGTAAAGCTCCCTCAACACTGTCCCATCAAACACTCCCAGGGCAGGTACAGCACGGGTTAGATACAGAGTAAAGCTCCCTCTACACAGTCCCCATCAAACACTCCCAGGGCAGGTACAGCACGGGTTAGATACAGAGTAAAGCTCCCTATACACTGTCCTCATCAAACACTCCCAGGGCAGTACAGCACGGGTTAGATACAGAGTAAAGCTCCCTCCACATTGTCCCCATCAAACACTCCCAGGGCAGGTACAGCACGGGTTAGATACAGAGTAAAGCTCCCTCTACACTGTCGCATCAAACACTCCCAGGTCAGGTACAGCACGGGTTAGATACACAGTAAAGCTCCCTCTACACTGTCCCATCAAACACTCCCAGGCCAGGTACAGCACGGGTTAGATACAGAGTAAAGCTCCCTCAACACTGTCCCCATCAAACACTCTCATGGCAAGTACAGCACGGGTTAGAAACACGAGTAAAGCTCCCTCTACACTGTCCCATCAAACACTCCCAGGGCAGGTACAGCACGGGTTAGATACTAGAGTAAAGCTCCCTCTACACTGTCCCATCAAACACTCCCAGGGCAGGTACAGCACGGGTTAGATACAGAGAAAGCTCCCTCTACACTGTCCCATCAAACACTCCCAGGGCAGGTACAGCACGGGTTAGATACAGAGTAAAGCACCCTCTACACTGTCCCATCAAACACTCTCAGGGCAGGTAGCAGCACGGGTTAGATACAGAGTAAAGCTCCCTCTACACTGTCCCATCAAACACTCCTGAGTCAGGTACAGCACGGGTTAGATACAGAGTAAAGCTCCCTCTTACACTGTCCCCATCAAACACTCCCAGGGCAGGTACAGCACGGGTTAGATACAGAGTAAAGCTCCCTCTGCACTGTCCCCATCAAACACTCCCAGGGCAGGTACAGCACTGGGTTAGAAACAGAGTAAAGCTCCCTCTACACTGTCCCCATCAAACACTCCCAGGGCAGGTACAGCACGGGTTAGATACAGAGAAAGCTCCCTCTACACTGTCCCATCAAACACTCCCAGGGCAGGTACAGCACGGGTTAGATCTAGAGTAAAGCTCCCTCTACACTGTCCCATCAAACACTCCCAGGGCAGGTACAGCACGGGTTAGATACAGAGTAAAGCTCCCTCTACACTGTCCGCATCAAACACTCCCAGGGCAGGTACAGCACGGGTTAGATACAGAGTAAAGCTCCCTCTACACTGTCCCATCAAACACTCCCAGGGCAGGTACAGCACGGGTTAGATACAGAGTAAAGCTCCCTCTACACTGTCCCATCAAACACTCCCAGGGCAGGTACAGCACGGGTTAGATACAGAGTAAAGCTCCCTCTACACTGTCCCATCAAACACTCCCAGGCCAGGTACAGCACGGGTTAGATACAGAGTAAAGCTCCCTCTACACTGTCCCATCAAACACTCCCAGGGCAGGTACAGCACGGGTTAGATACAGAGTAAAGCTCCCTCTACACTGTCCCATCAAACACTCCCAGGGCAGGTACAGCACGGGTTAGATATACAGAAAAGCTCCCTCTACACTGTCCCATCAAACACTCCCAGGGCAGGTACAGCACGGGTTAGATACAGAGTAAAGCTCCCTCTACACTGTCCCATCAAACACTCCCAGGGCAGGTACAGCACGGGTTAGATACAGAGTAAAGCTCCCTCTACACTGTCCCATCAAACACTCCAGGGCAGGTACAGCACGGGTTAGATACAGAGTAAAGCTCCCTCTACACTGTCCCCATCAAACACTCCCAGGGCAGGTACAGCACGAGTTAGATACAGAGTAAAGCTCCCTCTACACTGTCCCATCAAACACTCCCAGGGCAGGTACAGCACGGGTTAGATACAGAGTAAAGGGATACTCCTCCTGACCCTGCGTGTCTCGTAGCCTGTGAGGTACACCGGCTCTGTGCAGCCTGTTGTCAGTGCGGGTCTCGGCCTGGTCTCCAGCCATCTGGGAACAC